>OZ025263.1:17064060-17202419 GCA_964019135.1 Arenicola marina
CTCCTCTCTCCTATCTCCTCCCTCCTCCCCTCCCTCCTTCATTCTCTCCTCCCGTCCCTGCCCTCCTCCCTCCCCCCTCCCGTCCCTCCCGTCCCTCCCCTCCTCCCTCCCCCTCCCCTCCCTCCTCCATTCTCTCCTCTCGTCCCCCCTCCCCTCCCCTCTCTCCTCTCTCCTATCCCCTCCCCTCCCTCCTCTATTCTCTCCTCTCGTCCCTCCTCCCGTCCCCCCTCCCTTCCCCCCTCCCCTCCCTCCCCTCCTCCTCTCCCTCCTCCCGTCCTCGCCCAGTCCCTCGTCCCCCGTCTTGCATCTCCATCACCCTCCCAGGTGGAAACATCGCCTGTCTTAATTCAATCTTGGAATAACATTTATTCGTGTATTCCTTCTGTTTATGAAAATAATAAAAGCAGAATTTCCCCTTTTAAAATTTAGGTCAATTTAGGTAAAACAAGAACATTGTTCGGCAACTCCTCATCCCTTAATGTCTTAAAACTTGAAACAGCAGCACAAAAGTTAATAGTCATCAGACATCGTTTGACCTTTTTGAAAAGAGCAAGATTCTCTGAGCAAGAGAATAGGTAAGTTTAGGTTTAGAATAGGTAAGTTTAACACGCGCGCGATACCTTTTATCCTTTGTAAAGTAAAAAACGAAAATAGGTAAAATCGCACCGATACCGCTTTAAGCTTTTCGCGAACTTCAAAACAAAAATGGGTAACACTCGAGAAAACCTGTTTTTTATGTTTGCATTTTGTGAAAACGACCAAGAATAATAGTTAAGTTAGAATAACGTTGCATTATGACTATCCGTCTAATGTAGCGGGCGTACAATACCAGCAAGTGGTATCAGGTCAACCGTTACCTAGCAACGATTGGCGAGGCTCGACGCAAACGTACCGACGCCATGATTGTTGATATCGTCTTCATCTTTAACTGTCAGAAATACCGGCCTCATTAGACTTCATATGTGAGGTGGACAAATACTCCATTTGCATTTGCACCTGTTTTTCTCAACAATCCGACCTAAAAATTATTAAACAACATTGAGTGACATATTGTTATTGCCCGAGATATAACATCCTTTATATATCCGGCCCCTCGTGCAACTACTTTTCGCACCGCCTGTCTTTATGAATTCGCCTGTTGTCACATATACTCTATATACCGGCAGCTTTATATTGTATAAGCGTAGGGCCCATCCGCCACCCCCCACCCGCCCACCTCCCCTCTTCCACCCTCTCCCGTCCTCAAACAGCACGTATGCCGGAACGAGCGTGTCCGCAATTCTGCTCGGGGCGAGACGGTGACATTTTTTTCTGTTCGAAGGTCGTCCTTTTGTTAGGTCTCACAAACCCCAAGACTCGTGACAAACCAAACATAACTGAACTAAACCGTGTGTTCAGGTTTTATCAGGCGACCGAACGTCTCTCAACGCATGACTGACAACGCAGAATCCGGAGAGAGCTTATTACGGGGTATCATCTATAGACGGGGGAATGTAGGCTAAAAAAAAGAGCTCTTTCCCGCCAAAACTAAACAGGTCCAAATACAAAAAGGAATCAATCCTTGAATCATTCAAGATTTCTTTTATCCATACTTCACCCATGCCAGACTGCCAAATAGTGTCTCTTAGCCTTGCCGGCGATATAAATTTACCACAAGTTTTCATATTAGTGGTAAACGTCATCAGTTTGTGTGCTTCGCGATGCTTTGGTATAAGTAGTCTGTTGTGTCCCGGGATAGATACGTTTGCCACACCACAGCCGAAACGGCGATGTTTATCAGGTTTCTGAATTTATAAAATGAAACAATCGAGTTTTCTGCAAATTTTGATATAAATTTCGTGTGGGCTTAGTTTTGGCAGGAAAGAACTCGACATGCAACTTAAAGCTATTCAAGGTCGGGGCGAAGGTGAAGGTCAAGAGAGAAAGAGCTTATTACAGCACATCAAATATAAACGGTGAATACACAAAAGTGTTGTGTTACTCAAGGTCGGGGCGAGGTCAACATCAGGGTCAAGGTCAAGCGCGTATAGCTCTATAGAAATTAATACACATGAGGAAGTTCATCTAGATATAACGCCATACAAATTGAGAATGATACGACAATGAAAGAGTGGAAAATATATAGCCTAAATATGTGTTGATGGTATATGCAAATATATAGTTATAGCTCAATCGCATACGCATCAGGATATGATAAGTGCAATTTCTTTAAAACCTACCGCCAAGGTGCCAGTTGTTTGGATTTGGGAAACGTACAGCTTGAGGGATATTGTACGAGTGGATTGGTCAATCTAATGACATAATGCTCCAGTAACGACCAGCGCCGCGTGCGCCCATTGCCAGTCGATTACCATTATTCTGGGATCTAAACCTCGACTGTCAGCGATATTCGACAGCGCAAAGTTACATACCCAAAGTTAGATCCACGGAAAACAGCTATCGAAAAAGACAAGGCGACCGCACGAGCACTATGCTGATATGCAAACTTCACGTGCAATAACCAACTTCTCTCAGAGACCAGGAGGTGTGGCGGGGGCTGGGGGAGGGGGGGGGGGGCACCTCTTAGAGCTTTTGTTTCTTTGAATCTTCCGTTCTCTTTTTCTCAGTTATTTAATTGTAATCCAAACTTACATCTTACGTTTTAAAAAGTCGGAAATAAAGGGCATGTGCAATAATTTTCTGACCACCCGTACGAATTGTATTTCGATTGAAACCCATGCTTTACAATAAAAGGGGCAACCAGTGTCCCCTAACGACACAAGCTGGAATCTCCCCAATTCCTTCCTTGTCATTACCTGGCGTGCGATGGCTTCAGGGAACCACAATTTATGTCTCATGTCAGATATCCTGTCTTCATCCCACAGTCGCCAACGTGCGAGAGTGTCCTAGTTGCTTAGTTTTCTTCTTTCGCACTTAGCACGGCGCCCATGTCGATCAGTAACATAGGCCTACTTAGCGGCCCGGGCGCTGGCAACCTGTTTTCTCTCTTAGCCCAAACAAGCGACAAGGGTGAGATCGATAGGGTGAGGGGGTATGGCAGGTAAAAGGTTGAGAGGAGGGGTGTTTGTTGATTTTATATGTGCGCTTAAAAAAAGATAGAGACAGAAAGAGAGAAAAAGAGCACATGCCTTTAGATCACGCCTCTCCATTAGGAATTTTAACTTAGCGGCTGACAGGTGAGGACCCCCGGTGTCAAGGCCGAAACTGTTTGCTCGTTGTCTGGGTGTGCATTGAAGTCCCCACCGTTGAGTTCTCGCATTAAAGTCACCATCACTGCAGTGTGTGCCTTGATTGTTGGTTTGCGCAGGAGGCAAGCCGCTAAGATCATATCGCGCCACAAAAAAAGGTTTGAAGGTTACTAGAATGCCCTCCTTTCTTGGGGGTGACCACCTTACTCGTCACGCAGACGATCATGGTGGCATTATACTGCACCGACGTTGGCACAGTATGATGCGTACCAGCCTATTTAATTACCACCCTCCAGTCATCCCAGGGGGTCCGGCCCAGTAGCTCTGGCCACCTGAGAGCCTAACGGCACGTGGCTCGATGGTTCGAGCCCCGCTATGGTCATGCCTATGTGGTCGCAGGATAAAGATCCCATGTCCCTCTTCGCAAAGAGTAGAGGGTTACCGGGGAGACATGGCTCCACCCTCCCTTCCCACTCCCATTAACTCGATGTGACCAAACGTGGTTAAAGTGTCCTGAATATAAAACCAGCCAGTCATCCCAGGTGGGAGTGCATTCAAGTCACCACTACCAGTAGCGTGCGTTAAAGTCACCACCAATGTCTAACCAAAGACGCACAATATATAACGTTATAATTGAATTTTCAACCAGTGCTGGTTAGACTTTGCAATTATTCATTGTGTCTGCGTTAACGTCCCTGTCGATGATTACTTTGCTTGCATGCATTGAAGTCTCCGCCACTCAATCTTCACAAGTGAATGGTGTCGGAAATGGGATGTCCGTACTAGGAACGGCGGAAATCATCGCGTGGTTGGGGCTGGCGTACCCTGCAGGTTAGCTTGGGGGAACCTCAAGAAGGTCGTACGTATTATTGAGAGCTTGGCGACCTTGAATCATAGGATCAAAGCTAGCAAAGATCAGGGCGCGATGGGCATTTGTGGCTACTGTTACCCAACCCATTACGCCTGAAATTGGAGAGCAATTAGATGGAGGGAGATTGGATGATGGAGGGAGATTGGATAGGTTGGTTGTCAAACAGTAGGCTTGCTGTATGTTTTCAACGGGGTGTCATCAGCGTATACCAGGTGTCCACCCCCCCCCCCATCGTCTACCCAAGGGCTGGATGTGATGGCGGTTTAACGGCACATTTGGCCAGTAATGATATGTATCGTGTCATTCCGGTATCAATCACCGATAAAAAAACGCGCCCCCCCCCCCGCCAGAGTGCCACCCCACCTACCGTACCTATCCCTATAGTAATGGTATGGGGTATTTTTTTTTGGTGGGTTTAGCGACGAGACAATCCACCCATCTTGCCTAATATGCCCTAAAGAAAACAGGAACAACGAAACAATACACCCCTGTCTTTGCGACACCCCCCCCCACCGACCCCCCCAACCAGCCCACCCCAGCCCCACATGTCACTCTTCCCCATGGGACGGGTGGTCACCATGTGCCCCGCGGGTGTTGATGTCGTCATGGTTACTGCACCCCCTGACACGCCTGACACCCCCCCGATCGTGCCTCGCGTCGCCTCAGTGGGTGGGCAGAGGCCCCACCTATGCCAGTCACATAGGTTGGCGTAGAGATAGGCCCGGGGGCACTCGACTTGGGGTTCAAGGCAATGGTAACTTTTATATATGCACAGACGTCAAGTTGGTGGGCGATAAATGCAGTGAATGATCGAGACTGTTTCATGTTATGTTAACAAAAATCGTAAAAGTTACTCTGGAAGTGATTTTCTGCTTGATATATATATATATATATATTTGTTTATGCAGTTTTTTTCATCATGAAGCATGTATAGAGTAACACTGTTCGCGATGGGAAGCAGTTAATTTGGTGACAAAACTAACTCAATGAATATTTTTTCATTGATGGTTTTCTTTTTGGTGCATACTATTTCATCACATGATTGATTTTCACTACGACAATAACCGGAACGTTTAGCATTTAACAAGACACAGTTAAAGAAAAGAAATTATGGAGCAGTCAAGTGCAGGCGAAGTGGGATAGACAGCCACAGGAAAAACATAAAACGTCAGACCATCACTCAAGACGGAAAATAAGTGAAGATGCAACAGGAGAGCAGTGAAGCCGTTTGTTGGCCCCGATTGGCTGGCGACACACACATACCCACAACCCAGTCACTGCTTATCTCCTGTAAGCGATCTTCATGGACAATAGCTGAAATTACATTGTGAGCGGGACAATGGTAACGGGGAAGTTCAGGACTTTGAACCAATAAAGAATTACATTATTAAAAAGGAGACTAAATGAGAAAGTAGGGAGCTGGGCCACTGGGGTGGGGATGGTGGTTGGGGTGGAGACGGGGTGGGGTGAGGTGAGGTCCCATACGTGTCAACGAACCTGTCATTCAGTCTGTGTGGCAGTCCTGGGGCCTGTTTCATCGGGCCATGACGGCTGCGTATCCTGGCGCAAAAATAATACCCGAGTGTTGGTTTTCTGCCTTAGACTGGGACCGCGCTATAGAAAAGAGACGGCTGGATATGAGTTACGATAGGATTTTTGGCTTTGCAGCGTATTCCCACGCTGCTACATATATGTACGACATCGGCTCTCAATGTCGAAACAAAACATGGTTATGTATAGCCGTATGGTGGCATTGAGACATATAACTGCACACAGCGTCTAGAAGGGTAGATAAGGCCACTGGGGCAGATGAGGACTAAGATTCAAGCGACAGGGATTCTTACATCCGAGCGCTTTCACTGGGTTAAATACCGATGTGGACCATGTAAGAGATGTTTTCATTTGATTACTGAGACCGAATTGACCTTTGCTATGACATTATGATTTTATCAACCAATTGTCAAAGCTACAGCTAGGACGACAATGTATCTGACATTTACATTGTCGGGGATGTAAGAGTAAATTACCTCACAGCAATGGTCATGTATCTGATGTTGAATAATGAGTGACATTAAGTACAAACAGTAAATTCGAGGCCACATACAATCTCTTAAAGTTAAAAAGTTATCTAGGGGATCGATTTATTAATTAGGGCCCCCTACTTATTATCTAGGGGGACCAATTTATTATCTAGGGGCTTTCCGGTCACAAGTTTCACACTGGATCGCCGCCTAGCTGTTATTTAAAAAAAACGGTACCCTTCGTTTAGTAAATTCCTGAGTCCGCCGCTGTATAGTATAACAGTCTCCCCGACATCTAGGGCGCTCTATTTATTATCTAGGGCACCCTACTTATTATCTAGGGGGCACTACTTATTATCTAGGGTCCCTGCTTATGATCTAGAGGGATCGATTTATTATCCAGGGAGATTGCTTCATTATTTGGGGGGCACTACTTATTATCTAGGGTAATCGACTTATTATCTAGGGGGCACTACTTATCATCTAGGGGGATAAACTTATTATCTAGGGCGCCCTACTTGTTATCCAGGGGGCCCTACTTATTATCTAGGGGATCGATTTATTAATTAGGGACCCCAACTTATTATCTAGGGGGACCAATTTATTATCTAGGGGCTTCCGCTTATCATACTGCGTCATCAAAGAGCAGAGTACTTTCAGACAGAGTAACATTTCTGTATTGCATATCTAACAGCAATAACATAAAACTAAATTTCTACCGTTTACTCTGCATGTCATGATATAAATGATGTTGATATTCAAAGGTTGATGGTTTAACAGCTTTAATGCTGAACCTGCTCTTTAATGACCGATACTCATTTCATTGCGTGTGTGAAAACACATCTTATCTTATCTGAACCATCTTCAACATTAAATATCTTGACAGAAATCTTTGACGCGGCATTCAGTAAAATATCTAGCCCAAGACGCTTTATTCTGAGAAGCAGCTAACTTCTGAGATGAAGAGATAATAATATACGCAGTAAGCTTGTAAATAAATTGCACTTTTCTCCTGCACGGCGAGCAAGAAGGCCATTATACGTACTTGTAACTTAAGTGCTCCTGCGAATAAGTACCGGGGGATTGCTGGGTGAAAACCGTCAAGTGTGCACCAGGCGCAAGACGTTGACGTTTTCGGTGTATAGTAAATGCAAGTAAACTAGTTCGATATGACTGTTATAAACAGTAAACTTTTTTCTTAATTTGTTTTTTAAGGAACGTTTTTCTTTATTGTTAAAATAATATTTTTCCGTTGATGCACTGAATCCGATTACATTGTTCTTTATGGCCATTGGTAAAATGATTTTAATGCCGACAAACCCGAGCTTTGATATGCATTGCTCAGGAATAACGCCGCATTCACCCGTCCGGACAAAACTCTACAACAGTCTATTTTTGTCGTGTACATATCTTTATCCAACAAACATCTACATTAGCATGCATAACATAGCGCAGGAATGTTACTAAGGTGAAAGAAATTGGGGCCCTGGGTATTTGATCCTCGGCACTTTATAGTGCTTCTAGAGAGTAGAAGTCCTCTCGAACAGGCCCATAAAGCTTTATAACTGGTTTGGTGATGATACAGTTTGTTAAAGGTGTTAAAGCTGTGTGGTGTTCTCTTCATATAAGTTATGTTATATATTCATTAATTCTAAACAGATTGCACAATATCTTGTCTGTTTTATGTATGAGAAAGTAGCATTTTGTGTCTCAATATTATTTTTGTACGGAGAACATTTTGTGTCCCTTGATTGATAAATGGTTCATATTTTACTTCTCTCCTTCTGAGAAAGTTACAAATACGTTTTTTACTTGCAGGTGACACGTGATCAATCAGAGTGGCTCGGGGCGGTGCTTTCCCGTGCTTTCTGGGAAGCCCATCGATTTGACCTTGACAGGATTATCATGATCTCCAGGTGGTGGGTGGGTCGATGTTATATCTTTATAAATATAATGATAATTTGCTGATGACTCGATGGAGTAATTGATGTATTTATTACTGGTGCTGGTCCTTTCTTTCAAAAGGACCAACATATTCAAATGTCACCGAGGCAAGAAAAGTGTCGACTTGACAAACGTCTTGCAATCAGAGAATTGGCAAGTGATAAAACAACGTTTCCATTGGTTATGTCGGTCTCATAACCATTCCACTGGTGATTTGGGGGACGATAAAACCATGCATTAGCTAGATCAGTCACATATCCATTGAACTGGTGACTTGGGGAAGCTAAAACCACGGATCCATGTGGCTGAGCTAGTCATATCAACATTCAAATGTAGGTATGGCAAACGGTATAACCACGTAATGTGAATGTATCGCATGTTATTATCACTTACGAATCAAAGCAGAAACTAAAGTGTTGATACGTATCGCAGAAACGGTGAAACCAAACTGCTTCGGTACTAATATCACTTCATCTGTGCATCTCATGGGAATCTGACTACAAGTTGTACATTTACCATCAATGATATATATAAATATATATATATATATATGCGTGTAGGCAAATGTTCACTACAGTTCACTCTCAGGTGATCAACATTCATCTCAATGGTGGGCGAAACATGCGGACTGAACATGGCAGCATGTCAGAGCTGTACAGCTATGACATGGTTGCATGGTTTTGCCCAGTCCTCGTGTGTCATGGCTAAAGTGAATTGCTCGTCCTGCCTCACCTGTAACACAGATCATATGTCAGCCGAAACCACTGAATTAACTGGACCACAAACAAGGCCCCCCATCTTAGCCTGGTTGGTGTCTACTTCATATCCGAATCAAAGGTCATCTTAACCCATTTATGCCTAAACATCCGAAGACGATACGCCTGCAATGCGGAGCGGTTCCAGATTCCTGCCGGCACAGTCCGTCAGTGATGAAGTCTGGACGAGAAGGAAAGGACGACATGTTAACCCGATGGGGAGTAAACAGCAAAGATGATTGCAGATTAACTCGTCGGTGACTGACTACCAACGGTGATGCCAGCTTCGAGCTGGTTGTAACTGAACGAAGCAGATTTAACCCAGTTTTGACGGAACAACAAAGAAGATTGAAGTTTAACCCATCGGTGACTGAACAGCACCGAATACCCCAGCTTAACCCGTTTGTGACTGAACAGCACCGAATACCCCAGCTTAACCCGTTGATGACTGAACATCAAACACGCCAGCTTAACCCGTTTGTGACTGAACAGCAAAGAAGCTCGTAGCTGAATCCATTTGCGACTGCGCAGCGAACAATATGCCAGCCTAATCCGTGATTGAACAACAGAAGGAAATGGAAGTTAAACCCAATTTGTGGCTGAACAGGAGATAGGATAGAAATGGTATTCTTAGACCTGGACAAAAGAAGACGAACGACATCAGACTAAATCTGTTATGACAACAAAGATGCCAGATTGACCCATTTGTCATTGTACAGCCAGGAAGACAATACTACCATAATCAGCACGGTGCCAACACAGAGCGATGGTAACTAGGCCCAAAGAACTGTATTGCTAGGCCTAATATACGGACTGGACAGCGAACAGCGAAATCCGTTTAACCCATTTGTGACTGAACTTCCAAAGTCATATTTCATGAAACCATTGCTTGCATAGTTTATATTTTATGGCGAAATTGCCAACTGGCTGCCGTTCTACCAAGCAATCTTATGCTACCAGTAGGTGACTTATCGGAAGCAGATGCTAGTCTACGTATTTGTCATCTGTTGTTTGCTGTTGAGTCATGCACCCATCCTTTGCGGTTACACGGCTGTTCAGGACCATCCCATCTGGCCCGCAGGCCGTTTGACGGTACATGGTTTGCACCTTTCTAGGAAAGAATCTTGTAATGGGTAAATTATGACACATTATGTCGCATGTTCAGTCAAACTGACGTTCCATTCGTACACACTGCAACCGCGTGTCTGTTACGTCACCGTCTCGGGTAAACCTCCGCCCACCACTGAGCAATTAAATTAAGCTATTGTTCGTTTTATTCTGTGAAGTAAAATAAGGCGTGGTTCGGGCCATGATTCAGCTGCTGTGAGAGTAAGTAACTACGTCACTGAAGGCGGCAAAAAAAACAAAGACCAGCTTGTGTTCACGACTGGGTGCGTCCACGGACTAAGGGCGCGGGTGAAATGCGGCTAGTGTGTGTGATTGGAATGTGTGAGAGGTGATGGAATTTTAAGGGGGGGCTGTAGGTTTTACTCCCTGATCAATTGCTGGTTTTTCTTCCTCACTGAGGCATTGTGTCTCGAAGACGATGCTTGAGGTTTTATTGAGGACAGATTGAATGCCTTGATGTGTGGGGATTGACAGAGGGTGAAGGGGTCGGGTGTCAATAGTTATTGCATCTACCTGCCCCCATGGATAGAACCAGGCCTCCCACGATATGCAGGGACAGTAAATATTGTGAGTGACCCCTCCACTCGACGTAGAAAACCATAAGGTCGCCCACCTGTATAATTTAAAGTTTCAAGAGTCCGATATATATTGCATATATAGCCTATATATAAATATATATATATATATATAGGCCTATATATATATATGCACATACATAAATGTTTACGAATAGGCCATTTAAGAAACCGAGCGTCGGTATATATATAGGCATCTATATGTATATAGGCGTTATATTGGTACCGGCAGAGGAGTACACAGACAGCGTTAGTACCCTAAAATGGCACTTGATGTCGCTGTCAACAGAGGATACATATATATAGAGATATATGTCGATATACCACATACCGAGTCTCATCACTTAGGCCCGCAGCCGGAAGGCCATTTTCTCACTTACAACGCCTTGGCCTGTGGCGGTTAGACAGTCGTCTAGGCTCAGAGGGCGTGGACGTGAGGACCCCCGCCCCGCCCCGCCCCACCCCACCCCACACCGCCCTACCCACCACTTCACAACTTGGGGGTAGGTCCCATGCGACGTTGAGCGGATCACCAACAGTGTGACGTCACGCGACCCGCGGTTGTTGTGGGTTGTAGTAAGAAGTCGTAATACGTAACGTTAGGCTTTTTAGTGAGTTTGACGTGGACTTGATCGATCCCAGTCCGCCTAAACGTACCGCCCAGAACGGATATTGTATAGTTTCCAAACGAACAATACATTCTCTTTTTCTACGAAGTGAATGCTGACGTCGATGAAAACCTCCCGGGGCACTAGGTTCGTTCGCAGCTGAGACGGAGACTTTCGCACAAGAGACAGTCACTTTCAAGTGAGGCGTTGCGGTTATTTCCAGTGATTTTCTTGCATATGACTGAACGTGGACCCGAGTGGTATAGCGGACATACGGGACGACTACAGGCCGTGAGAGGCGTTCGTCGCCGGCGACACTTGTGGTGCATGAAAGCTGCGGTCTTCATCTGAGCGCTGCGGCGGTCTACATGCCAATCAGTATCGGATTAGAAAATCGAAGGACGAAGTACATGACAAAAAATAATTCAGCTATCGAGGACGAATTACGTGTCAGTGAAAAGATATTGAGCTTTCGACTACCAATTACCTGTTAGCCAATGATATTGAGCTATCAACTACGAATTACCTGTCAGCCAATGATATTGAACTATAACCGACGAATTACCTGTCAGCCAATGGTATGGAGCTGTCAACTACGAATTACCTGTCAGCCAATGATATTGAGCTATCAACCACGAATTACCTGTCAGCCAATGATATTGAGCTATCAACTACGAATCACTTGTCAGCCAATGATATTGAGCTATCAACCACGAATTACCTGTCAGCCAATGATATTGAGCTATCAACCACGAATCACTTGTCAGCCAATGATATGGAGCTATCAACTACGAATCACCTGTCAGCCAATGATATTGAGCTATCAACCACGAATTACCTGTCAGCCAATGATATTGAGCTATCACCTACGAATTACCTGTCAGCCAATGATATGGAGCTATCAACTACGAATTACTTATCAGCCAGTGATTTTGAGCTATCAACTACGAATTACCTGTCAGCCAATGATATTGAGCTATCAACTACGAATTACCTGTCAGCCAATGATATGGAGCTATCAACTACGAATTACTTATCAGCTAATGATATTGAGCTACCGACTACGAATTACCTGTCCGCCAATGATATTGAACTATAACCGACGAATTACCTGTCAGCCAATGATATTGAGCTATCGACTACGAATTACCTGTCGGCCAATGATAATGAACTATAACCGACGAATTACATGTCAGCCAATGATATTGAGCCATCGACTACGAATTACCTGTCAGCCGATGGTATGGAGCTATCAACTACAAATTACCTGTCAGCCAATGGTATGGAGCTATCAACTACAAATTACCTGTCAGCCAATGGTATAGAGCTATCAACTACAAATTACCTGTCAGCCAATGGTATGAAGCTTTCAACTACGACTTACCTGTCAGTCAATGGTATGGAGCTATCAACTACGAATTACCTGTCAGCCAATGGTATGGAACTATCAACTACGAATTACCTGTCAGCCAATAATATTGAACTATAACCGACGAATTACTTATCAGCCAATGACATTTAGCTACCGACTACGAATTACCTGTCCGCCAATGATATTGAACTATAACCGACGAATTACCTGTCAGCCAATGATATTGAGCTATCGACTACGAATTACCTGTCGGCCAATGATAATGAACTATAACCGACGAATTACATGTCAGCCAATGATATTGAGCCATCGACTACGAATTACCTGTCAGCCGATGGTATGGAGCTATCAACTACAAATTACCTGTCAGCCAATGGTATGGAGCTATCAACTACAAATTACCTGTCAGCCAATGGTATAGAGCTATCAACTACAAATTACCTGTCAGCCAATGGTATGAAGCTTTCAACTACGACTTACCTGTCAGTCAATGGTATGGAGCTATCAACTACGAATTACCTGTCAGCCAATGGTATGGAACTATCAACTACGAATTACCTGTCAGCCAATAATATTGAACTATAACCGACGAATTACTTATCAGCCAATGACATTGTGCTACCGACTACGAATTACCTGTCCGCCAATGATATTGAACTATAACCGACGAATTACCTGTCAGCCAATGATATTGAGCTATCGACTACGAATTACCTGTCGGCCATTGATATTGAACTATAACCGACGAATTACCTGTCAGCCAATGATATTGAGCTATCGACTACCAATTACCTGTCAGCCAATGGTATGGAGCTATCAACTACGAATTACCTGTCAGCCAATGGTATGGAGCTATCAACTACGAATTACCTGTCAGCCAATGGTATGGAGCTATCAACTACAAATTACCTGTCAGCCAATTGTATGGAGCTATCAACTACGAATTATCTGTCCGCCAATGGTATTGAACTATAACCGACGAATTACCTGTCAGCCAATGATAAGGAGTTATCGACGACGAATTACCTGTCAGCCAATGCTATTGGGCTATCGACTACGAATTACCTATCAGCCAATGATATGGAGCTATCGACTACGAATCACCTGGCAGCCAATGGTATGGAGCTTTCAACTACGAATTACCTGTCAGCCAATTGTATGGAGCTATCAACTACGAATTACCTGTCAGCCAATGATATTGAGCTATCGACGACGAATTACCTGTCAGCCAATGATATTGAGCTATCGACGCATGCGCGTAAGCCTCAAGATGCTCCGGTAGTGCAAAAAATCCGGCCTAGCCGCAGGCAGATGAGATGCGTGTATCAAACTAGCCGACATGTCGCTTGGGGAATAATTCTTTTAGTAGAATATTTTATTTATTACCCACTTTACCTTTTACGGTACTCAGAACCACTACGGCATATTTTGTCCCCATTGTGCTGAGCGACCAAAGAGCTTTTATATCGTACTGGATACCAGACGGGGGCGATGTGTGTAGAAGTGAATTGGGGCATATATATATATATATATATATATATGGTGTGGGGACAGAAGTGCCAACGGGCGTGACCAGTTCAAAAGGCTATGCGCACAGAAGGTGTGCTTGTGTGTTTTGAACAGCTCAGACCGGCAGGTTCGTGACAGCGAGTGGGTGGGGGGAGGGGGTGGGGGTGGGGTGTGGGGAAGGGGGTGGGGGTGGGAGTGTACTGCAGTGGTGTAGATGTGACATCGCGACGAGGCTAAATGGACTGCCCAAGTGTGTGGTGGTGTTACTCAGGGCGAGATACCAGATAGCTAGCTAGCTAGCTAGCTAGCAGCCAGCAGATTCTCTGTGTGTGTCTTCGCGCGGTGGCGCAAAGTGTGACGCCGAAACCAATACCGCCAGATGGAGGGATCTGTAAGCTGTTGCAATCGGGATTAAGGACCGGAGGTTTATGCCGCTAAATATGTGTGTTTGTCATACGTACACAGAATGCCTTGGGGGTTGGCGACACAAACAAACGGGGAGCTGCCGATCAGCCACGCGTGGCCAAAGAACGGTGTCACGTGAACGACGAGCGTGTCAGTGGCGTGGAGAAGGGGCGTGGAGCAAGGCGACAGACAGACGCACCGACATTAGAGAAGGATAAACGTGTTTTGATAGTACGCGGCTGCGAGGGTTATGTTATGTTTTTGGCGTTTATAACGCTTGCTTCACGATTACGGCGTCCAGGAGGCGGTTACCATGGTTACCGCGACTGCATGGCGGTAACCGTGGTTACAGGTGCTGCATGACTGTTACTCTGGTACCGCTGTCTGCAGGACGGTTACTGAAAATTTGGTGTCTACAAGTCGGTAATCTTGGTTACGGTCCCTATAGCAGGCGGTAACCTTGGATACGGTGTCTACATGTCGGTAACCTTGGATACGGCCTCTACACGTCGGTAACCTTGGATACGTCGGTAATCTTCTTACGCTGCACCCGTCACTATTGTTGGAGAGCGATTGCGGCTCATGGATTTTAGCGCTGGCGGTAACTGGCGATTGGTGTTTCATTATGGCTGATGCTACATCTGCATTGCAATTACTACCTATTGCATGGCGTTTTGATGACCTTGGGCGATGCTTAGGACGATCCCGGGTGCTGAACACCGACAACAGGCTATGCAGGCACGTGCATCTATCTACAGCTGTTTTAATGATGGGATATCGGCACTGGAACAATTTTGCCGACATTGCCGTCAGCTTTCTATTAGGAGATATGAGAAGCATGTGTTACGATGTGATGATCTACGCCAAAGTTGCAACATCAAACTCACAGTAACTCCAGTAAACGTGGCGGTGTACACGTGACAGGACCCAAGCGCCGATATAGGCCTTCACATACTGCAAATTTTCCCTTTATTGGATACTCCAAACATATTCAGGGCATTCTGAAGTGTATGGAGAATCGATAGAGATATTAGACATATTGCGGGAAGGAACCAATGGAGATTCATTCTAAAGACGACGGCTGCTGCTGAAATCCACACACAATGTGTAGAACCCCGAAGGACATCTGTCCGCTTGGTGTACTGGCCCTAGCGTTCTGGATCATGGAATGGAATGTTGGTGTTTTAGGCCACTTTTGTGCACATACAGGCTAAATTGGGCCAAGGAACCTCCCGAGACGATGAAGGATGAAGGAATGAAACATGCCCCAGATTAGGTGCCCGAGCCCGGATTCGAACCCAGGACCTATTGATCTGCGGTCTAGTGCGCTAACCACTACACCAGGGAGGCCCCCTTCTGGATCATGAGGCTGGACACCTCGTGCAAGGGACCCATCGTGGCTGGCAACGAGAAGCGAACGGTCATGGCTTTGATTTCGCGGAGTTAACATCATAATAGTTTCAGACGAAGGTAAGTTTTCTTTGGGTTACCCTGTCGCCATCCCAGATCAGCTGTGAAACCTCTGAATGTCTGCTGATCGTTCCATCCTACATCTTCATCAGTCTCTGCCGCTTCCATTTCCTCGAAAGGGGCCTCCCTGGTGTAGTGGTTAGCGCACTAGACCGCAGATCAATAGGTCCTGAGTTCGAATCCGGGCTCGGGCACCTAATCTGGGGCATGTTTCATTCCTTCATCCTTCATCGTCCCGGGAGATTCCTTGGCCCAATTTAGCCTGTATGTGCACAAAAGTGGCCTAAAACACCAACATTCCATTCCATTCCATTCCATTTCCTCGATCCCAAATGTCAACCCCAAAGGTTCACGTATGCCGTATTGTTTCTCAGGTCAAAAGTCATTCAAAGACTGTCTTGATCTATAAAATAGTAGAATGACTTGAATGAAGTACTATCATGCCTCTGCTGTGGCGGAATTTACGAACTTAGCTTAAAGTTACCGTGCAAATGATGGGCGATTTCAGCCTACTGAGCCCCGTAACCGGCTAAGCGTAAGTGAAATAGACCACTGGTTGCTATGTGCATGATAAAAGGGTGAAAGCTACTTTATGAGACTGTCACATGGATGAAAGCAAAATATATGTGCGCTACTTTGCTCAAGCTAGTTGCAATATATCCCCAAGTCATAACAAGGTTATGTACGTCCTACAGAATACTGAAACGGTTTAAGTTCAGTCGCTCACGCAATGTGTGACACTGGTTTGTAAACCTTTTGTTTATACAGAGCCCTCGAAACACATTCAGTTTCATGACTTCATCTTGTGAGCTGTCCATATATTTGTATTGTGTATTGCTTGTCAGTAACTTTAATGATGACGGCGCACTAAACCTACGCAAGCACCTCGCCAACTTGGAAGTCAGAGAGAGGTTTTAGGTCTTCGTTGTAAATGGCATCATGCCCGCAGAGAACGTATAGTTTGGCCAACGTGTGACCTGTATTAACCTTGCATCTACTGTCAGGAGCAACACGGTTGCCATCCCCGGAACTGTTTTTGCATATATCGTGACACTACGGGAGTAGTTCATCAGTCTCCGCGTTTTTGAGTCTTCTAGTGAAAAAATGTCGAAAGGAAATTAATTGTAATCTTCTATTAGACTTGTATAGGAGAAAATATGGTCTGTACTATTTTCCTCGCCGAGTTCTGTGCAGTTTGAATCGTAGTATTAAAGTTGCACATCGAGCTCTTTCCCTCCAAACTAAAAAGGTCAAAATACAAATAAGAATCAGTCCTTGAATCGTTCAAGATTTCTTTTGTCTATACTCCACCCATGCCAGACTGCCAAGTAGGGTCTCTTAGCCTTGCGCATGCTATAAAAAGACCACAACTTTTCAACTTACTGGTAAACGTCATCAGTTTGTGTGCGTCGCGATGTTTTGACGTAAGTAGCAGTGCCGCGACAGCGTTCTGTTGTGTCCCGGGATAGACGCGTTTGCCACACCACAGCCGAAAGGGCGATGTTTATCAGGTTTCGGAATTTATAGAATGGAACAATCGAGTTTTCTGCCAATTTTGATATAAATTTCGCCTGGGCTTAGTTTTGGCGGGAAAGAGCTGGACATGCAACTTCAGGCCTCACCCTGGCATACGTGTTATGTGTGCACCAACCAGCAAAGCAGGCCGTCCATTGATACAATAGGTTATTACTATCCGTCTTATATTTACATATCATTAAATATTACTAACCAATATCATTTTTCGTAATTTTAAAGATCAAGCCAAACACGTAAGTACTTTGCATGTCAGATTCTTTGACTTTGCTACTTTTTGTTTCTCCTTACTTTTACACGATGACAATCTTGATCGTTCGTTGTCATATCATGACGTCACACTACGTCATCAAAGGTATATGTTGACGTCATATGATCTCTTTACTGGGGCGTCTGATTTTCTTTGCTGATTTCCACATTTGTTGGTATATATCATTTCTGCTGTACCCCATTTCATGATTTCGTAATGTGGTTTACGTCCGATCATACAATACCGTTTTTTTCTGATTTATACTAATGTTTTGTGACGCAGAAATTCAATCTGAAAGAGCGTATTTGCTAATGCACGCGTCAACCACTAACAGTGCTCTTTGCCTTTAATAGTGCACCTGTAAAAAAAAATGAAACCCAAGTATTATGACTGCATTCAGATATTGGTGAGACGGTGAAACCCTTTCCAATAGAAATAATGAAACTGCTCATTTGCCTTATCACGGTGCATTCCCCAAAACAACCACAAACATCGGGGTTGTCGTCTGCTCCAAAGTTTGCACATCCGTTTCCTGTTTTACTTTGGTCAACCCCACACTGTGTACACAACGAGCACACGACGACTCCGTGAACTGCATGACAAGCATGAACCACAGAAGGTGCCATTTTTGAAATTGTCAATTCTAAGTGTCAATCCCAAGGTATGAATATCCTTACCTGCCTACTTCCAAGTGTCAACCCCAAGGTATGAATATCCTTACCTATCTACTTCCAAGTGTCAACCCCAAGGTATGAATATCCTTACCTGTCTACTTCTAAGTGTCAACCCCAAGGTATGAATATCCTTACCTGTCTACTTCTAAGTGTCAACCCCAAGGTATGAATATCCTTACCTGTCTACTTCTAAGTGTCAACCCCAAGGTATGAATATCCTTACCTGTCTACTTCTAAGTGTCAACCCCAGGGTATGAATATCCTTACCTGTCTACTTCTAAGTGTCAACCCCAAGGTATGAATATCCTTACCTGTCTACTTCTAAGTGTCAACCCCAAGGTATGAATATCCTTACCTGTCTACTTCTAAGTGTCAACCCCAAGGTATGAATATCCTTACCTGTCTACTTCTAAGTGTCAACCTTACCTGTCTACTTCTAAGTGTCAACCCCAAGGTATGAATATCCTTACCTGTCTACTTCTAAGTGTCAACCCCAAGGTATGAATATCCTTACCTGTCTACTTCTAAGTTTCAACCCCAAGGTATGAATATCCTTACCTGTCTACTTCTAAGTGTCAACCCCAAGGTATGAATATCCTTACCTGTCTACTTCTAAGTGTCAACCCCAAGGTATGAATATCCTTACCTGTCTACTTCTAAGTGTCAACCCCAAGGTATGAATATCCTTACCTGTCTACTTCTAAGTGTCAACCCTAAGGTATGAATATCCTTACCTGTCTACTTCTAAGTGTCAACCCAAAGGTATGAATATCCTTACCTGTCTACTTCTAAGTGTCAACCCTAAGGTATGAATATCCTTACCTGTCTACTTCTAAGTTTCACCCCCAAGGTATGAATATCCTTACCTGTCTACTTCTAAGTGTCAACCCTAAGGTATGAATATCCTTACCTGTCTACTTCTAAGTGTCAACCCCAAGGTATGAATATCCTTACCTGTCTACTTCTAAGTGTCAACCCCAAGGTATGAATATCCTTACCTGTCTACTTCTAAGTGTCAACCCCAAGGTATGTATATCCTTACCTGTCTACTTCTAAGTGACAACCCCAAGGTCTTACTAATCTTACTTGTTTAATTCCAAGTGTCAACCCCAAGGTATTACAGTTTTATTACCTGTCTACTTCCAAGTGTCAACCCAAGGTAAGAATATCCTTACCTGTCTACTTCTAAGGGTCAACCCCAAGGTCTTACTAATCTTACCTGTTTAATTCCAAGTGTCAACCCCAAGGTATTACTAACATTACCTGTTTAATTCCAAGTGTCAACCCCAAAGTATTACTAACATTACCTGTTTAATTCCAAGTGTCAACCCCAAGGTATTACTAACATTACCTGTTTAATTCCAAGTGTCAACCCCAAGGTATTACTAACATTACCTGTAGTACGGAGATATAATGGGCAATACATGTTATATTTGTATTGTATATCTTCATTATGTCCGAAGACTATTCAGGGCTGGGTTGCCCGAAAAGGGATTAATTGAGTAGTTGCATCTCACGCAATCTTTTCGAATTAATATTAATGTCTACAAATACTAATGAAGCTAAGGTGGTTTTATTTCCTACATCTTCATTAATTAACCTTGGTTCACGTGAACAATTCTGCGACATATCTTCTTCCTCATTACGTCAACCGTGCATGTTCTTTCTATTATTACAAGTTACTTTGTTGAAATGGTCACTGCTTTCTGAATATGATATTTTTCTCGGGATAACCAGTGGCCTTACCGGCGGGTTATCGTACTGAACACAATGAACTAATGAACCTTCGTACGGAATCCGCTGCGACATCATTGATACCTGCTTAGGCCACGATGGCCAAGTCCTCCTAAAAGCCAGCTCTATTCTGAATCTTCTGCAATTATGGGAATAAGAAAGAGTAAACGCCATTTGGCGAAATATATGTACACACGCCTACATGTATCTATATTTATATAATATAAATTGCTAAATATACATGAGTCGTTGACCTATGCAACAAGTAGTGACCTTGAAATTAGGAGCAGAAACATCCTATGTTTAAAAACGCAAACACGACTTGTTGAAAGTAACCACACTTATCTGTGATTAAAGGTGATTAATTGGCATGTTGATAATGAAAGTCATGTCCAAATAAATCATTTCTGTCATGGAGATATGACATGGGCGTGACGTGTTTTGATCAATGTCGCTCTCTCACACACTCTTGAAGTTCACAAGGGCCGGCTGCTCTGACAATGCTAGAAGTAATTTGTTCACATCAACAGACCATCGGCCTTGTGTAAACTTGTCGGCAGCACTTTCGTCTTTAAAGCCGAATACCTATCAAATAGGTGCACATTTAAAGTATGTTTCCATTTTTTTGTCACTCCATGCATTCGGTTAGCGATGTAGTCAGGATCGTTATGTCAAAATGGTACTTAGAACGACTCGTGCAGATTGGAAAAAATGTGTCATGTATACGATTGTGATTGATGCAGCTGTCATTCAGCTTTTCTGAGGTTATTTTCATACAAACTTAACTACGATACCAATGAATGCACCCTGGCGACACAATTACATAGTCTCTTTAATACGCAACTTAGGTGACAGGGCCTCGCAGTAATAATACGCAACTTAGGTGACAGGGCCACGCAGTAATAATACGCAACTTAGGTGACAGGGCCTCGCAGTAATAATACGCAACTTAGGTGACATGGCCTCGCAGTAATAATACGCAACTTAGGTGACAGGGCCTCGCAGTAATAATACGCAACTTAGGTGACAAGGCCTCGCAGTAATAATACGCAACTTAGGTGACAGGGCCTCGCAGTAATAATACGCAACTTAGGTGACAGGGCCTCGCAGTAATAATACGCAACTTAGGTGACAGGGCCTCGCAGTAATAATACGCAACTTAGGTGCCAGGACCTCGCAGGAATAATAAGCAACTTAGGTGGCAGGGCCTCGCAGTAATAATACGCAACTTTGGTGACAGGGCCTCGCAGGAATAATACGCAACTTAGGTGACAGGGCCACGCAGTAATTACACTATGTACAGTATAGGTGGTAGTCTATGAATATGTAAATCAATGACTATGAGAGGGCCAAGGGGGTGGGGTTCTACACCGCCAAAAGGGCGGTCACTTAGCATGAAGATGTGAAGTGTTCAATCAAGATTCATACACTGTAAAAGTCGCCGCGATCCCGTGAAACTTCACAACAGTGAACTACGGTTATGTAATTGACACTCTGTCCATATAAAACTTAAATTGACAAGAGCAATCACCCGCGGAAGAAGTTTTTAAGCTCGGAGCTTTCATTTCAAGACCCAAACATACATACAGATCAAATGAACAAGTTATGTACCATAAGGCAATGAATGATACCTCGAGCGTTAATTACTAAATGCATATAATAGTTTGGGTAATTTTTATAATGATGTCTCACATTTCCGTGTCACATTCAACCGATTTAAATGTCAAAGATGGATCATATGTATTAATAATTATAATATGAAACTAAAATTGATGCGCTCGTTAAATACTTCAGTGTACCCATTGAATCTGTCACGTTGCTTGACAAAGCTGTACAACCTAAAATACGATCATGCTCAGTAAGTTATAACAGTACTATTATTTCTATTAGTCTAAAATCCTATTAGAAATGCGCATGGTATGATACCATGCAAGGCGCAATGGTATGTTTGCCTCTCTTCTTTTCAGATATCGTTTACATATCCATAATGTCCGTGTTGTTTCCAGGAACACGTCTAAGGAAAAGCGAAAGCAGTCGCCATTATGGATAACTGCGCACCTCCAAGGAATAACAACCCGCGTCGTCACTACCATGTTAACAGGGACTGTGGTGCAGGACAAGGACAACACTGACAGCCAGCGAAATGAGAAGGTCCCCACAATGAGAAGACTGACAGGCAGCTAGAGAAGAGGACATCTTAGAAGAGAAGATTGACAGCCATAAAAAGGAGAATATCTCTACAGAGAGTAGACTGACAGCCAGCGAAAGGAGAGGATCTCTATAGAGAGACGACTGACAGCCAGTGAAAGGAGAGGATCTCTACAGAGAGACGACTGACAGCCAGCGTAAGGAGAGGATCTCTACAGAGAGAAGACTGACAGCCAGCGTGAGGAGAGGATCTCCATAGAGAGACGACTGACAGCCAGCGTGAGGAGAGGATCTCTACAGAGAGACGACTGACAGCCAGCGAGAGGAGAGGATCTCTACAGAGAAAAGACTGACAGCCAGCGTGAGGAGAGGGTCTCTACAGAGAGACGACTGACAGCCAGCGTGAGGAGAGGGTCTCTACAGAGAGACGACTGACAGCCAGCGAGAGGAGAGGATCTCTACAGAGAAAAGACTGACAGCCAGCGTGAGGAGAGGATCTCTACAGAGAGTAGACTGACAGCCAGCGAAAGGAGAGGATCTCTACAGAGAGTAGAGTGACAGCCAGCGAAAGGAGAGGATCTCTACAGAGAGACGAATGACAGCCAGCGTGAGGAGAGGGTCTCTACAGAGAGAGGACTGACAGCCAGCGTGAGGAGAGGGTCTCTACAGAGAGACGACTGACAGCCAGCGAGAGGAGAGGATCTCTACAGAGAAAAGACTGATAGCCAGCGAAAGGAGAGTATCTCGACAGAGAGAAAACTGACAGCCAGCGAAAGGAGAGGATCTCGACAGAGAAAAGACTGACAGCCAGCGTGAGGAGAGGATCTCTATAGAGAGACGACTGACAGCCAGCGTGAGAAGATCTCTACATAGAGAAGACTGACAGCCAGCGAGAAGAGATGATCTCGACAAAGAGAGGACTGACAGCCAGCGAGAAGAGAGGATTTCTACAGAGAGAAGACTGACAGCCAGCGAAAGAAGAGGGTCTCTACAGAGAGTAGAGTGACAGCCAGCGAAAGGAGAGTATCTCGACAGAGAGTAGAGTGACAGCCAGCGAAAGGAGAGTATCTCGACAGAGAGAAGACTGACAGCCAGCGTGAGGAGAGGATCTCTATAGAGAGTAGACTGACAGCCAGCGAGAGAAGATCTGTACATAGAGAAGACTGGCAGCCAGCGTGAGGAGAGGATCTCTACAGAGAGAAGACTGACAGCCAGCGAAAGGAGAGGATCTCTACAGAGAGTAGACTGACAGCCAGCGTGAGGAGAGGATCTCTATAGAGAGACGACTGACAGCCAGCGAAAGGAGAGGATCTCTACAGAGAGTAGACTGACAGCCAGCGTGAGGAGAGGATCTCTATAGAGAGACGACTGACAGCCAGCGTGAGAAGATCTCTACATAGAGAAGACTGGCAGCCAGCGAGAAGTGAGGATCTCTACAGAGAGTAGACTGACAGCCAGCGTGAGGAGAGGATCTCTACAGAGAGAAAAATGACAGCCAGCGAGAAGAGAAGATCTCTACAGAGAAAAGACTGACAGCCAGCGTGAGGAGAGGATCTCTACAGAGAGAAAAATGACAGCCAGCGAGAAGAGAAGATCTCTACAGAGAAAAGACTGACAGCCAGCGTGAGGAGAGGGTCTCTACAGAGAGAAGACTGACAACCAGGGAGAGGAGATGATTGCGGCAGAGAGAAGATATGTGCAGAGAGAAGATTGACATCCTGTAATAGGAGTCCTATAAGGAGAGAAAACTGACGTTCGTTCGGAAGGCAACATCCAATGGCAGAAATCGATCTACGCGGAGACAAGATAGAACTCCTATGTTAGAAGGTGACCTATGCAAAGAGAAGACAGATATCCTATGGCAGATTGTGACATATGCAGATAAGTCTGACAACCAAGGATGGAAGATGATACTTGCTGAGTGAATACTGCCATCCAAGGAGAGGAAGTCACCTGTGCATAGAGAAGACTGGCATCCCATTCCAAGGATAAAAAGCGACCTGCGCATAGAGAAGACTGGCATCCCATTCCAAGGATAAAAAGCGACCTGTGCATAGAGAAGACTGGCATCCCATTCCAAGGATAAAAAGCGACCTGCGCATAGAGAAGACTGGCATCCCATTCCAAGGATAAAAAGCGACCTGCGCATAGAGAAGACTGGCATCCCATTCCAAGGATAAAAAGCGACCTGTGCATAGAGAAGACTGGCATCCCATTCCAAGGATAAAAAGCGACCTGTGCATAGAGAAGACTGGCATCCCATTCCAAGGATAAAAAGCGACCTGCGCATAGAGAAGAATGACATCCCATTCCAAGGATAAAAAGCGACCTGCGCATAGAGAAGACTGGCATCCCATTCCAAGGATAAAAAGTGACCTGCGCATAGAGAAAAATGACATCCTATGGGAGCAGAGAACTTATGCGGATAGAAAACTAAGGTTCGTTTCTAAGTTGTGCTTAAACAGCGGCTCCGCAATCTGTATTGCTTACAATATCCACACAAAAAACATATTTGTTAGTATTAAGTTATTTATCCCGGTATAATCAATAGGATATTTTGATTATTTTTTTGTTCCTTCTCTGTGTGTCTTCTCACAGTCCCACATAACACGAATAATGCTCAAGTAAACGTGATGAAATGTGTTCACGTTGTCGATATTACCGAGAAAACGCTACGTGGGTTTGCCGTCCAACGCAAGGACATAATTATGTTCTCAACTTGGACTTTAAGAAAGCGTTCGCACGCTCTGGGAGGTTAGGCTGGGAGTGGGGAGGTGGGGGCCTGGCTGAGCGCGTGGGACATGTGGAGATCTTAACAAAGCCATCGTGAGATCTGCGTGACGCCGGTGGAGGCACGACCTCCCAGGGTCAAGTGTGCGGGCTTCTGAAAGCCGGATAGCGTGGGTGAGATTTATTTGCGAGATGTCTAAAGGGTCTGGTTCGCCTTGTATTGTGGAGCATGGCGAGTAGGGAGAGGGGGGAGGGGGGGGGGGGAGAAAGGAGAGGGAGGCACGGGGTTGAGGGGCGAGTGTTCCCAGCGTTGAAGTCTCCATTAATGGTCTCAAGTAAGTGGGGTTCATCGGCATTTTCACCTTAGCCCCCCCCCCCCTCCTCCCCCTCAGCCCTCTCTCCCCAGGTGGCCAGCCGGGGAACCTACCTCGCCGAGATTTAGCTTGAGTAGAGTATTGAGTAAGTACCAACAGAGGATGTTGGTACCATTAAAGTTTGTGTCGGGGCGGGGGGGGGGGCGGCGGGGGCGGAGGAAGAGGCTGGGCGAGGGGCGAGGGTAGGGGGCCGGGGGAATACATTGATAGGAGGGGGTGGGTAGGTGGGGTGAGGGGGTCGTGTGTGGTGACCAATGTGGATATGTCATCAGACGGCGTAACTACAGCGTAGCGGAAATTCTATAGTGAAGCGGACGGAAGGAATATGAGGGGGTCAGAGAGGGGGCGGGGGTCGAGAGCGAGAGTCCGTGGGTATATTAGAGGGTACTCGGGGTAGGCGGGTGAAGCGGGCTCGGTGTGGGGGAGGGGGGAGGGGGGAGGGGAGTGGGGGCGGGGCGTGAGTCAGGTGTGTACTGGGTTTGACAATGGCTTTGGTCGAGAGGGCGATGGCGGGACCGTGAGGCCAACACTAGTGGGATCAAATCAGTTCGAGCAAACAGCGGAGGAATAGAAGACATACTGAGCGTGACGGTTAGTGGAATCGGTGTGGAAATAAACGCTGACATTGGGTATGCCTACCCTTAGCTGATATGGGTTGGGCACTCGCTCGGCCTCGGTCGCAGTGACGCCACAAGGTCCCTGAGACAGGGACCGGACCACACCACGCCGGCTAAAGCGGCTCTTGCACTTGAAGTCCGTTGTTAGTATGATGACACTAACCGGATTCTGCGGAATATTCAGATCTTGTTGCGGGGAAAAAAAAAATCAAGGATGGCCGGTGATGCAGAAATCGTGGAGTTTGAAAGCCGCTGCAGGATGCTACGATGTCGAGATGGTGGAATTAGTGGAATCGAGGAATTAGTGGAATTAGTGGAATGGTGGAATTAGTGGAATGATGAAATTAGTGGAATGGTGGAATTGGTGGGATGCTAGAAATAGTGGAATGGTGTCATTAGTGGAAGGGTGGAGATGGTGGAATGGTGGGATGGTGGAATGGTGGGATGGTGGAATGGTGGAATTGGTGGGATGGTGGAATGGTGGGGATGGTGGAATGGTAGAATTAGTGAAATGGTGAAAAAGAAAAACAAGGCCCAGCGTTTCGAGCGCCCCCCGGACGAGCGACACCTGGCGAGGGATCCCGGATGAGCGAAAACTGGCGAAAGATCCTGGATGAGCGACACCTGGCGAGAGATCCCGGACGAGCGACAACTGGCGAAAGATCCTGGGTGAGCGACACCTGGCGAGAGATCCTGGACAAGCGACACCTGGCGAAATATCCTGGACGGTCGACACCTGGCGAGAGATCCCGGACGAGTGACACCTGGCGAGAGATCGCGGACTAGCAACACCTGGTAAAAGATCCTGGAAGAGCGACACCTGGCGAGAGATTCCGGACGAGCGACCCCTGGCGAGAGAATGAGGCCGGCCATCCCGACCGGTAGAGGGCGCCCGCGGCAGGTGCGTCTGCCTGTCAGGATGCGCTCGCTTTCAGACGTATCCTGGCCTGCAAGTGCACTCGCTGTGGACGCACGATCAGCAGCCTCCAATTAGTCAACGGATGTTTAACCCCTCGATGAAGCAGGACGATTAATAGATGAAAGATGGCCAAGATTGGTTTACCAATCAGGGTTCATCGTATACAATGTTCGCATTTTGGACAATACTTATATATATACTGACAGGAACCTAACGGACATTTTAATCAGTTATATCCGTATTTTACGTATTAAACATTTCATACATACCGTTAATAACACTATAACCATCCTGAGACAAACTATAGCGAGTCCTCATAGACATTACTTTATTTCCAGAATAATTATCTTGAACGAAGTTTAACGTATATCATCAATTATTTTGTATTTGATCATTGTATTATTTATGGTATTGATTTGTTATTTGCAGAATGCCAAATTGCCTCCACATTTCGCGCGATACGACCAGAACTTTTCACAGTGGAATTATACATTGTAAATGTCTAGTGTGAATGTGTGCAGTGTGAAAGTATGCGGTGTGGATGTGTGCAGTGTGAATGTATGCGGTGTGAATGTGTGCAGTGTGAAAGTATGCGGTGTGGATGTGTGCAGTGTGAATGTGTGCATTGTGCATGTGTGCAGCGTGAATGTGTGCAGTGTGAATGTGTGCAGCGTGAATGTGTGCAGTGTGAATGTGTGCAGTGTGAATGTGTGCAGTGTGAACATGTTCAGTGTGAATATGTACAGTGTGAATGTATCCAGTGTGAATGTATCCAGTGTGAATGTGTACAGTGTGAATGTGTGCAGTGTGAATGTGTGCAGTGTAAATGTGTACAGTGTGACTATGTTCAGTGTGAATGTGTACCGTGTGAATGTGTGCAGTTTGAATATGTACAGTGTGAATGTGTACAGTGTGAATATGTTCAGTTTGAATGTGTGCAGTGTGAATGTGTGCAGTGTGAATGTGTACAGTGTGAATATGTACAGTGTGAATGTGTACAGTGTGAATGTGTACAGTGTGAATGTATACAATGTGAATGTGTACAGTGTGAATGTGTACCGTGTGAATGTGTACAGTGTGAATGTATACAATGTGAATGTGTACAGTGTGAATATGTACAGTGTGAATGTATCCAGTGTGAATGTGTACAGTGTGAATGTGTGCAGTTTGAATATGTACAGTGTGAATGTGTACAGTGTGAATATGTTCAGTTTGAATGTGTGCAGTGTGAATATGTTCAGTTTGAATATGTACAGTGTGAATGTGTGCAGTGTGAATGTGTACAGTGTGAATATGTACAGTGTGAATGTGTGCAGTGTGAATGTGTACAGTGTGACTATGTTCAGTGTGAATGTGTACCGTGTGAATGTGTGCAGTTTGAATATGTACAGTGTGAATGTGTACAGTGTGAATATGTTCAGTTTGAATGTGTGCAGTGTGAATGTGTGCAGTGTGAATGTGTACAGTGTGAATATGTACAGTGTGAATGTGTACAGTGTGAATGTGTACAGTGTGAATGTATACAATGTGAATGTGTACAGTGTGAATGTGTACAGTGTGAATGTGTACAGCGAGATCGTATTCCATGCCAACATTTATAGTGTGAACGCATGATGTGCAGGTGTTACTTCGAAACCAGTTTCGCTATATATATCCTATACTTATATGCTATTGTACGCGGATGCAAGGAAATGGTATGAGTCACTCCCACTTACCGCTTCGTGTAATGTCCTAAACTTTAATGATTTAATGTAACCAACCTAGCATATTCTTCTACTCGAAATGCGGAACTTTCGAAGTCGACTTTTGTTGTTTTTGCGCGCCTATGTTTAAACACGTGCTTCATGACCACACTTACAACCCCTTCAACTTTAAATTATAGGTGCGCAGGGAAGCCGCGTCTACCCCCTCTCGGTGGTAATTTACTGAGGGAACTTTTTCACCACTTTCGGCGGTAGTTTGCTAAAGAGAGACCCTTTACAGTGTTTGGTTGGTGGGGGGGGGGTGGAAGTGCGGGTGGGTGTGTGGCTGGCTGAGGAGCGGGTGGCGGAGAGGGGAGGCGGGTAGAGGGGGGGGGGGGGAGGAGGGGGGGAGGGGGTGAGGACCGGGTGTTGGTTATATCAATATTTATGCCAGGAAATACGTTTTGCGGGTTGGGGTCGGGTAGCGTGAAGGGGAGGTGGAGTGTTAGTAAAGAATTTCGGCTAATTTACACCCGCTCTCCACCGCCATATATATACTTCCGCCCCATGATGAAATTGAGCAGAAAGAAACAAGACGTGCTGTGAGTGTGTTAGTGTGTGTGTGGGGAGGGTGGGCGGGGGTAAACAGTTTGTATTGATATAAATAAGACATGCTACTCCACAATGGCAAATCGCGGTCCGGTGTTGGGTAAATGTTTACTCAGGTTATGTTGTGGGTTCATTATAAAGCTTTAAGTGTATGTATCATTCTCACACTCACATGACGTACGTATCACAAGGCTTTCGGCATATTACACTTTTTTTGTCGCTTTTCAGAACTGAACCAATTGCCTCCACATTCATGCTGTGGAGAGAGAGTATTGTCCTTAGCCGTAGTATCTTTTCTTTTATCTTTTAATCTTCCCTTCCTTTTGCATTTCCTCCCGCGAAGGCCATGTAGCGAAGGATCGAGAAAACGCCTTAAATTTTTCCTAAAATTATTTCTATATATCACTCTAATAATAATATGCTCCATAAGTAACTTATAGTTACTTCTGGTGTTTATTGTCAACAGTATTTCTTTCTAGTTAACACTTTTTTTCAATTTCACCGGCAGAGAAAATCTCTAGCGTTGTTTCTCAACTTGCTAACGGATACTTTCCGGCATGGCTGCCACACGGTATGCAGTTTACAGCGAAGTTCAGGGGTAGACTATAACGGGTCTGTTAGTAACTGGGTAGACCATCCAGGGTGTGTAAGTAACGGGATAGACCATCCAGGGTCTGTAAGTAACGGGGTAGACCATCCAGGGTCTGTAAGTAACGGGGTAGACCATCCAGGGTCTGTAAGTAACGGGGTAGACCATCCAGGGTCTGTAAGTAACGGGGTAGACCATCCAGGGTCTGTAAGTAACGGGGTAGACCATCCAGGGTCTGTAAGTAACGGGGTAGACCATCCAGGGTCTGTAAGTAACGGGGTAGACCATCCAGGGTTTGTAAGTAACGGGGTAGACCATCCAGGGTCTGTTAGTAACGGGATAGACCATCCAGAGTCTGTAAGTAACGGGGTAGACCATCCAGGGTCTGTAAGTAACGGGGTTGATTATCCAGGGTCTGTAAGTAACGGGGTAGACCATCCAGGGTATGTAAGTAACGGGGTAGACCATCCAGGGTCTGTAAGTAACGGGGTAGACCATCCAGGGTCTGTAAGTAACGGGGTTGATTATCCAGGGTCTGTAAGTAACGGGGTAGACCATCCAGGGTATGTAAGTAACGGGGTAGACCATCCAGGGTCTGTAAGTAACGGGGTAGACCATCCAGGGTATGTACGTAACGGGGTAGACAATCCAGGGTCTGTAAGTAACGAGGCTCTGTAGGTAACGGGGTAGACCATCCAGAATCTGTAAGGAACTGGGTAGACCATCCAGGGTCTGTAAGGAACTGGGTAGACCATCCAGTGTCTGTAAGTAACGGGGTAGATCATTCAGGGTCTGTAAGTAACGGGGTAGACCATCCAGGGTCTGTAAGTAACGGGGTAGACCATCCAGGGTCTGTAAGTAACGAGGTAGACCATCCAGGGTCTGGAAGTAACGGGGTAGACCATCCAAGGTCTGTAAGTAACGGGGTAGACCATCCAGGGTCTGTAAGTAACGGGGTAGACCATCTAAGGTCTGTAAGTGACGGGTAGACCATCAAGGGTCTGTAAGTAACGGGGTAGACCATCCAGGGTCTTTAATTATCGGGGTAGGCCATCCAGAGTCTAAGTAATGGGTAGACCATCCAGGGTCTGTAAGTAACGGGGTAGACCATCCAGGGTCTGTAAGTAACTGGGTAGACCATCCAGGGTCTGTAAGTAACGGGGTAGACCATCCAGGGTCTGTAAGTAACGGGGTAGACCAACCAGGGTCTGTAAGTAACGGGGTAGGCCATCCAGGGTCTGTTATTAACGGGGTAGACCATCCAGCGTCTGTAAGTAACTGGGTAGACCATTCAGGGTCTGTAAGTAACGGGGTAGACCATCCAGGGTCTGCAAGTAACGGGGTAGACCATCCAGGGTCTGTAAGTAACGGGGTAGACCATCCAGGGTCTGTTAATAACGGGGTAGACCATCCAGGGTCTGTAAGTAACGGGGTAGACCATCCAAGGTCTGTAAGTAACGGGGTAGACTATCCAGGGTCTGCAAGTATCGGGGTAGACCATCCAGGATTTGTAAGTATAACGATATGTACAGAGTCTGCTTGTAAAGGGATAGACCGTATCTTCAATGGATTTGACTTACCAGGTGAAAGTCTGTCATTCATTTATTTAATTAATCGGTGACTTTCATCTACCCTGTGGCATGTAACAATCATGCCTTACTCATTATTGATTTTTGACGTTCTTTTCTGTTGATGTGCCAATATGACAATGATTGAATAAATACAACGGTATGGGGAAATGGCTTTTGATTGTTACTTAGTCCTGACACCACCTTGCTCGCTGTAGACTTGCCACATCAAGGCAACTTGACCGTTGCAGGTTTTCAGTCCGTCTACTTATATATCTAATCTGCTAATACACAATATATACATTCTACACATTGTATTCTAAACATTCCCACGAATCTTCTGCGTGTCTATTAAGTATAACCTCCATTCTTATTCAAAATGCAGAGCTTAGCCTACAATGTGGACGCTCGGCTTATTATTTAATCATTACAACAGTATATTCTAGCAACCATTCCCGAGAAACGAGATTATGAAGTGAATCTGTTTGAAAAATCGGCGTTCGACACCGACCCCCAAATTCCGACACTGAGGATTTGAAAAATCGACATCGACACAGATAGTGGCATTTTAAACACTGAACAGAGCCAAAAAGCGACACGGAACGTCGTGAAAAATCTACATTCGTCACTGAGAATTATGAAAAATCGACACTCAGGGGCGGATCCAGGAATTTATAAAGGGGGGGTCCAAACTTGCGACGGGACGGTTGGGGGGGGGGCGCCTGAACAAAGTTGCGACCGGGGGATCTACCAATTTTATGACGACCGGGGGAGAGGGGGAGAGGTGTGGGGGGGAGGGGTCCACGCCGCCATAGATACCGTTCTTCCTCAAAAAGTGCGGGGGTTCCACGCCTCAGATGGCCTAAATTTAGCATCAAGAATGTGGGTAGGGGGGGGGAGGGTAGTCTGGACCCCCTGCCCCCCTCCATAGATCCGCCCTTGCACACTGGATACTGGAACGTTATACCTTATATTTATTTTAAGTAAATCACGAACATATAGATAGGATTAAGATCCAAATTGTTAAGAAACGAAATAACGGATTTCAACAACAACGAAAGAACACTAGACAAGTATGTTTTCTCGTCTCGACCATTATGACGTCAGGTGGGGAAAGTTTTCTCATCAAGGGCACTCTTGTTTTTCTGGCGTAAAGCCCGGTTTGTAGTAAGTAATAGCACGAGATCCAGTGAGAAAAGGTTCTAAAATAATATCCTACAAATTGTATGCCGTAGTCCTATCTTATCGTTCAACCGAATTTTCAGACTCAGTTAGAAATTTAGTCTTCCTGCGCCATATTTCTCTCGCCTCGGGTGCCCATGCAAGGACCCAAAAAATGCTAAGAATTACGTTGAGGACAATTTTGTGTCCCGACCTCCTTTGTATAGACATACGGCTCACTTCAAAGTTTAATTAAATATAAACTTATGCACAAATGAAAAACACGAGTGGAATGAAGAAAGTTAACATTTTAGTTACTTGTCGGGGTCGAAAGCTCTAACTAACAGCGTTTTTTTTATTATAGATTGAGGTTACACTATTATCGAGAACCCGACACCTTATTTCGTTGTGATGGCATTTGAAAGAAGGCTCATCTTAACAACAACTTTTTGGGGGGAAAAAAGCCTTACGGGCCAGGCCAAGCGCAAGACTAAATAAACAGAGATACAAAGTTTTATTGAAACATTTCAATGAAACGGCGGCTTCTATGGTTACCCCACTCACTTGGAACCAACTCGAGAAACATTGACAGACATTGTGTGCGACTGTATGGAAATACGTAAAGCGGTATACCTATTACACTACTTGACACGTGCTGAGGGTGACAAAACTAACTTGTGCCTCGGACATCTTACAAAATGGGACGACGACATTTGACGACCCGCTGTTGAAAACATGCAAAGGCCAATTCATGTTTTTAGCATCATGGGGTGGGGGCATTCCAACAGGCGCTCTCAAAACCACCTTGTTTTGTATGCCTGTTTTTTTGGAAGTTATGAAAATATACGAGGGTTAAAGGCGGGCTCTTTTATGGCACGGTTCTCCGAGTTCATCAGACTAGTGCACGTAGATACCCTTATTATTGAAATCGAGCCGACGAGGACAATAGAATGAAGCCCAGCTCACGAGATGAAAAAATAATTGCGCAGGTTGTTTTCCAGTGCGGAAAACATAATATCAACACAGCGAACTTCAACACGTAATTCAAGTAAGCAAAACTTAAGCCTCGTGTGATGGATATATGAATAACAAGACGGAATAAAGACAAAAACTCAAAGAGCCCGGTAGTCATGGCAGGAGCTGTAAGCCGCAAGTACAATTACGCGTTTGCGGTCTAGGCGTGCACTGAGGCAAAAGTGCATGTACCCTATGATTCGCCACCCGGACCCCAGCAAACACGGAACATTCGCGTAATATTCGCTCAATGTTATGTCTGTGTTATGCTACGGACGAACATCCCGTAATATTCGCGGAATATTATTTCCGTGTTATGTTACGGAAGAACATTTCCGTAATGTTCGCAGAATGTTCCGGACGAACAATCACGTAATATTCGCAGGGTGTTACGGACGAACATTCCCGTAATATTCGCAGAATGTTACGGACGAACATTCCCGTAATATTCGTTCAGTGTGATTTCTGTTTTATGTTACGGGCGAACATTCGGGTAATATTCGCAGAATGTTCCGAACGAACAGTCCCGTAAAATTCGCTCAGTGTAATTTCCGGGTTAGGTTACGAACGAATTACGAGAATGATTTGCGAATATTACGCTTGCACGAAAGTAATTTTTGTTACGAAATATATATATATGTTGCAACACTTATTCAGCAAATTGTGAAGTATCGAGTTACAGGGGCGGATACAGGAATTTGAAAAGGCGGGGGAGGGGGGGTCCATTGAAACCTAATTGCGACCTGGGGGCGGGGGGGGGGGCGGGGTCTGAACCAAATTGCAACCGGGTTCACCAATGTTTCGTAAAATTTCATCCTAGAGCGGGTTTGCCGATAAAAAACCGAGCGGGTGTCTGCACGGAACTGCGACATAGAGCGGGTCAACGGAAAAAATACCCCTTCCGAGCGGATTTTGGCGGTGAAAAAGGGAGGGGGCTATACCGCGGACCCCCCCCCCGTCCCATCCCTCCCAACCCAGCAATGTATTGAGTACCCCCCCCCCCCCCCCACCCCCCCCCCCCCGGCTTCGGCGGCTGATTGACTGCACTCCCAGCAGAGGGAGCTCGCGCAACTCACTCAAAGCCCTAGCGCGCGCCCTCTGTCGGAGAGTGGAAGTTGAATCCGACGGAAGTTGAACGCATGGGTTTTCTTCGAAGAGAGCCGCAATATTCGCACAAACTTAAAACGGTAAGATAGAATATACACACATCAGTGATACGATCACATTTTAAATAATATAATCAATGGCTTATGAAGTAGGCAGGATAAGAGATGTGTAACTTTTGTAGCCTATCAGGTCCTTGACGCTGTGAAAATGTACCGTTCTGTACATAAGCCCCTTTCACGTTCTCCCGCCATATTTGATTTCGCCACCTAGCGAATGAACGGGAAACTACCAGAGGGGAACAAACTGGCTTCCCGCGTCGCCTCTCAGCCTTGCGTTCACGGTGAAACACCGAACCACTGGGCCGAAAACTGCTACTTTAAGAACTTCTACTACAAAATGTAATTAAGAAATCTAAAATTGATGGCAGCTTGGATAACAAAATCCATTAAAATTGTGACTTAAGTATTTTTGGTCACATTTTGGCGGGTTTGCGTTCGCCGATGATCCGGGCAGCGGCAGGTAACATAAAGCGAAAATTCGTAGTTGTTTCAGGATCAGTGGCAAACCTGGCAAGGACGGGACAGTGGAGGCCCGTGGGGGGGGGGGGGGGGTACTTAATACCATCCTGGGTTTGGGAAGGTTCCATGGTATAGCCCCAATTTTTCACTCCAAAATCAAAATCTGTCGGAATCTGTTCTATTGCCGGACCGGCTGTATCGTCGCCGCTCCATGCAGACACCGCTCGATTGATTCTTTTTTTCTTGACAAACCCGCTCTATGAATGGACGCTAATTTTCGCTCAAAAGGGCATCTTTTTCGTCAGAAATATCTGTTCCATAGGGGTATCGTTTTCATCTGTCTGCTCCATATGATATTTTTTTCATGAGAAATGTCCGCTCTCTCAGGCATCACAAGGCACCCAGGGACCAACCAGATTTTTATAATAATGCCCCCCTCCCCCCCACACATTCTGCTCCACCTCGTCCCTCCTTGCCGCCGGTTTATCAACATATATTGCCTCCCATGTTCCTCACTGTCCACGCGGGCTGATCCAGAGTGTTGTAACTCGAGCGGAGGGGGCGATGTTGAATGGGATGCAGAGATCTTCGACAACGTTTGGGGAGGGAGGGCGGGGGACAGGGTATTAGCCCGAATTTATTTTTTGCCAGCCAAAAATGTGTCTTTTTAAAAACAAAAGTCTTCATTGTGCACCAAAGATATTAATACACCAAGGTGTACTAATTAGAACAGGGCACAGGAGCCCATCAGGTCGCATTTTGAGCTCGCAATCCTATAAACACAAATTGTTCTCGATGTCATATAAAATTGTGAGTGGTACGATTTTCTTCTAAACTTCCTGATCAAAGGGCCCTTGTTTGGAGGGTAAACAGCACCTAAGTGCCCGCCAAAATCAAAATCGGCCCGCCAAAATGGAAACTGCCTGCCCCTCCAGCGGGCAGGCGGGTCTCTGGCTAATATCTTGGCCGGGGGGGGGGGGGGATTATATAGAGTATGGCCGTTCACAGTATTTTATTGAACAAGCACGATCAATCATATTAACGGCGGTCACGGGGCGGGGGCGGCCCCAGGCCCCCACTTGATCAGCGTTGCTCATGCAAGTGCTATATCTCCCCCTTCGAAAACGTTTACGTTGTGTTAAACTCATACAAGTACTTGAGGTGGGGGTGCAATAAATGGAACAGCCTGCAGCGTAATTTGCATACACGAAGCATGTTGCTCGCAAAATTATTCGCTCACAAACGCAAAAAATTTACTACGTAGCAAAGATGTCACCATTTTGGGAGCGCGTTATGATCAACAGCATTCTTTCTTCATTAGATATCACGTCGTAAATAACGATGTCATTTTCGGGTCGTAACGAGTGGCGAGATCCTGTGATGAAAAGAGAGGTTTACGCATTACAGGACAATAGACCCAAAGATATTAATACAACAATATAGGTCATAAGGCGATTTTCTTGGTTTCTCTGTTTTCTCCGGACCGTCTCTGAGCGCGCTTTTTTGGTCCCTCTGGACATCTCTGGACTCTCCAATCTGTACCACCTCGAGAGATGGTGTAGTTTGGAGAGATCACGTGACAAAATGGCGCTGGGTGGCACGGTCAGCTATCGGTGTGGCATGTGTTAAGCGATATTTTCAAACTTTGAAATTAATTAGCAGGAAGAATAAAATAATTGGTGTATTTGTGTTTTCTTCCACAAAAGTACCACAAAAAAAATCAAGCCTTCTGCCCCCCAAATTTCCCTTTGTACGTTATGGAGAGTAAAGTAGGCTGAAACATAGGAAAGCCGACAAATTTGTTGGGTGATTGTAAAATGGGGATTGCATGCTATAGCCAGGCCTAACAATTTAGCCTAAGTATAAATTTATCAAATCATTCTAATGTCTTTCACAATTATGTGCCTGATATAAAACATCTTTACATCCTGTCCACCTTGATAGTACTTTATGAAGTTGAAATGAATGATGTTGCAATGGCGAGCGCCATTTTTATTCTCTGAACGCTCCGCAATCGCTTTGGCACGTTCTCCGGACTCCTCTGAACTCATCATTGAAGAAGCCAAAAAAGCAACTCTTGTAATCGTTCTCCGGTGGCACCGCCAAGCGGTGAACGCGTGGTGTTGCACAGGGCCGCCGTCAACAGGCATCAACTTCAAGTTTGTTCTGTCATAAATTGCGCGAATTCGCCAAAGAAATATCAAAGAATGTCATTCTTCAGATTGTCCAAGGAGAAAGAAAGGTAACGTCTGTTTTTTGTGTCAATTCACCAGTAATTGACATCGTTCATCGATTATCACCACCACAATTGCTGAATATTTTCTATTATCGCCAACGGCGAAGCGGGCGACTGATGCGAGTAAAACGAGTGAAAAAATCTATCGTGGCCAATCATTACTGGTTCAATTACTCAAAAATTACCAGATGACAACAAGCTTATAATTCGAATTACAGATATCTATAATTCGATATCTTTAATTCCTTGACGATATGTTTAATTGAATTATTGTTATCTTTAATTCATTTAGAGATTTCATTAAAGGTATAAGGGCTACCATTACATGAATTAGATATATCAATTAAATGAATTACTGATATTTTGAATTTATTTGGAGATATCTCTAAATCATTTTTAGATATGTTCAAATCAATTACAGATACGTTTAAATCAATTACAGATACGTTCAAATCAATTACATATACGTTCAAATCAATTACAGATATGTATAATGACGTCGAATTACAGATATCTCTAAATGAATTAAGATATCAGTAACAAGAATGACTGATATCCTGAAATATTTGGACATATGTGCAAATACTTTATTAAAGTCCACTTTGGCTTGCCATGCAAAATCCTCAAACCGGGAACTAAATATTCGAACCCGGTTGAAATCATTTACACGAGTTTTAAATGGCAAAACCAGAAAATAAATACTCCACCTTAAATCCCTGCCCTAATTTCCCACGTAGACCCCCACACCCTACCTAAACTCACCACCACGAAACCCCACCTAGACTCACCAGCATGACTCCCCACCTCGAACCCAACTTCGACTTCCGACCTGGACGGTTCCAGGGGTGTCCAGAGGTCCAGACCCTCCCCCCTTTTCAGGAATAATGCCGTTTTTAATGCAACATTTGGTCCATCTGAGGCGTGCACCCCCCCCCCCCCCCATTTTATGAGGAAGAACGCTACCTGAGGTGGCTTGGTGGACCCCCCACCACACCCCCCGGTCGGAAGTTTGGACACCCCCCCCCCCACTCTTTTCAAATTCCTGGATCCTCCCCTGCACCTCGAACCCCCAGTGGCGGATCTAGGGGGGGGGGGGGCTTGCACCCCCCCCCCTTTGGAACCAGAACATACAAGATACATGTTACTATACATGTTAAAGTCCCAAGTCTTCAGAGAGCAATCCCCCCTTGGGAAACTGAACATACACTGTTAAACCGGTCACAAGTTTTCAGAGCAGCCACCCCCCGGTCGCAACTTTTTCAGAGAGCACAGCCCCCGGTCGGAAGTTTTCAGAGAGCAACCCCCCCCCCCCCTTTGGCAAATTCCTAGATCCGCCCCTGAACCCCTACACTCCCCAGCCCATTTCCCCACCTCCAACTCCAACCTTGACTTGGTAATAGTTTTTATATCGGGAGTACGAAGAAGTATCGTATTTAAACTTTGTTTGAATATTTATTTCCCGGTGGGAACACTTAAAACCCTGTGTTTATTTTTGCGGTGGACCGAACATCCGGGTACTGCTTCAATAACTGTTATCTTTAATTCGATTTAGGCACATCTCATTTAAAGATAACAGTAACGAAAAAAAGAAGATATTTGTAAATGGATTAAAGATATTTTAAAATAAATTAAAGATATCTTAAAATGAATTAAAAATATCTTTACCAGAGTTAGATATCTTTAAATGATTAATAGAACTCTTCGAATCAATTGCACACATCTTTAAACATTTGAAGATATGTTCCATTTTTTAAAGCTATGTGCAAATACTCCATTAATTATAAATGATTTAGATATATATTTAAATGGTTTAGAGATATATCTGAATAATAATGACATATTTTAAAATCATATGCACATGTTTAAATATTTGGAGACATGATATTTGAAGATGTGTTCAATTAATTAAAGATATGTGCAAATATTTAGCCATATGTGCAACTACATTAAAGCGGGTGTCCAACCTAATTTAATCGCGATCTGCACCGAAAGTTTACATCTTTAAATTCAATTAGCGAGTGTTAACGCTTCGTTTCGGCCTACTGGTAAAGAGAAAACAATTAAGGCAACCCGCCCCCAGCAATGTCAAGCAGAGCGCCATTTTGCCGGGAGCAGTGATTATTCATGTGGCGCTGCCTTACGTTATCACTCGCAGAGAGAGAGATCAGGGCCGCGATTTACAGATGAACAGCGGCAGTTCCAAGCCGCGCAGTAGCGCAAGATCTTAGTGTTTCATAGAAAAGTACAGTCCAAACAAATTGATATACGATTGACGACGATTGACTCCGCAACAATGCCACGATTGGAGTTAGAATCGCAGCTCTTTAGATTAGCGATGATCCCGCGCTCTTAGATTAGCGATGATCCCGCGGTTTAAAAGCTGACTTCAGAAGTGTCGGATTTACATATTGCGATATGATGCTAAACAAACGCTTCCATTCATTCTGTGATTTAAAGATTCATTTTTCCGCCCTCGCGGCCCTGATCCCCATCCCCCTGCCACCCTCCCCAATCCTATCAAAGATCAGCCGCACTGAGTGGCCAGTCAACAGATGCTTTAGTCATTACGCAGAAAGTGAAGAGAGGAGTAGGCGGCGGGGGGCGACGGGGGGTGGCTGGGGTTGTGGAGTGGCGGGAGGGTGGTGGGGTGATGGGTGCGTGGAGGCCTTGGATGGAAAGGAAGAATGCAGGTGGCTGGGGGTGGCTGGGGGTGGCTGGGGGGAAAGCGGGAGGCGGAGGGGGTGGTTTAAAGGAGCCGGGATGGCCTGCCTGAGATGAGCTGCTGCTGTCAATGGCGACGCCGGAGCAGACAGCTCATCAGCTCACCGTCATTGTTTGCGGCGTCATTGATTTGTCTGGGGCTGTGAAACTGACAGCTGCGTGTCGCCATGGAGATTGACTCCGGCCAGTGGCAAGTGCTCAAGGTGACCTCAGTAGCGGTCAGTCGAATATATCATAACAAAAGGGTGTCGTGAATTGTGTTTAGTGGCGAGAACTGATTCTGTGAGATCAGATATAAGCCTCTATATGTATATACATATGTAAATATACGGAATATGGCGGGACGGCAACAAGTAAACCAAAGTAGACGGGTCAGTATCGTTAAATCAGCCTACTTACATGCACTATCTTATATTTTTTACATTTTAGAATCAAGACTAAAAGTGTCTCAAAATTATGATGCATATGTTTTATATCTCGTTGAGTCTGTAAAACAACAATTTCAACATAAAACTACTCGGACTATGTTATCGCGCTCGGACGTCCTAGCGAGCCGCGGTCGACATCACACAGCATACCGAACGGCGAACAGGCACGCAGGGATATAAAACCGGCCACCCACTTCTGCTTCGGTGAATAAAAAAATTGCTCCTCTCCGGATAGCCCACAGGTATTTAGGATTTAAATTCAAGTCAGAGTATACTTTTGTCTCGTTAGTGGCGACAACAACTCGAGAAGTTGGGTTTATAAGTTTATTATTAGACATGCACTCGGAGGTAAACATAATCCTCCCGAGTGCTGCCTTATAAACTCAGGAGTGGTATCACGCAGCAGCCTCTGACACACGCAGGTGTCATCTTGTAACCATGATCCGCTGCTACGTGAGTCCCCCACTAATTCAACATTCGCATCAGCAGGTTACCGAAATTAAAACCAAAGTTAACCCTTAAGTTACCAAAATTAAAACCAAAGTTAACACTTAGGTTACCAAATCAAAAACCAAAATCAACCCATTCAGGTTACTAAATTTACACTTTCCATTGCGAGCATAACCGCGCGCGATGACGTTTCTTATATGCAAGGCGGATGGCGTAACAGCTGCCTCGTTAAGAACCTTGAACAAATGTAAGAGGTAAGCTCAAACAGTTGCTTGCCTACATACTCTCGAGTACAAACTATAAAGTAAAAAACAAGTCAATATCATCCTAGGTTACAAGCTATATCCGTTAACGCGAGAGTACAAACGTTGTGCTAGAGTACTAGCTATCTACGATAACCCGAATAAATATACACTAATTGTACAACGCTACCGTGCACCTGCCAACGTTGTCGACGCGTAGCGCTGCTTAGACACCATTCGTTCCGGTCGGCTGACGCCATCTCCGGACGTACAGAGGATATGGTACATGGGAGATATGGCTGGATGAGATGATACGTAATGATAACATGTTTGAGTGGAAGCTATTGGGTGCCCTCATGCCAATCAACGCCATAGTCTGGTCCGCAGGGCCAGACCCGGCACCCAAGAAAGGCAGCAAGGGGCATAGGTGTGTGTGTGGTGGGTGGGGGGGGGGCTAAGTGGGGGTGGTGCGGGTTGACTAATTTGAGGTGGATGGTGCTGGGAGGACAAAGCTGGAGGGCCTGATGTAAGAGTGGAAGGCGTCGGACTTCCAACGGCCTGCCTGTCTGATTGAATCAGCTGAACAGTTGTCATCTGCAAGCTGGGTGGCCCGTCCAATGCGGAATGAATGTGTATTGTAACGCCCCCCGCTCCGCCACGCCCCCCACCCCGCTCCACCTGTTGGGTTTTTCGGGCCGCCCGCCCCACCCCGCCCCACAGCCCCCCCCCCTTCCCGCCCTGCCCCCCCCCCCCCCCCGTCCCGCTTCACCTGTTGGGTATCTCTGGCCGCCCCGCCCCACCCTGCCCCTCGCCCCACCCTGCCCCCCGCCCCACCCAAGGCTCTCACCTCGTCGCCGCTCCACCTGTTGGATATCCCTGGCCGCCCGCCCCGGACTCTCACCTCACCGCCGCTCCACCTGTTGGGTATCTCTGGCCGCCCGCCCCACCCTGCCCCCCGTCCCATCCTGCCCCCAGCCCCGTCCCCCGCGAGTTACCCGTTACCTTGGTCTTACAGCAGAGAGGCACTACTAATTACGGACGGATCTGACGGGGGTGGCTTGCCCAACTAACATGAAGGCCGAGATCCTGTGAACAATGGGAATATCTGAGCATCGCCTTATAATAATTTATTTCTCACAACCTGCATATAATCACACTCAGTAACCAAAGTAGCGACTGCTGCCGCTGTCATGTCAAGTCACGCGGTCAGAGTACCTCTGGCACCTCAGACACGCCTAAGAGCCATCGTATAAGCTGGTCTGTATACTGGGAAAGCGTAGACAGTGATAAAGACATCATCACAGAACCGAGACGTTATTTAAAAGCGAGAAAGTCGCGACTATCGTATTATAACACAATATAACACAATATAACACAATATAATTTTATTACTGACGTCATCATGAATTCCGACAATGACGCAATTAATGACGGAAGTGAGAGTTCGTCCACTTGGCCAGCAGCACTGACTGCTGAACTCGCGCCTGATGTGACATCGGAAAGACGGATAACGTTGTCCGCGATACCCGGCGTCGAGACCATTAACTCCATGGAGTATGTTTTCGGTATTTTGCACGTGCTCATAGCTGTTTTCATGTTCGTTGGGAACAGTTTCGTTCTTACCGCCTTCGTCAAGTTCGCAAGTGTGCGAACATTCCACAACGTGTTTCTTGTAAGTTTGTCGACGTCAGATCTTCTAACGTCCATCGGGATCTTTATGACCGAGGCCATCCATATCTTCTTTAAAACGTCCGACGAAGTCCATGTCTTTTGCGTCTTGGCGGCTACTATGACGTCATCCGGTGGATGTCTATCGCTCTGGAATCTTCTCCTGGTCACCGTGGAACGCTACGTGGCCGTGGACCACCCGTCCGCCTACATCCGGGTCCTCACCCCTCGCAACGTCCGTGTCATGGTGGGCGCTGTCTGGGTCTTCGTCTTCGGAATATTGACCATCGCCTTGGTACCCAACACGTGGCAACCTGGGAGTCGTTGCTACGTCCAGGCCCTGTCGCCGAGCCAGACGCACGTACCCCTAACAATTATCATTGCAGTAGTGCCCTTTATTGCCATCAGCGCCCTCTACGGCCGTCTGGCGTTCGTCGCCTACAGACATCGGCGGCAGATTCAGGACCAGTTGGCAGCAGTTGGTCAGCAGTTGGCCCAGTATAACCGTGGTATTTACACCCTGGGCATGATCCTGGGCCTCCTTTACCTCTCCTGGCTTCCTCTACTCATTCAAATTATGCTAAGAATATCAATAGGAAATGCTAGCTCGGCCGCAAGAGCCATCTATATTTTCCAAAATACCTTTGCGAGGGTCTTCGTGTTAGCAGGTGGATGTCTAAACCCTTTAGTTTATCACAGGAGGTGCCCCGAATTCCGAGTGGCCTTTACTAAACTCATCCACCCCAATAGGATAAACCCGGACGTTAATCTGTGAGCCAGACCCGGAAACTCTGAAAGTGACTACCAAATCGAGCGACGCAACAGTATTTTCAGATTGCCAGACATGTCAGGAGTCTGAAATAAGGTGATTTTGTGTACTTTCGTGGTGTACAGCTAGCTATTTTTGGGCTGCCATTTTCAAAATCGCACCCCAAATTATACAAAATAATTACTGTGTAAATTGGTGTTTCTTTACAATTAATCACTGACTCGCGTTCGCCTGGTGGCGCCACTGTGCTAGCGGTCCCACCGGCGCTTCTCTATCATGCTGCCTGCGCAACAGTTTTTTTACAACATCTAGCATTCAGCGATTGTCCAGAACTTTCATGCACATAGAAAACAAAACAACAACCAGCAACTTTATTAAAACATGCCCTTTTCTACGAATGATGTACGCGCTCCAAAAGTCCCCCTTTTTTAGATGTAGGCCTACCCCCGTCGCCTGCCTTATACCGTTTTTTTAGGCCATTGTACTTTTGTGCGGAACATTGGTGCATGAATATTCATGATCTCACGCAAGCTACGGAAAACTGCGTTCGATTTGTGACAGTCGGCTGTTGATGTTGTCAGCGATGGCGGCAAAGTCGGTGAAATTCGGCTGGGCCGAGAATGCTGATGATGCAGTTCTATCTCATGAAGAAGAAAAAACGCTCCACTTCGTAGTTGATTACATTCATGTACTAAGTGCTGGAATTTGTATGCATAGTCTCTTTAATCGCTTTATTGGCCCTCCCGCGACGCAGGTTTATCACACCTTACCAGACATGCTTAACGCATACAGCCTTAACCCTTGCTATAACTAGGTCCACTACAATAACAAGTTACATTTACCACTGGCACTGGTTAGACAAGCGTTAATACAAGCGCTGCCACAGGCATCCGCACAGTAAATCAGTGGAAGGTGAGGGGGGGGGGGGGGGCGGCAGTGTGTATAGAGAGCGTGCACGTGACGTCACTCGGTGACATGACTTTTCTTGATCCGCCATACTAAACGAGCGCTTCGTGTGCTATATAAGCGAAACCGGTATACCTATAATAACAATATTTATTATGGGTAAGAGGCCCATATATATGCCTATACATGTAATACTACTTATTAGCCTGTGACTGAGCATGTGAGCTCTTTCAAATTGTCTTTCAAATTGTCCTCAATAGGAAAAACGTGAACCCCCATAATTTTTGAATTCAGAAACACAACCTGAATTTTATGCAATACAAATCTTAACATAACCGATCAAAGCAACTGTCATCAATGGAAAGTATATACGTGACAGCACCGGAAGTGTAGAATAAGGACCGCTAGTCAGTGGTTGGAATGTGGTGACTAGCTTGTAATAATAAATTCAGTGTTAAAAATGTGGTGGGCATAATATATTTAGAATGTACTTTGCAGTAAGTTAGTGGTTGAAATGTGGCGAGTATTATATGTAACAGAATTAACTGTCTCTCACTGCCACAGGCATGATGATCTGCTGTTGACATGTTAAATTGTTGTGTATTTTTGTTTGCCTTGACCAGATCGTTGTGATTTGTCTTGATTTAATGTTAGGAAGAATAAGTACTAAATCTCACCTGGTTCTGTATGACTGCTATCCATTTGTATTTGCTAAACGCATTGGTATCATCGTTAATTCGATGCCATTGCTTGTATCTGCCGCGTTTGGTGTTGCTCGCCATGCTTGTCTTGATATGGAAGTGACGTCACAAAGTAGGTCACTGTGGAATTGTGGGGCGTAAACTGTCGTATTTAAGCCGTCGCGTGGGGTGTCTCAGCCCTTTCAACTTCAGTGTGTAGCTCTTGAACGACCACCCCATGGTAATTCTTTCAGTTACTTAAGGTTGCCTGTTGAACTTGTTGCGGAAAACCTCGTGGTTTACTCCCAGTTTACCAAATCTTCATTATAGATATTTTTCCTGTCTTTAATGCGAATTTATAAATTAGTAATTGCTATAGAGGTTTTGAGAGTATAAATATTGGAGCACATGTCATGTCATGTTGTTTAGTCTCTTATAAACTCTTATAACGTCTTTAAACATGTTCTTGTGGCGTTTTGAGCCAAAGCATTGTTGTATTTTGCGTAATTTACGAGGGTTTAATCATATTTCTAGTAGGGTAAACTGTTGAAATTCTTTCATGTCACATGCATGTGCTGTGTCATGCCTGACCACATGGCTGAATAGACCTAGGAGTGGTCCGCCGGATATATTATTATTGGCTTAGAGAATTGTTTTATTTCGTGAAACTGTATTGTAGCAGTGTTAATGGCGTAGTTATGGTGTTATGGACACTGTTAGGCTACCGGTTTGGAGTGTTTCACTCATTTTGAAGAATAATTGTCTTGTGAATGTGGAAGCCCAGACGATGTGATTGAATGTCTGTACTGTGGAATAATCTGTATTTGTGTTGTCTTCATTATAGCATAAAAACATCTTGCCTGCCAGCACCTCACCTATTTGATGTTTGTTACATTTTGAGCCCGTTACAAGGATTGAAATTAACGTTTCATTAGCGTAGTGGCTGAAACGCGAGGCGAGTAAATAACTATGGAAGGCCAAGCTATGCATAAAGGTCGAAAAACCTTACACATGCATATTTCGAGGTAAGAGCTTCGAGCTAAGACTCCGCTCGGCCCGGAACACCTTGCATGAGTAAAAAAAACAGAAGCAGATCTGCCTATTTTCACCTAAATTTGAAAGGGCGATAGACTATTCACACATTTTTGTACAGATTTGGTACTTGCGCCGATAGAAAAATCGCACTTAAAGAACTTTGGAAGCTTTGCCGGCATATTGACTTTCGTACTGGTTGCCTGTTGCGAAGTGAGAGTAGCGGCGGAGCCAATCCTTTGGACAATAACATAGCAGCAGGAGATGTGAAGGTCTGCCCATTACGGCCGTGCCCGTTCAGCCGAGACGGAGCTGATGTTGGACTCACCCAGGGCGACCTTGAACTCTGTACCATGCACTGCCGCGACGTGCGCTTTCTTTGGAAACTCTATGGAAATTCTATGAAATGCTGGTGGTTTAGGCCACTTTTGTGCACATGAAGGCTAAATCGGACCAAGCAACCTTCGGGACGATGAAGGGTGAAAGGATGAAACATGCCCCAGATTAGGTGACCGAGTCCGGATTCGAACCCAGGAACTATGGATCTGCGATCGAATGCGCTAACAATAGGGAGGCCCCCCGGAAGCTCTATGGAAACCCTATGAAAATTCAATGGAAACTATGGAAATTCTATGGAAATTCTATGGAAACTCTATGGAAATTCTATGGAAATTCTATGGAAACTCTATGGAAATTCTATGGAAATTCTATGGAAGTGCTATGGAAACTCTACGGAAAAACGTTTAGAATTTTAAAAGAAAAATCGATAGAAACCTTTAGAATTGTTTTTATCGAATTTCTATATGATATTTTCGTACGGGTAGTTCTTAGTTCTGCATGCTATCTTAGTTCTTTGTGCTTTCTGCTTCCGGTTCTGAGGCGTTGGTGCTTATTTCTTCATGTTTCTAAAGTTTTGTGTTCTTCATGTTTGATTAATTGGTCTACATGATTATTTGATCTAATAATTTGCTAATTTTCGGCGAAATGTGGATCAACCTAGTAACATGCGCGGGTTAGTAACGTAAGTCACGCAATATAACATCGGAGTTTTACAGATGAACAGCGGCCGTTTCAAGCCGCGCAGTAGCGCAAGATCTTAGTCTCTCATGGAAAAGTACCGTCCTAACAAATTGATATACGTCTTGCGACGATTGATTCCCCACCAATGCCATGATTGGAGTTACATCCGCAGCTATTTATATTAGCGATTGTCACGCGCTCTTGTTTTGCTCACACAATAGGCGCAATTTCCGGTTTGAATAATTGGAGTATCGCCTCCTGATTGGACAATCACAGACACGCCGGCAAAAAGGGCCGCCGCCTGGGTAGGCGGCGAAGTCGTGCCTGGCGGTCACTTCCAAATGTTATTGTGAGCTACAGAAGAACAAAAAATTCTGTAATTTGGGGGATAGACAATTGGGTATTATATGAATCGGTAAAGCAGCGTTAGAGGCCAGGCTGGCGGTTCTCTTTAACAAATGTGGCGTCAACGGAAACTGACAGCAGTGCAACAAAGCACCCGCCGATTAACTGCGACGTTGGGGATTATTAAGAGCGTCTTCTCTACATCGTCAGTGGAGTGCTTTATGTACAACACATGACACACATAACAGGTAAGCATCGGGTTATTATTTTCTTGGGTGGGTCATTATTGTGACGGAAGTATGATGACCCACTCTGATACAATATCGACCCGCTCTGAGAAAATAATGACCTCCTAATGTACGCAGCACGACTCCGAGGAAACATTGGAAGTATGCCTTAAAGCAGCCTACTTACATGCGCCCTCTTTCCCCCCGGAGGGGACTGTGCGGACGGGGGAGACGGGCGCCCGGATCGGACGTTGGTGCTCAGTAAAACATGTTGCAAACAAAGATACAAGTGAGAAATCGTTTCGATTGTTTGGAACAAAAGATGAATTCATATGAAAATGGGACATTTAGTCCCAGTGTACCTACAGATAATTCCGAATTCAAAAATGCGCCTATTCTTGCTAGCTTATTGCTAGCTTATTTCTAGCTTATTGCTAGCTTATTGCTAGCTTATTGCTAGCTTATTGCTAGCTTATTGCTAGCTTATTGCTACCTTATTGCGAAGAAAAGATATATATATGGCTATTGCGGTGCCTAAAAGCGGAAGGCGCTGCTTAAGGCGGGTTTGAGAGAATTCAAACATAAACATAGAACCATTGAGGGCCTTTTTCGCCACGGCGATTTTTGAAATCGACAACGCGACATTGGGGCTGCCTAAAAATCGACATGCGACATCAAGACATTAAATCGACATGCGACGTCAAGACATTAAATCGACATGCGACGTCAAGACATTAAATCGACATGCGACGTCAAGACGCGAAAAGCAACTTGAGCGAAAGGTTAACTCCGCTTAACTATCTGCAATAAAACTATTATTGGAATAGTATAGTTGCAGTATATATCACTTCCTTGATTATGATGTGTCGTGAGCATATAAATTAAGACCTGAATGAGATTGTCAAAGCGCCAATGAGAATGATTTATCTTTCAGTAGACTTACCTTACTGGGACTCTTGACTTCTGCAGTGATATACATTCAGTATAACATTGACTGTTACAGCGATGTACCTTTCAGCATACCATTGGGGACCTTAGTGGTATACCATTCAAAATAACATTGAATGATATACCATTCAAAATACCATTAAATGATATACCATCCAAAATACCATTAAATGATATACCATTCCTAATACCATTGAATGATATACCATTCAAAATAGCATTGCATGATATACCATTCATAATACCATTGAATAATATACCATTCATAATACCATTGAATGATATACCATTCATAATAGCATTTCCGAGGCTGGCCATGGGCCATGGTAGCCATGAATCCATGGCTATGGTTGAAGAATCATAGCCATGTAGCATTCTATAGTGAAAAATCAATTTCACATTACAAATTGAATTGTTTAAGTATTGCTTTCATAAATAGTTTCAACAATGTAAAAATACTTTTCTATATATAGTTACTGATGTATGAACTCTCTGCACATGTGCAAGGTCATCACATGATATTATAAGTCATGCTAATCTGCTTTCATTGTTCAGGAACCCAGTCATTGGGTCAGTGAAAATACAGGTTACTTATGTGATTAGTCATTACTTGTCAGGAAGTAATGAGAAAAGGATTAAGGTTAGTTTCTGTTATGAAACTTTTCCCACAGCAAAGGAGAATCTCAGAGCTACACTTGGTCAAAGTCAAACAACTCTGAATGGGATTGTTGCAGACCAGAATTTTACTATGGAATGCGACTAGGCTGTGTTTGAGCACAGATATTAGTACACCGGTGTACAGATATTAGTACACCGGTGTACAGATATTAGTACACCGGTGTACTAATATCTTTGGTTTCAGCTCACACAGCCTAGGGTTCTGGGCTAGGACCATGGTATCACCAGCCACACTGCCCACAGACACAGTGCCAGATCACGTATCTCGGACGCACGAAAATAATGGATTATCGCAAACATATGTCTTTCCAGTAAGTAATACATATTTCGCTGGTCCCACGTTTCCGTGTGTATCAACTTCTAGTTCCATTTGCCTCGTTGACAAAGAATAAGGGAGAAAACGTTAACTCAAAACCAGAAACATAGTCAGTTGGGTAGCTCTGACATCAAAACCGCCGCCAAGGTGAAGGTTTTGAATAGCACAATAATTTTCAAGTAGAAAACAAGCATGGCAGCGTATGCAAACTGAACTCGTAAATGGCTTGTATTTTTTTACGATAGTGGATATTTTGCGGGCGTTCAACTTCAGAAAAGGCGCCGGGAGCAAGCATACAGTTTGTAGATTCCAAAAAAAGCAAATATTGTAAACAATAGTTAAAACATTTTGCGCCGGGAGCTTCCGAAAGGGACTCTACATTAGAGAGTGTTGTGCTGTTCAAAACCTTCACCTTGGTGGTGGTTTTGACGTCAGAGCTATCAGTTGGGCTGATTTGTTGCTTCGAATATTGAAACGGCCTTGGCACTATCAAACGTCGCATTCGCTAGGTGGCGCGCGGTGTTGACGGCTGAATCATACGGGGAGGGGGCATGTAAGGGGAGTGGTGGGGAGGGGGTGGGGGCAAGGGGTATTTGCGTTCCTCGGGATTGGGCTTTTCATTTTACCGTGACCTGGTAATGAGGAAGATAATTCTTCGTGAACCGGGAATGGGGTATTAGCCGACCACCGTGATCAAGGATTTTCATTAATCATGAACTGGGAATTTTAATATTAAATAACCGTGAATCGGTTGAATCCGCCCTTTCATTGCATGCAGAGAGTTCTGCTTTTAATTCATCGTGATCTCGGAATGAAGAAATTTATTCTTAGTGATCTATGAACACGACCACCCCTTGCCCCCCCCCCACCCTCCCCCCATGTAAGTGGCTGCTAAAAATGCGGTCCCATGTGGTTGCAAACGTCCCCTCGTGCATATAGCGCCACGTGGCTACACTTGATCCCACATGGCTGCCTTTGGTCCCACATCTAACCCTGTCTATTGTCACCCAAAGCCCCAAGGCGTGTAGATAAAGATTGGTTTATCATTGATAACTGATATTGAGCTGTAATGAATGATATATCGTTCATAGAACCCAATGGTGTCATTGATGCGTGTATGTAATATTATGAATGATATAAAATTGCAAAGTTAAAAAGGTAATGATGTGTGTCGACAATGATTGGTACGTCATTGCATGATAACTGAAAGGTATTACGAAATTGAAATATAATAAATGATATATCGTTCATAATTGCTGACGGAAAATGTTACAAAGTTGAAAGGTAATGCATGATATACCATTGGTCAATTGAAAGGTATGAATGATATTGAATGATAATGAATGATATATCACTCATGCATTTTTGTAAGGGTGTATATATATTTAGAGGGGGAGGGGGGGGGGGGTAAGAGTGGTGTCTCATCTCGGATCACAGAAATAAAATTCCTCAATCCCGCATCACGAAATAAGCATCATGGCAGTTCACGATCCCGGAAATAAGCAAACTTGATCTCTATGTAACGTTAGTTATTCAAATTCGTCCGCCATATTGTGACACAATGCTAGCATGGTAACAGTTTGTCCACATAAATATCTAGGAGAAAAACGTCGGGGGGGGGGGGGGGCGACCCGACACGGCCCCGCCCCCTTTTAGGGTCGAAATTTATATAATTTATACCATTTAACATATGAAAACCAAAACCGGCCCACCCTATCCAGCATATCTGGACCCGACCCTGAAACCGGACCCCCTATCCAGATTTTCTGGATCCGCCCCTGAACATCGATATGGGTGTCTTCGTATCCGAAGTATTTGATGGCCCATAAGTGAGGATGGGCACCCTGGGCTTTAGTGCGAGGTCGAACGGTACACCACCATGAGCTGTGGTTGGGAAACAATACACACGAAAGGTCAAGCTTCGGCCTCCACGTCCGTTGTCCGTCTTAATTAAAGGTATCCAATATAATTTAATGGCGCAAAGACACGTTTCTGCGTCCGCCTCCGTCTCGGAATCCGTCAAATTCAATCCCAGACCGAAGTTACGTAGAATATATAAACTGGGTATGGAGAGGCATATAGAACTTCGTTGAGGGCATAAGATTTTAGAAATAATTATAGTTAATTAGGTAATAATGAACTCCCCAGGTGGCCTCGGAGTACCTTCTCCAGCATGGCCTGCCGCAGGGATAGAGGGATAACTATTCGCTGGGATAGATATATTTCAAGTTTGCTGTGATTGTAATTCTTTGTTCAAAATTGAACCAGGATCAGTATATTCAGTGATTGTATATCTCAAGAATTCCTGGATGCCAATGGCAGAGATCGGAAATGGTCCCCCACCCCCGCCCCCTTCCGTCGAAACTAGGCTCTCCCAAGGCGTTCGACACTTATCGCACGTCGTTACAAACAGACTCACGGACGCACAGAGAGACCAACAGTACACAACAATTTGACACTTAACAACGCCTTCGATCAACGCATGTGCCACTGGCACTGCCATGAACCAATCATTAGGCTTATTACCAACAAAGCAGCCGACACAGCTGACCACCACCCCAGCGACCCGGGCGGAATTTGACGCTGGTTCCCTGGTATGCACGTCTCGAAAACTTGCAAAGGCGTTCAAATGGGCCAGGGAACCAGCAAATTTCGTTGTAGAATGATCGATGATGGTTTGCGGCCTTCTGGCGGCGCCAGAGCGTGATACCAGGTTAATTTCATGGCAGCAAAAAAGGAACTAAATGCCGAGAATCATGGCAAAAATAAAAAAAGTCGCATATCGCAATCACGATAATAACTGTATTGCAAATCACGATCACAAGTTAAACGGAGGTCACGGATCACGAAAACAATTTTTTCCAATCACTCATCACGGATTTTCAGTTTCACCGAAATCACGATCCCGAGAATTACTTCGATCACGAATCACGCAAATAAGTCTCCTCAGTTCCCGATCACGATAATAATTTTAGGTGCAATCACGGATCACGAAAAAAGTATTACCCCCCTCTATGTACATGTACATGTTCGCCGTGAAAGGGATGATCGGTTACTCCACGTAGAAACTAATTATTGCGGCATCGGTATTTTGTACTGTGGAAGTTATATGTTACACTAAGCAAGAAATAGAATGGTGATATAAATTAAATGACATCGTTGATATCCTGCTCAGAAAAGACTGAAAGAGTCTAGAGAAAGATGTTAATGATAATCAAATGACACAATTTAGGCCAAAGTTAACTATATTTGTTGGTGCCTAACGTAACAAAGGCTATGACGTTGAAAATCCGTTGACGTCACAATGGTTATGACGTAACTGCCTGACAACTTAAGTCGCACGTTCAGATTTGCACGGATTGTGATAATACGAGGTTTGAGCTTCAATCACATTCTCTGTATTTGGCGGATTATTCTGCATTTTTTTGCGCTTTGAACACTTTTCACACGTCACTGTCATCGCCACATCTCGGTGAACATTTGTGTGTTATGTTTGCTCCACTGTGCGGGATATAACCCGTGCAGTTGGAGACATTTGTGACTGTCGTCTGCGGGACGCCGGTCATCAGGTCATGATGTGGCATCCCCTGCTCTGTGGCCTGCTGGCCTTGGCAGCGATGTCTCTGCTGCTGACGTCATCAGTGACTGAGGCAGCCAGAGTGGAATATGGCCAATTCACTTACGGTAAGTTTACTCCTTATTTTATCCAAGACATTCAGACTGCTATGTGGAAAATGTGCGTTCATAGATCGGGTTTTGGCTGTGAAGCGCCCCGACTGAGCGGATTTTGGCGGTGAAAAAGGGAGGGCTTTACCGCGGACCCCCGCCCCCCCCCCCCCACCCCACCAGCAATGACCAATGTATTAAGTCCCCCCACGAGTCTGTTCTACAGTAGGACTTCGCATGCAAGCTGAGTTCTACACCTCAGATGGCCTAAATTTTGCGTTGAAAAATTGCAAAAAGTTGGGAGACAGGGGTATCCCTGGGACCCCCCCCCCCCCTATCCGCCTCTGCTGACGTTAAGCTTATTTGTAATTTCTGTGTCTGTGTGTGATCTGGTCAAACTGTTCCATAGAGTTAGGAGTTTGCCTTACTCAGTTGACTTTATAACATGCTGAATAAATGTGCAGACCATTTTACCCCATAGCCGTAGGTGACCATTTTGCCCATTTAAGGGGACAAAATTATCCCCTGTGACATAAAACATGTTTTTTTGTGGTTAAAATTGTAAGCTTACTCGTGTCACTCGCATGAATCCAAGCAATGTTATTCACAATACAACTCTTGTCAGTTTACCAAAATAGGACTGTTTTTATCGCACTGCTTGTCCCTATGAAAAATACAAATAAAGTTAATTAATGTGGTCAGGTGGTAGGCCTAATTTTGCCACATGTTCCAACCCCTGGCCTTAAACTAAAGACGTCTTCATCGATCAGGTTCGTTGTATTGTCACCCATCGCGAAATATTACTGGGTTAACTACCGGTACCTTTAATTATGAACCAAATATATGTAATTATATAAACACTAGCATTGTTCTCTTGCATACCAGAATACACATTAAAACCAGCAAAATACCATAGATATAAGACTACAACACACCATAAGTGTTGGACGCGTCATAACGCGACTATTCAGCATACTTAAAATGTTCGTACCTCAGAAGTTGATCACACTGGTGATGTGGTGGCTTTACCAAGAGTCGAACCCGGCACACCGAGGCCGCTTTGGGGCGTTCATGTCCCACTGCGGTGACTCAAAAATGTCAACTTTACTCTCCAGTCCCTCACCCCACAACCCCTGTGTTGTCCTACAACCCCCCTGTTGTCCTACAACCCCTCTGTTGTCCTGCGTCCCCTCTGTTGTCACACAACCCCTCCGTTGTCCCACAACCCCTTTGTTGTCCCACAGTCCCTCTGTTGTCCCACAACCCCTCTGTTGTTCCACAACCCCTCTGTTGTCCCACAACCCCTCTGTTGTCACACAACCCCTCTGTTGTCCTACAACCCCTCTGTTGTCCCACAACCCTCTGTTGTTCCACAACCCCTCTGTTGTCCCACAACCCCTCTGTTGTCACACAACCCCTCTGTTGTCCCACAACCCTCTGTTGTTCCACAACCCCTCTGTTGTCCCACAACCCCTCTGTTGTCCTACAACCCCGCTGTTGTCCCACAACCCCTCTGTTGTCCTACAACCCCTCTGTTGTCCCACAACCCCTATGTTGTCCCACAGCCCTCTGTTGTCCCACAACCCCTCTGTTGTCCTACAACCCCTCTGTTGTTCCACAACCCCTATGTTGTCCCACAACCCCTGTTGTCCTACAACCCCTCTGTTGTCCCACAACTCCTCTGTTGTCCCTCTACCTTCCATCCCTCTCTTGTTCTTTTTCTCCACCGCCCTTCTCACCGCACCTCCCATACCTTCTCCCTCTCTATCCCTTCTATTGTCAATCACACTGCCGCCTCTCTTGTATCACCCCACCAGCTTATCCTCTCCCCACCAGCCATTTCCTCTCCTCACCAGACTTTTCCTGACCTCCACCAGTCCTCTCTTTTCCCTCAACAAAAGAAAGTAAATGGAAATTGGTTGGCAAGGTGAGCAATGCTCCTGGTGGGGCCAAGGGTTTTAATATATATATATATATATATATATATATATATATATATATATATATATAATAAACCGATTGTATGTGTTAGGGAATGGAGGTGGATGGGCGGGTGGAACGAGATTGGGCAGATTTGTCGGTAGGGGAGGGTCTGGTGCTAGAAAACGACTGGTAGAGTGGAAATGTTTGAGAAAAATTTGTGGGGCGGGTTGGCTAAAAGTTGGGGGAGGGTTGGTGCTAGTGGGTAAGAGGGCTGGGGAGGATGGAGCCGGATTAACTTTAGGAGCCACCGCAGTGGGCCATGAACGACGCAGAGCAGTCCCGGCGTGCCGTGTTCGGCTCTTGTTGATGACACCGTCCCACACATGAGTCACTCTCGGGCATTGGAACGTGTGCCTGGATACCTGCAAGTAAAGGAAACCAAACCTGTGAAATAAACAAGCAGAAGGCCCGGCTTATAAGCTTCGGTCGGGGGCGACCAGTATTCATGGTGTCTGCTGTTTCTTATGGCACAATGTCCATAACGTTTATAAGTCTTGGCAGGGGTGGATGCGATTAATTATTCAAAAAGATATATTAAGCTATTTTATTTCTTGGGCAGATTAGACTAAGAAGGATTAATTGTTACTCAAAGACGAACACCTATCAATCTGAATTGCATCACACTGCTGACATAGGATATAAAAAATATCCCAGGTTTAACCTGACCTTGACCTACTTATCGGTCCATGCATATTGCTTTAAGTGGGGCGCTTTAACCTACGTTGGTTATTTATACTGAATTTATTAATTTATTTATATGAGGCGGAAAGGTTGCACCAAGCAAAAAGCGAAACTTAAATCTTATATATCCAGTTACACCGAGTTATTTATGTAACCCTGTATGTACTATGGGCATGATGGCCTCATATATACAAATAAACTTACTTACTGTGGAAGTAACCCCCACCCCCGTATACTCTTTGAGACGCCTCCCGCTGAAGGGACTGCCAAGGCAGCATGCTGGGATAATGGGCTGAAGGACTAGTCCATAAGGCTGGTGGGTTGCCGCAAGGTTCATGGGAGATATGGACTGAGTGGCAGAGAACAGAAATAAATAGTTCACGGCAAATACCACGTAGACATTAGCGGGGATACCGACACCAGTTTACGCCTCAGATGGGGGCTAAATTTTGCATTAAAAAATTGCGTTCCTCAATAAGGGGGTGGGTGAGGTGAGGGGGGGGGGGGTCCGGATTCCCAGGACCCACCCCCCCTCCCCCTTCACCATCGGTCGCAATTTACAGTGGACCCCTACCCATTTACAAATTGTTGGATCCGCCCCTGCTGCCCTTGGCGTACCCCCAGGCAAGCCCGCTTCTCTAGGGGCACAACGGTGTCCATGCTGAATCCTTTAGACGCCAGTCGGGTATAGACGGTAGCTTTTATCATAATGTGTGCGCGTACAATTATAGTATTTATGTATTCTATATACCTTGTCCTATCGTCTGACATCAAGAAAGTGTGCCAACGCTAGGTTGTTTCGGTTATATTTTCGCAAAGAAATGTTGGAGCATACGTCTTTTACCGACCAACCGCCATGCGTATGCAACGCCGCCTGGCGAGTCCCGCCACCATTTGTGGCCTGGGTCCCAGACTTTGTAACCGTGAATTACCTGTGACAGAGAGCGCTGCCGTTGTCCTTAAGCTCAAAGTGAGCGACAGACAACGCCCTCTAGCGGAGAGTCATATGCTAACGGAGCAGAGGAACCAAGTTGCATTCCAAGTTGGTGCCAGCATGCGCTAAAAACAAATATGGCGGACTGATCACCGGCCGAGCTTACATGGCTGGCTGGTTGGTGAAGCCCGGGCAGGAGTTGGCATGGGTAAGGGGAGGGGGGGGGGGTCGAATTAAGTGCGGGCGGGTTGGGGGTGGAGGGTATATATGAGGCGACGTAGGGAGGGCGTGAATAACGGACCGTGAATAACACATTGGCTAATTGCTGTCTATAGACTGGTTGAGTGAAGTGTCATGTTTCACATCAATTGATGAAAACCATAAAATGTCACCCAAAATAGGTCATTACTCAGCAGCCGGACATCTGCTTCACCTGAAATGTTACTTCCATGATCATGGACGCATGTAATAATATGGCAAATACCATTAGAATATATATTGTATGCATTTCAAGTATCTGCTGCAATTTTGAGTTTCCTTATTTGGGGGGGCGGGGGGTGAAGGGGTATTTCCGTTCCTTGGGAATGGCATTTTCATTTCTCCGTGAACTGGGAATGAGGCAAATAATTCTTCGTGAACTGGGAATGGGGTATTAGCCGATCGTCGTGATCAAGGATTTTCGTTAATCGTGAACTGGCAATTTAATATTAAAAATCGGTACCGTTAATCGGGATATCGCCAATTTTTATTATGTATCCACCCTTCTTGTTTATATTTGGAGTTATTCTTTTTAATTCATCATGATCTGGGAATAAGGAAATTTATTCTTCGTGACCTAGGATTAAGGAAATTTACTCTTCGTGATCTGGGAACACGACCCCCCCCCCCTTGCCCCCCCCCCTCCCCTTGCCCCCTCCTCCCGCCCCCCACCCCATCCATCTTAATGAATTGCACCTAGTGCAATGATCGCGGATTTATGGCTTGGTCTAGAATATTCTGCTTTTTATCCTGTTTCCTTACCATTTTTATTGTCGCGATATGACCTTACGGGTTGGGTTACAGCTTCTTACATAATTCAATCATTACAATTAACCCAAAGTTATGTCAGTGAACATTACTACTAAATCTTTCACCTGAGCTGCAGGCGTGTTTTGAACCAATACGCGCAAATTCATTCTCACAGGGATCTACAATAAACATCCACTGTAGAAATCGTAACTTCAATATCTCTATGTCCTCTATCGATCTTACTGCTGCCACGGTTGTCGGACATAGCAAGTGCTTTGGACGGGGCATTTTGGCGCATTAATTTGTCCACTGAGCCTGAGCCGAAAGGTACATATATTTACTCAATCGTGCGCTAGATGGCAGCAGGCTTGTTACTGACACACCTGCTTTGAATGTCTTCAAAATGTGTATTCATACGCACCATTATGGGAACCTTGCATCTAGTGTAGGAGTTCTGGGAAAGACCGGTTCGATACATGTATACGACACGAAGTTGCATGGTTTCCCTCGCAACCTTCACCCAGTAAGTAACCCAGCTTAATGATCTAGCGTCTTGTGTACGATGTGTATTTCTGTACATGCTGCTGTCCAATTCCCCTTTAGATACACATGGATACGATAACGACGCTCTTGACTTCTACCTACACGAGGACGCGGGTTACCGGTGGACCGACTACCTTCCGGCCACGGGCTATGGCTACCAGGACCACGATCCCAACGACAGTCCTGTGAGGCACTTCGCCCCTGTGGACGCCGCTCGGGATTCCACCGGCTCCTGGAATGCTCCCCTGAGCCACTCCATATGGCAGGAGACTCCATCGGTCCACTCCATGTACAAGGACCCCGCCTCGGCTTACACTGGCTTCAACGAAGAATCTCTCTTATACCATCCTCGATTTCGACATACTGCCCTGCGTTATGCCGGAACCCCAGAGGCTGCCCTGGATCGCTCCAGATCCGGGGTCTCTGCGGAATCAAAGGATGCTCCCTGCAACGGTGGCGGCAACACTGGCGACATCCCTAGGACTCGTCCGATCAGCCCTGACCCGGACCACGGCTCCCCCTCCCATAGGGTGAAGGTTGAGGCTGTTCCCCGCAAGGCTGGCGACATCCCTAGGACTCGTCCGATCAGCCCCGACCTGGACCACGGCTCCCCCTCCCATAGGGTGAAGCTTGAGGCTGTTCCCCGCAAGGCTGACGGCAACACTGGCGACATCCCTAGGACTCGTCCGATCAGCCCCGACCTGGACCACGGCTCCCCCTCCCATAGGGTGAAGCTTGAGGCTGTTCCCCGCAAGGCTGACGGCAACACTGGCGACATCCCTAGGACTCGTCCGATCAGCCCCGACCTGGACCACGGCTCCCCCTCCCATAGGGTGAAGCTTGAGGCTGTTCCCCGCAAGGCTGACGGCAACACTGGCGACATCCCTAGGACTCGTCCGATCAGCCCCGACCTGGACCACGGCTCCCCCTCCCATAGGGTGAAGGTTGAGGCTGTTCCCCGCAAGGCTGACGGCAGCACTGGCGACATCCCAAGGACTCGTCCGGTCAGCCCCGACCTGGACCACGGCTCCCCCTCCCATAGGGTGAAGGTTGAGGCTGTTCCCCGCAAGGCTGGCGACATCCCTAGGACTCGTCCGATCAGCCCCGACTTGGACCACGGCTCCCCCTCCCATAGGGTGAAGCTTGAGGCTGTTCCCCGCAAGGCTGACGGCAACACTGGCGACATCCCTAGGACTCGTCCGATCAGCCCCGACCTGGACCACGGCTCCCCCTCCCATAGGGTGAAGGTTGAGGCTGTTCCCCGCAGGGCTGGCGACATCCCTAGGACTCGTCCGATCAGCCCCGACCTGGACCACGGCTCCCCCTCCCATAGGGTGAAGGTTGAGGCTGTTCCCCGCAAGGCTGACGGCAACACTGGCGACATCCCTAGGACTCGTCCGATCAGCCCCGACCTGGACCACGGCTCCCCCTCCCATAGGGTGAAGGTTGAGGCTGTTCCCCGCAGGGCTGGCGACATCCCTAGGACTCGTCCGATCAGCCCCGACCTGGACCACGGCTCCCCCTCCCATAGGGTGAAGGTTGAGGCTGTTCCCCGCAAGGCTGGCGACATCCCTAGGACTCGTCCGATCAGCCCCGACCTGGACCACGGCTCCCCCTCCCATAGGGTGAAGCGTGAGGTTCCTGGCGGCGAAAGTCTCTGGAAAACTGGATGGGGCTCTTCCTCGCCCAACAGTGATGACCACAGGTATGTGTTTTTTTCACTCATTCATTAGCTTGAACATTATTAGGGTTTGACTTTTCTGTATTTAAGTGCAATAGTATTGCAGTCTACCCATTGTTCATATGCCATCATACAATTTTATTTGATGGCCCAAAACGACCGATTTCTATACAGAAAAACCCCCCTTCGGCATTGGCATAAGCGTGCAAATATAGTGTTAAATGCATGACAAGATTCATCAGTTGTGCCTGGTATTGTCATATAGCGTTTCGGGGCGTAGCTACATAACGCACACACACAGTAGAGTTCCACTGGGATTATTGTCAGGAACAAGAGCGGAGTACAAGAAGAACAGGAAGAACCTCGACCGTCCGGACACGCGTGTATATAGGGCTATACAGTTCTCGCGATCGGGCAGCGAGACTTCAGTTTTGGGGACAAACAAACACACGTGCTCCATGTTGAAGTATAGGCAGCTACAAGCCAATTTCTTTCCAGGTTCATTCTAAAGATTATGAGTACCATTTCACTAAACATGGCCATGGGAGATATACGTTAAAATATTTGGAGGCGATGAAACGCAGAACTTTGGGAATATGCAAGGAAAAATCCGTCTTCAAAAGGCTCGAAAGCTAAAAATAACGTTCTAAATTTAGCCCTGCACCCGGGCTTTCGCAAGTTCACCAAACAACGAGTGACGTCACAGAGTTTCGCGTGCCTCCGCGGTAACAAAAATGGCGAGAGCAAGTGATCGACTTAACCATTCCGCTGTCAAAATGTGCAGTGCATGGAGTGACAACACACTAATGCGTCATTAAACCAGATGGTAAAGATAAAATAAGACCAGTTGGATGTTTTCGTATCACTTTTGGATCACGAAAAGACCAAGTTTCTTCATTTTTGTAAGTTTTCTGTTTGAAGCGTTGCGCCAACGTTGTCACCGGAGAGAACCCGTGTGACGTCATAATGCCTCGTTTTCGTAGGAAATGCAAAAAAACGTTAGTTTCTCAGTCGTATTGTCCCGTCCTAACAAATATTCGTCATTGTGATGGCGCAAACGAATAAAAAATATGTCATCTGTTCGTTTTGTGAAGCTATATTTCTTAAATAATCTTAATCATAGCGCTAGGCCTTCCGCAATGGACCCACCCCTCGGCGCCTGGCTTTTGCCCAGGTTGGTTCCCAGTCTCTCTCTTTGCGTTACATACACGTCACCCCTACGTCACAGATAGTCAGGATACTAGTGTGCGCAGAGATTCTAAACTCGTTCCGAACACGTCACACGTGCTTCGTTTGTTTGTCCTCAAAACGAGTAAACCGGAAGTCTAAGCGAACGAGACTTTATAGCCCTATATAGCAGTGCCGGCGGCGATATACATAAGATATACGCATAAACATACATGTTAATGGAATGTTAAGTGAAGACCCCAGCGGCGGAGCCAACAGTTGCTGGGGACCGTCCGTCGCTGGGCGCCGAGATGACAGTATCGATTGGCTGTGGTTGCGGGCGAGAGGCGCCGGTGAAACCCTTAGTTTAATCTATGCGGTCAACATAACAATGGTTAAAAGTTTAGTCGCAATAATAACGGGTAAATGTAGAAGATATGTATTAGCGAACAAGAATAAATACGTTAACAGTGAAGTACAATACTGACTAGATATCCACTGCATGACAGTATTACAGACTAAAGCTGTAAAGGTTCAACCAAATAAACAGTCGAAGCTGTCAGACGACCTCCGTTGCGCCGTCCTTACTGAGGCTTTGTCAGTCAGCAAACTTGTGACGGATCCTCTGCAAAATAACGTCAGAGAGCGATATCGTTAGTATGATATATACATGACCTGGACAGAGGTCACCTGGACGCGTTTCCCATGAATCCATGACCGAACCGCTGGTTTTCAGATCGAACTCGACATCCTGGAGCGACCTGGGCCATATGGCTGTGGATTACTTCCCGCTCCGGACGGTGCTGTATCGGGATCTGTTGCTTCGGATGCGCAACAACACGGTGGCGCTGGCGGTGGCATTGTGTGTGCTGGCCTACGTCCTGGTCGCCATAGCCTGCGTCATCTGGCACTACTACCACCGGAAACCCACGGTCAGTTCAGTGCTTCATCAGCCATGTCTACTCTAGATGCTGACAATCAAGTCAAGTCAATGGTCGTTTATTTGCACCATGTGCGTAACGTGTATAACAAAAATCGCTGTAACAAAGACAGAACCTAAAATAAAGTACACATGGTAAAGGTGACCCCAACTAAGGCCATCCTGGGCCGCTATCATCGGGGCCAGTGCTTCACTTCAGACAGCGGCCCTCGTGTGTTTGACGTGTAGGAAACGCACGGCTTAGGTGAATAAGTCCGCGCAGTATGTTCTGATGACTGCCGTCGTCCAATATATATATATCTCTTCATTTTGGTTAACATGTGTACAATTTGTCAAGTACAAGAACTTTAAAAAGCGTTAACTTTATGATCTCCAAAACTACGACCATAGTACAGTGCCTTCCCCCCTGCTATAGATGTCCTAGTAATCTTAACATGTCTGCCTTATCGACACCAGTTGGCCTCATAGTAAGTCACATCCATGCTCTGATTCAGGAATAATACGTGCGATCTGATGATCTGGTACAGTACAAGGCGAATATGACCCCGCTGCTGATTTCGACACTTGTCGCACCTAAATGTTTGCCTTCGGCTTCTCTTGAATGTTTTGTTGCATTTGTGATTGTTGTTTGTTGTTTTAGTTTGTATAGTATATTGATACCAGTTTGCCGTGGCGACACGGTCTGTGTTCCACTATTTTAACTGTTTCCCGAACTTTTTTCGCGTTCTTCTTTAAAATACCTGGTTTGGAAATTCGTCATGTGTTAAAATGTCCAAAAACATGACCGATTAGTGTTCATCAGCGCAAAATATATAATCATTACTATAACAGTTGACTATAAACGTTGATAAAGATAAATGTGCGAATAAATCGGTACATATACGGCAAACTGCATTGTGCTGAGTGCATTTAGCAAAACATGTATTCATACGTAACTGCATCAACTGACAACCTGATGGAAGTCTTGCAGAGGCAATAGTTTGAAGCATTGCGTTATGTGCATTTAGTAACAACATCTTTAAAAAGTAACTTCATCAACTGACATACTGATGGAAGTCTTGCAAAAGCAACCGTTTGAAGCTGTATGTTTCTATAATGTCTGACCTTCTGTCAATAGGAGGAAGGTGTTCGCATCCTACCAGCCGAGGGCAGCGACAACAATGGAAGTCGACAAAACCCTTACCTGATCAGTTTCGTGACGGGGGCCAGGCCAGGTATTAGAAGTGCTGATTTTAAACGCATGGGTCTCTGCAATGACATAAATATCATATTCTATCATTATATCTGAAATAGTAGTATGAATAATATGGTTTCCTTGTTTAATTATTGTGACCCATGACGCTTTTACATAAATGGTATGACATAAATATCACATGGTATTCTATCTGATGTAGTGGTAATGGGGTTTCATTGTTTAACTATAGCCTGATCCACGAAGCTTTCCACTCGCTGTAGAAATACGCCCCCGTCCTGGTGTTGACAATAAACATTAGCACATGTGCAATTGCTCAACAAGGATAAAATGACATGAGCTGACGAGGTTCAGTCAGAAGCATCCGATAATCCGGAAAACTCGTTACCCGTCACAGTTTTACCTGTGACAGATTTATATGTACATATGATAATGAAAATATAATTACCATTCTATTAGCAGGATAAATCTGCGTTCGACTCCGAGAGAGTCACATGGTATAGGGCGCAAGCATTTTTGAAGGGCCCGTGGAGTCACTTATAATATCTTAAATGGCGCCACACGCGTCACCCGGTGTGTATGTGCGTGTGTCCGTGGGAGGGTGGGGGGGGGCTATTATATGAACTCCTGCGCATATGTGCTCCAAATATCCTGTTCTACGGTTTGCGCATATATGCTCCCAATAACCCTTTTTCGCCTGTATTCCTTTCCCTGTCCAGGAGCAGAAATTGATGCTGAAGAAATAATAGCATGCTATAAAAAATATATAGAATAAATCCGTGGGATTGTTGGGGCACCCCCCCTATTCCACTACCGATAGCTGCCATCTATTGCAAGAGTGAGGTGTCTATGTTGAACGTCGGTGGACGATAACAATTACATTATTGTCTATTTGATTATAGAAACGCCGCAGGTTCAGTTTGTATTGCCCATGTGTCTCACTCCCATTCAATGTGAACCTCCTATGGTGCTCGACAACAGGCGCCGGCCTGCACACCGGACGTGTCAAACTGATGATGCAGGGCACAGGCGGCAGAACGGATGAATACGGTATTCAGGCTGCCGAGAGCGGCTTCGGCAGAGGCGGACTGTCCCAGTACTTCATCCACGCCCCTGGTGAGAACACAGCCATTGCACAAGTTGTATAAACGATATTAGGCTAACCAGTGTTTCGCCTCGCAATAAATATACAGTTGGCTTTGTTTTTAATAGGATCCTGCTGTGTCAGTCAATCCTGCCCTCGTGGTTATATAAGGATGTGTAATCATAAAAAGCATGTATCCCACTTGTTTCTAGCTGACCTGGATGCTTTGAACTTCGTGGACATCCAAGTGGAAGCTAGTGCTTACCCAGCTAAATGGTAAGTTGTCAAATGAAGAATTCGTGGTCGTCATCAATTCACTTTCTCCCGAAATAAATTTAAATATTATTTGTATGGATTTAGTTAAATGATACTTAAGGGTGCATGTTGCTAAAGCTTAGAAATATATCCGCTTTTACTCCCTCTAGAGATAAAGCAGTAGAGCAGATAAAGTTAACGGTAGAGCAGCTAATGTTAACAGTAGAGCAGGGCATGTGTTAACGGTAGAGAAGAGAATGTTAACGGTAGAGCAGGGAATGTTAACGGTAGATAAGAAAATGTTAACGGTAGATAAGAAAATGTTAACGGTAGATAAGAAAATGTTAACGTTAGAGCAGGGAATGTTAACATTAGAGCAGGGAATGTTAACGGTGGAGCAGGGAATGTTAACGGTAGAGCAGAGAATGCTAACGGTAGAGCAGGAAATGCTAACGGTAGAGCAGGGAATGTTAACGGTAGAGAATGTTAACGGTAGAGCAGTGAATGTTAACAGTAGAGCAGTGAATGTTAACGGTAGTGCAGGGAATGTTAACGGTAGAGCAGAGAATGCTAACGGTAGAGCAGGAAATGCTAACGGTAGAGCATGGAATGTTAACAGTAGAGCAGTGAATGTTAACGGTAGTGCAGGGAATGTTAACGGTAGAGCAGAGAATGCTAACGGTAGAGCAGGAAATGCTAACGGTAGAGCATGGAATGTTAACAGTAGAGCAGTGAATGTTAACGGTAGTGCAGGGAATGTTAACGGTGGAGCAGGCACTGTTAACGGTAGCGCAGGCAATGTTAACGGTAGAGCAATGTTAACGTTCACGTCACTGAGGCCACGTGTTTGTGTTGTGATCCGCCAGGTACCTGAGCTACGTGACTGCCGTGGACCTGGCGAGACGGACGCAGTATTACTTCCCGTGCAACCGCTGGCTCTCTGCCGGTAGAGGCGCTTCGGCGAGGGCCGTGCTGGGGGCCGGGGGTGATAGGAGAGCCAGGTAACAGCTATAATACGTCACTTACAGTAGCATTAAACTTTGCCAATACATATTGACCGCCTACCAGTCGTTTCACATCCTCCTGATTCGTGTTTTCTTTGATAGTTCCAATATTAAGCAGTCACCATCCATGTATTTAATGCTTCCGCAGGTTGCTGATGGACAATATATGGCGGAGCCTCAAGGACGTCCACATGTTTGTTTCTCCTTGGATGGGCAGCCATCTTGGATTCTGCATTCAAAGGGTACGCGACAAGATCGTATAGTTCGTGTTCTTCCAAAATCTATGATCTGTGTCGATCTAATTAAATGCGGTGTTTTTTCTTGTGACTCTAAAATTATGTTTTCCTTTACTTTTCGGTCAATCTGAGATTATGATCAAACTATGTTTTCCGTTTTAATCTGGAGATATTTCTTAAGATGCAATACCAGATTTGAAAGCAATTTCGTCTGGTAGTCCACAGTAAAAATCACATAAGGATCCCCCTTGACCCTCTCGGACGTTATCCCACCCGTGGACCCCCTAATGGATGTTTATGTGTGTTCCACTGCCACCAGATGTTTCGCCTGATTCTGGTCTTGAGTCTGATATCGAGCTTCATGTTGGGACACGCCATCCTGTACTACCTGCCCTTCGCCCACCACGGTCCGCGCAACCCCATCACGGCCGGACAGCTGACGACGCACATCTTCCTTATCAACATCATCGTCTTCCTCATTCATGCAATGATACAGGTACAGCAAGTTAAAATGCCTCTTCCGCCTAGTCTTTACCAGTCTGGCAAAAAGATAATTAATCATCCTTCCTGCTATGTGACGTATGGTAGCATTGTATTCAGGCCATAACAGGGGGGTGGATCTAGGAATTTGCTGTGCTCTCTGAAAACTTGCGACCGGGGGGGCGGCGTTTTCGGAGAAGCCAACTTTTACAGTGTATCTTCAAGTTCCCAAAGGGGGTGCTTGCAACCCTCCTAACCCCTCCCCCGCTAGATCCGCCCCTGAATAAGAACATTGAAACGTTACTTTCAGTTGAATGGCTGTAAATTAGACATGTCTAGCGTGTAACTTAGTCAAGATTTGTACTGTACCTATATGGTCTCCTCGTTTCATTTGTAAATTCACTTCTTTTCCAGACGGGAGCTTCTGATATTCGAGATTTTCGGGGCAAAGACATCCGTGTCTATAACTCCTTTGTGTTCGGCGATAGCAACGGTCAGTTTCTTAGTAGAACAGAATCGTTTATTGTACTGTATGGCATGAGGCCCAAAGTACATTGAAAATACACAACGTTATGAACATGAGCTTGTAATGCTTAGTGAGGCAGGATTGATTTGAATAAGAATGAGGAATAATTAATTATATGGCTATTATAATGTATGTACACCGTATGCTTGATATGTTCTTGTTAATGAAAATTTGCACAGTTCTTTCTAAGTGTTTATCTAGACTTAACATTATCCTCATCATTTTAAACAGACGTACTCTTACACAATGCTTCATTCGTACTTAAAACGGGGTTATGGATGATGAAGACAGTCATATGAACTAAGTAAGAATACGTTGTATTCTGTAACTCTACCATGCGGCGACGGTATAGTGATAATATCTCGTTGGCAGGAGTGCACGACGTTCGTGATGAAGAACATTGCATACAGACCGAAAAGGTAAAATAGTACCATGCCGTCATTTATTCCCTTACATTTACAGGCAATGATAAGAATAGTCGCTCATGTTATCAAGTTTTAGAATATAAATTAACAGCTAGTATTAAAGGTTTAGCCTTTGGTTTGCGTTTGAACTGTGAAGTGGCTGACATGCTAAGGATATTTATCTCCGAGAAAGAAATTTATTTAGTGCTGATAAACACACCCTTTAGCTGGTGATATTTGTAATTCATAATTGAGCTTTTTTTCTTGCACGTCATAGTACTTTCAGCATCTTTTCAATGGCGCTCCATTATAATTATACGTTATTAATAAGCATTGGCTCCTTAAAACCCTTGTAATTTTTCTTCCTGGACTCCTCGTCTCCAGACTGGGCCTCGACATGTTGAGCACAGTATATCGATTACTGGCCAGACCGATCCCCATGATCAGGCTGACTCGGTGAGCGCTAAAGCCGTGACGGAGGAATGGGAGGCACTCTGGGGTGAGATTCGCCCTGACCAGCCCACTGAGGACCAATCTCCAGCGGGTGTGACACACGCGGTAACCGTCTCAACCGTTGAAAGTAAATCCACGACGCCTGTGAGACCTGACATCTCCAGCACTATTGTGGAGTTTGCGAAAGGTCTCCTCGACGATATGTTCCATCGAGTCCAGACGACCTTCAAGCGTGATGTCGGCATCGACTGTGAGACTCGGGAAGGCAGCCCGCAGAGGGCGAAAGGATCCTTGATGCGGTTTGTTGAGGAGGAGACTCGAAAGAAGACCATGGGACGAGAGGCGAGCAGCCAGAGCGCCCAGCAGGTGACTGGCGGGGCTCTAGAGCAGCAGTCCGGAGTGGTTGGGGGCGAGGTCGGGAAGCGGTTCAGCGACGGCGTCCTGCGGGCGGACGTGCAAGGCTCTCTCGGGCTCGATCTGAGGAGGTCTCGGTCTCTGGACAGCGCGTCGAGCCTTGGGCGCGAGAGAATCCCTCAGGGCCGCTCCGATCTGAAAGACCTGGCGGCCGTGCTGACGAAGACCGCCCTGAGGAACGCCCTGAACGACGTGTGCGATGTGGCCATGGCGAGATCTCGGACAAACCGCGAGAAGACCGAGCGGATGCTTGAAGCCTTCCTCGGAATCTCGACACCGCCCGCCGCCGCCGACCAGTCCACGTCTATGTCCGAGCGCCTGACCCGTCAGTGCTGCTCCTCAGTCCTGTTGGAGACTGTCGCCCTGGACCGCATGTGCTCCAGGGTGTCCAAGGCGGACATCAGGGCCATGGCGGCGACCAGCCTCGGAATGGTGGCCAGCGCCGGGAACGCCGGGCTAACGAGCCTGGCCAAGACCTGCGGCGACCGGAACCGGGAGGACTTCGCCGACCACGCGGTGCGGTCTCTGGAGCGGACCGTCAGCCTGATGGTGGGCGAGGCACTATATAAAAATGGCCACCAGGTGTGCGCCGACAGCCTGCCCCAGATCCCGTCCAATCCCATCGCCCTGGGCAAGATCCTGAAGCAGGTTGAGGTGGAGATGCAGGAGAACGTGCTGCCGGCGCTGGCTGAGCGCCTGGCGGTGGTCATCGACCAGCAGGTCATCGCCCTGGACGACCTGGACGCGGAGATTACCCGGCTGCTGTACGCCGGCCAGTACATCGACACCCTGGTCACCAACGCCATCGTCCTGTGTCACAAGGACATGACGTCAAGGAAGGCGTCCCTCGCCGGCGGCCTCAACGCCAACAACAATAACAGCGCCGGTTTGCTGTGGAAGATGTGGGGCGGCGGCGGCGGCTTCGGCGGCAATCCCTGCGATAAAATACTCAAGCGACTGAAATCCTGGACCAGCGGCCAAAGTGGGAAGAAGAGCCAAGGCAAACGGGGCAAGGGCAAAGGCAAGAATTGGAATAACAACAACCAAGCTGAGGCTCTCGACTTCGAGGAAGACCTCATGAAGAATCTGCTGATCGCTGTCCATTACCAGCTGGCACAGGATGACATTAGCGGCTCACATTCACCGCCAAGGAATGCCGACCAGGTGAAGAGATTGTACGAGTCCAAGACCATCGCCCACGTCGCGAAAGTCATGCAGCATAAGCCGGCGGGAGTGTATTTAATGGACAAGATCCTGACCAAGGCCCGAGGCTGTCTGGCGGACCTCGGCCAGGCCATCGACGCCAAGAGGACGGAGGCGCAGTTCTACTCCAGCCACATGATCGCTCTGGGGGAGGCCCTGATCCTGGGGTCAGTTCCCGAAGACCACCGCGACGTCCTGCAGATGGCCACGAAGGACATCCGCCAGGTGGCTCTGGATCGGGCTCTGACGGAGGTGGCGCGTGACGTCATCCACAAGAAGCTGGAGGTGGATGACGGGGATATTGAGCTCCGGACGGCCTTGCTGACGGTGAAGACCGGATCCGTGAAGAAAGCGATGGAGCTGGTGGCCATGAAAAACAACGCTCTGCAGCAGACTGTCGTCGACCTCAGTTTCTACGACGTAAGTGTCCATAACATATCTGTTTATTACCGTAGAAAATGCCTTGAAAGTGCCGTGGTATTGTATTGTAAGGGTCCGGAATATATAGCTGCAGCTTCATCACGTAGAAGCTCCGGCACATGATGAAGAAATTCTACTAATAGTGTTATAGGCGGCGCTTTAGAATTCGACACGCCATGTGATCACGCACTTGTGGTTTACGGTACCTGCAACTCTGGAGCGTATTATCGCATAATTAACAGCGGAATTAAGTTTAGGTCGATCCATGGGTTACAACAATATATCTGGTACATGTTAGAAATGGAAGTAAGCTTTCACTCTTATTTCTAGTTATGACGTTCAGTACAATCTCATATTTTAATCAGATGATGTTTTACACTTGAAGGAACCGGTTGAGAATGGACACAACACGAGCGACGAAACCTGTCTTGAACTGGACACCATTGGGGAAATTATTGACGGTACGTTTTGTTGACATTGGATCCCCTTCGTCGCCCCGGTTTAGCCCATACCTACACAGATATCACCTCAACGTCACCTTAATTGACCTGGCTATGAGTCATCTCGTAGATGATTCAAGTAGTTATTGCATTTGCTCAGAATGACACGTGCTAAATGTTGGTAAAATCCACTGGTGATGTCATTCCATTTTTATCTCACGACATTGTCTTTTTACAATGTAGTGTGTTGAGTCATAATTAAAGGACATGGATTTTACATAAGTTAATGACCTCGGAAAACGACATCACCGGATAACAATGGCTCCATTATTATCCGGTAATGTCGTGTTCATTGGACATTCACTTACACTGATCGCCATCTTAGTGTGTAGCACTATCAATATCCGTGCACTATTATCACTAGGACATCTTCGTCCCGTTTCCTTAGACTTCGACCTGATCACGACATCGGTACGGAAGGTCGATACGCCGCCACCCAGCGTCAAGCCCGAGAAGTTCTCCCCGCGGGCTGACGAGACTAAGGGACCAGCCCCGCCGAGACGTGAGCGTGACCTGGATGACGACGAGGCTGCGTTGCTGGGGCAGTACCTGGCTGACTACCTCCAGAACCACCGGCTGCCGGCCCGCTACCTCTACGGCCTGTTCACCGTCCTGCTGGCGATGGTCGCCCTCACCAGTGTCGGCGCTTTCTCCTGGGGAGCCCAGGTGCCCGAGCCCTACGACCACTCCCTGCTCATGTCCCTCTTGTGGTCGTGTGCCTTGCACGTCTTCGTCCTTGAACCCGCCAAGGTCCTCATCGTCGGGATCTACTGGAGCGTGGAGGGCAGGTCGGCATTCATCTGACCTTCTTAACTAACGTCCACGTTGCCGAATCTTCATCCTAATGTGCTTTATTGAGCTGACCACTGGTGTTATGTCTTACACGTACGACAGATGCCATACCTTATGATCCCTGCTTTTGATCATGATCAGTTTGCGTTTTATCTCAATCTATGCGATTTTGCACGCGTACTATGTAAAGTGGGTCCACTCCTGTTTGTTGGACGAGACTTAATAACATTATACTACCAATTGGCTTTTAACTTCAATCTATGTGATTACCTGCATGTACCATGTAACTTGGGTCCACTGTTAGTTGGACGAGACTTGATATCATACGAGCAGCTTGCATTTTAGCTCAATCATTGGGATTATCTACATGTTCTGTGTAGGAAATGTCCGCTCAAGTTTATTGGACGACAGTTTATATCCTATAATGGTCAGTTTGTTTTTTACCTCAATCTTTGTGATTACCGACGTGTTGTGTGTAGAAAATGTCCACTCACTGTTGTTGGACGACCGTTCAAGTCGCGTGATCGGTGTTTTGTACTTTGTCATCAACGTGACGTTTACGTATCGCTATCTGATGTACACCTGCCATGATACTGAGGTTATAAACAACTGACCGCACGCACGTTTGTTGATTGTTTATTTGGGCGTATAATCCATGTTTTATTGTTAGCGCAAACATAGGGCCAGGCCTGCATGGGGAACTCTCCCCCACTACCTCGATCCCCTACCCCCAGGCTAGTAACACAGAACATGCAAGACTTCACTGACCCGGATCCGCCGAAATAGCCGCAATAGTTTTTGAACTATAGTCATATTAAATCATAAATTAGAATATCACCTTCGTGCAGTGAGAACAGATATTATAGTCTGTGTAATGACGTTCCGTGTCGCTTTTTGGCGAAGTTCAGTGTCGTATTTTTTCAGAATCTGTGTCGATGTCGCTTTTTCAGATCCTTAGTGTCGGAATTTAGGGGGGGCATGCAATGTCGAATGTCGATTTTTCAAATATGCCTGTGTCGCTTGTCGCCAGTTACCCCTTCCAGGCGCCTATTAGTGATTTTATGCGATGTTCAACACACTACCAATATTTGTTCAAACAGATAGTCCTACGGTTCGATTTATGTTGGTGTTGAGGGTTAATTACTTTTTTTCCAAGGATCGAGGAGTTGGCCCGACGAGAGCGCTAAATATATCATAACGTGCACATTGATGGTCTTACTTGCGATAGTTTATCATCGCCTCCTAGCGATTAGTGCTTACGCCAGGGCTCTCGTCTTAGCGGCATAACCGGCGCATTTCGTTGATAGCCAGATATATATACCCCTGAGGTAACCCGCATACGCACATTACGCATCGGCGAACCTCCCGACACTTGTTTCGCACGAATTTGGCGCGCGTGCATTCAATCGGAATGCCGAATGTCCCCCGTTTGAAGACACACCGGACATTTGGGAAAAGATGGCGGCTGTTTGAATGATGTGAGACTTGGCTGGTGCTAGTGCCCCTACGTTCACCGGATGTAAATGTTTGTGCACTTAATTCATTGGAATAGGGTATATCCCTATCGGTACGCTTGGGAAAATGGTGACCTATTGGGCGTACCGAGCGGGAGGAGCGACACCGGTCATGGCTCCCGGGGGTACTTAATATATTGCTGGGTTTTGAACGGTTCCGCGATAAAGCACCCCCCACCCTGTTTCCATCTCTAACATCCGATCAGAAAGGGGTATTTTACCTCAAAATTCGGAAATCCGCTCGGAAGGGATATTTTTTGCCCATGGACCCGCCTAAAGTCGCCGCTCCATGCAGATCCTCTCGGTATATTCATTTTTTCCAACAAACCCGCTCCATGGACGCACATTTTTGGAGCCCCCCCCCCCCCCTATACTGTATCCGTCCTTGGTTTCGTGGGGCTGACTCCGCCGGCGTGGGCGGGGGGGGGGGGGGGGCGGGGGCATATATCATATAGATGCGGAACAGAAGGGGAAAGAAACACACAGACATTGCACCTTTACAATAAAAAATACGTTTTATTCAGTACCATGTTTTCTTTTTAGCCAACCAACCAATCAGCGAGTTTTAAGCAAATTTTCATTTTTAGATAACAATTAATTTATAATTACAGCAGTTATGTGATATTTATGGGGTTACCAGTCATACATTTAATGTATTCATTATGCAAAGTTTACACTTACAAAAAGGATTGTAGGTGAGATATGAAAATATGCAGATCCAAGACACGTATTCTAATAGATGGATTGGATATAAGCATACATTGTATGCGATCCATCCAGCCCTACATCACAGCGAGACCGGGCATTCCAGATTTATCGTTGCCGACCTTTCGCATATTGCGAAATGTAAAGAGAGCATTCAAGGTCGTTTCTATGGAGACTACGCCATAGGTTGTGCAGGTCAGTGGCAGTCAACTCATGACCTGTAATCATGACCTTGTAAAAACATGGATGAGTCAGGCGGGATTTACTTATGGTAAATTTATCACTGTGGATGAGGGCGGCTTGCGCCTGGGCCGCCAGCATGCCCGTTATATAAATGTCCTCGAGCCAGAAGGGTTTCCGGGTCGTCGCGCTGTAATAAACATCCTCGATGATGTTGCCGCTGAACACATAAGCACTTCCGGACACGTAGCGCGGGTAAGTGTTACGCTTGAAGAGCGAGGTGGGCGTGTACCATTTGGAGTTGCGATCGGCGATTGGCTTAGCGCCGTCTATCACGTGACCCAGCACGTAACGGGCCTGCTTTCCTTGCGCCATGTCCATCAGAAGTTGCACCAGGTTCGGCACATTGATGAAGACGTCATCGTCCGTTTTCATGAAAAACTGAACGCCCGCGCAAAAGTCGACTGCCCATTTTAAAGCACCAATGGTCTTCAAAGTCAAATTTTTGTAGGAGTCCACGAAGCCTTCTTGAATGATATCCCCATGTGTCTCCGCTTCCTTGGCGACTTGTGTCTGTAGATGCTGGTACTCGGCAGTCGGCGCACCCAACATGTACACTATCTTGGTTCCCAGTCGCCGTTTGCTGGAAAGCGCCACACGTCCCCATGTATTTCGGATGGCGTCTCGAAGATCAAAATGCTGCACCGCAGAGCAAACGACAATCAAAAGGAATGTATCTGGTTTGCATGGAAGGGATGCTTGATGTATGTATAAATAATTAAAGGAGTAGTCCTCAAACGTATTTTGCAGTTCCATTTCGCGCCTGTCCGCAAACGCCGCCGTATCCCCATTGAGAATGTTGTCGCTTGGGGGGAGGCGACGGAAGTTGCTATATTTGTTTTGTCCGCCATCCTCGCGTTTGTCCTGTTGTAACCCCACGCTGTCGCCGTCCGGGTAATCGTCGCTTAGCAACAAGGGAAGCGTGTACATGGCCATGAGGAAGTTGACGGCGACCAGCGACCCAATCACGGCGCACTTCACGGAGTTCATGTGCGGCCGGAGCATCTTCGGTGGTTGGTGATAGCATCAAGGTACCACCACCTACAACACTACCTCGGCTATCTGCGCGCCGGGTCTCGATTCTGCCCCCCTACATCTGAAACATAAAAAACAATCACTCAACATTCAGAATGGAGTATGTAATGTTCTGTTACGTTCATTAAGCAGAAATGACATTTACCAAGTGCCTAATTTCATAGTTATAATTTCATAAGTTGTCCGCCGCTCCATAAGCGAATAACGTAGGAGCGGAAAGTAGAAAAGAAACGACTAAAAATGCGTCAAAGCGCGGAAGACAAAACGGGAAAGGTAAAAATGGGAAAGAACGCCCATAGCGATACGCCGAGATAGGGACACGCTATCGTACTAAGGTAACAGTAGCCCCCGCCCCCCGCCCCCCACCCCAACACACCCCCGCACCCCTACCGAGGACGATGCGAGTCTATCGGTTTTATAAAGTCGGATTTATAAAACCGCTTTAGCTATGGAATGATCGGAATGTTGATACAGAAACCCATATGTAGTCATAAATTGCATACATTACACTGTGCAATACACAATACACCGGCCCACTAGAGATGGTCGCATGTGGGAATTCGTGTGACGCGCCGCGGGGACTTGCCAAGCTGCATGGGTTACCCAGGGGCGTTGGAACCCATCCACCTTTTCCGCGCAAATTGCACTCCAATTATCGTGCAGATTGCCCCCCCCCCCCCCCCCCCACCAGCCATCCCACTCCCCTTCCCGGTTTTTACGCCAACAACTTGCACCCTGCCACCACCTTTTTTCAATATCATGTGTCCATTCTTAATTTGTCGTCTTCGTCCACGTCTAACAATAGATTCATCAATCGAAATTAGAATCTCACTCCAGAGGCGAGAATTTTATCAAATCTAAAATTTGGTATTGCGTCCAGATAGTTGACTACGTAGTCTATATTCCGCCCAACTAAACCAACGAGCAGCTGCCTTTATAGCCTTAGTTGTATGGCTGGCAAAAATCTGACATGGCCGATCTACAAATTTTTGCCCGTCCTACCGCGACAGAACTAGGGCAACTTATAGCTCCCCACCCCGGGCTTTCACACGTCACCATGGTAACCCCCCTTATCATGAATACCGCCAGCTAGTCGCCTTTATCCCAAGCTGTTATCTCTGGGTCCGCAAAAAAGGACGCCTCAATTTGTACACCCACGCCCTCTGGTGAGCAGTTCGCACAGCCACAGGTCGGGTTTCTCTGTGCGTGAAATCCTGCCTATGTGCCTTGTTTACTCGCCGACCACGGCGCACTGATACTGGCGTCTGAACGTCACGACCGGGAGCTAAATCTGATCAGCTGTGCAGCCGGTAGGGCGTGCTCGACGGCATGACCCCCACCCCCCCGGGTCTGCCCTACCCCTTCCCCACCCCCTCCCGGGGTCTGACTGGCCCGCCGCCCCTCGGCATGTCGCCTTCGTCACGGGGAGTCGTGTCATCTTCCGAGCGTTCGATCGGCCTCGTCCCTGGAAGGTCGTCGTCTAGATGACCTATTAAATTGTGTTTAGTCATGTGGCTGCAAAATACTTACGCTATGTATTGACGCCAGAGAAAATATGTGTGCCTGTCCTATACAGCCACAGAACTGGGGCTAATGGGGTCTCCTAGAATCCGAGAAAATCTGGTGAACGGTGGCTCCCCCGCGTGAGTGACCTAAGAGTTATTTGCGTGCGTTTGAACTTAGTACACCTGTTCACATTATAATGCAATGCAAGCAGCGAAGTTGAGGAGACGCGGTAAAGGTAAGCGTAAAATTAAGGGTCCCCCCCCCCACCCACCTCAGCCCTCCCCCCACCACCCACCTCAGCCCTCCCCCCGTTACCATGGTGTCGCTCCCATGCATCAAACCGATCTATTGGTTATATTCAATCTTATTTAATTCAGTCGTGATTGGTCGTTTAATTTATTCTGCAACTAATATCAATGTCAGTTGCCACTTAAAAGTTTAGCTTTTCTGTGCCGCTCTGGGTGATGCGTGTGGGCTCGACTGTCGACATGAAAGTTTTTATTGTAGACCTACTGGTCGACTTAACCAACGGGGGCGACCGCCCTGCTGCAGACTGGCTGGAGAGTTGAGAGCTAGGAGGGAGGGGGTGGCGAGAGGTGGCGGTGGGGGGGGGGGGGGGGTGAACGATATCACTGTTTTATCCGGAGACCCTCGCCTCTAACCCTTAGGCCTGGGCTCCGGCGCTGACCGTGACAGGTACGGCTGCGCATTCCTACACGGACCCCGGACGCCTCAGAGACGGTACAGCGATACCAGAGACGGTACAGCGATACCAGAGACTGTTTATAGCGATATGCTATGTCCATGCGGAGTATCAGTTAAACTACGATAAAAAAAATCCTAAACGCTAAATTAAGGTTTGGTGTTATATGAGGGTTCCATTACAAGACAAACAATGAACGGGTGGCATGATATATAGCTAATTATATATATGGAGAGCACTGTGGCGGATCCAAGTGGGTGTTGGGGGGCACAGGGCGCACGTGCTCCCCCCCCCCCCCCCTGGTGGCAAACAGGCTATAATAAGGCACGTAGCCCCCTTTCTCGCCATATCAATAACATTCCGTGCCCCCCCCCACCCCTCCCCCCCGCCGCGCGGATCCAGAACTGAAATGAACACTGACAAGTGTGTGGGGTGGGGTGGGGTGTTCTTTAGGCGACAGACGTTTCTTATCCAACAGTTTTTTTAAGATCAATATGGGCAGGGGTGAGACACAGAAAGCAAATCAAACCCGGCCTAAAAGAAAAGGGTGAGACATAGAAAGAAAATTGGACCCGAGGTAAAGTTATAGACAGGGGTGATTAATTTCAATTAAGAAATTTATTAGACTCACCAGAGATCGAACTACACAGCAAACACCTAACGTTTTTTCACTTTTAAAATGGTTCTAATTACGTTAGGAAACGTTCCAAAAACGTTATGTGTTGGCTGGATAGGCAGGGGCAGGATCCATGAAGCTTCAACACTTTGCGTGACTGATCTCTAGACTATGACCCACCGAAAGACTATGACCCACCAAAAGTTAGTATATATATATGTGTGTACTGGGCACACAGTTATTCCCTTGGCGCTCGTACACCAAAGACACTAGATATTACGCTAAGTACCGTAGTAATATACGTCATACCGTGGCTTGGGTCTCTTAGTCCATGTGACGTACGTTGTTGGTTTCAAGCAAAAAATGTCTCGTATGGGACTAAGTGTTTCTATATTGTGCATGCCATCTGAATTCATTCCTCGAGATCACATCAATAGTATAACACTAGAAGTCGCCACAAAGTAAAAACCACAAACCTTCGAGTGTTAATTGTCATCCAGTGTTAAGCTTAATTGGGTTTTAATTGGGTCTGATTAATCCGTGTGTGTCAGCTGTTTTCGGTCTATTTGCTGAGCCGAGACATCCATGTACGCCGCATCCATGCCACAGCCCCGCTATTGGCGGTTAGAGAGTTTCCTTCACACGAACCCCGCTATATCTGATAGAAAGGCTTTTTAGCTCCGGATGTTCCTGAACCACAACAAACGCCTAGCTGTAGTGGTGGTAGGATCCCAGGCTTGGCGCAGACATGTACGGACCTTGCCTCCCGCGATAGTCAAGCCACATACAACTACTCCACCATGCCCCACCCACTCCCCCACCCGCCCGGCTCGTACACTAACCAGAGCTGGTGGGTGGCGGGCCGTAAAACGAGGGCTGACGTGTTTAGAGAACTGCCACAAACATGCCGGGAGGTGTCGGACTTACCCACGCCCACCGCGTGCAGTCAGCCTCAGCCCGCAACTTCAGACTGCTGCGCTAAGTACTTAGTGTTGTTAACCGACCAGCGATAAGGGAAGGATGAACACTACGCTCAACAATCTTATCTTTAACCGCTTTAAACTCCATGCAATACGAACTTAGGCTAAATTTGCTGGCGCGATCAACTTAACACGAACCAGGAATGCAACTTGTATACAGTTCACGTGGGAGGAATCTTTACACCGTAACATTTGCTTACCTGGATATTATTAGATCTACTGTTACTATTCCGTTAATGACCCCGGGTATGTCACTGTAGACCCCGTTGCGATAGCCTTCGGCAATCATCATATCTTCATTTAACGTTACAGACACAGCGTGTACATCTATATCTTTCACGTTATAGTCCAGCAACATCTGGGGCAGACATGTGGACTCTCCGGCCATGCACGCCCCGTAGGGATCCTCGCTTAACTGAAGTACCGGGATCCTGGCGACTGTTTAGAAATCCTGGAAGAGGTTTTCGAGCAGCTTGGGGTGAGAGTTCGCGGCGGGGGTGGCGTAGCGCCGGGGAAGGCGGGGGCGGAGGGGAGGGGGTGGCGCCGGGGAAGGCGGGGGTGGAGGGGAGCGGGTGGCGCCGGGGAAGGCGACGGGTGGGGGTGTATGGGCGGAGAGGGGATTGTGGAGGGTGCATTGGAGGGAGTGAAGTGGAGGGAACCGAGATGGGAGGGGTGCAAATGTATCCGTGTGTGTGTGTTAAGGGGGAGGGGGGGGGGGGGCTGAGAAGTGCACACCAGAACCAGCTGACGCCACTCACTCGTTATGATGAGGTGTCAAGCCCTTTCGGCGGTTTGTGACCCAAGATAAGTTTAAGGTTGGCTGCCTTATTTTTAGTTTTTGCATGCGATCCCGAGAAGCAGGTGGCAGCTGTATCAGTCAGTCCACTTGCATGCAGCTGTCGTCACTGTCAGTCGTGTACGCCTAAAAAGATCATGACGCCCTTCCCCCACCCCCCACCCCCCTCTCTCCAAACCCACCATTCGGTCGACAGTCGGCACACGAACGGAGATTTGAACGGAGATTTATTTGTTCACCCGCCCCTCCCCCCCCCCCCAGCCCCCTTTACTGGGGTGCCCCTACAGTCGGTTGTTACACACCACCGCGAGCCTTGCTATATACAGATTAATCGGCGAGAATATCGTGTCACATCATCGACATATGGTACTGCATGGCGGCAAGTTCAAGGCGACGTCCTCATTAACTTACCTAAGCCAAAAGCTACACTGTTTTTTTTAGTAATGGAATAAGTTTTTAACGATCTTTCCAAATATATATATGTAACCGATAGGCTACTGCGATAACGTGGGATCAGATCATATCAAACCAGATGCATGAATTTTGGTGTGGGGGAAAGGACAAACATGCAATTAATAGTGTCATTATGCGTGTTTTCGGTCTCTCTAATCAAGAGAGAATGGGGGGGGGGGCATGCATATATTTATGAATTATAAAATGCGCCCATATTTCATTTTACATGTTATAAAGAAAAATATTCATGTTTCTTTAGTTGTTTTACCGTTTTTTTGTCGCCCTTAATATGACTACTTCATCCCAAAAAATGTCGGTGGCCTTATATATCCAACCTAAACCTACCATTTTTGGTGTACCCTAATAATTACCTTTTTGTGAAAATATTCGCTGGTGCAAGGCTAAATTAGATCTATGTGTATACACATTGAGGAAAAATATAAGCTATAGGATCGTTAGTATGATTAAGCAGCCAGTGACGGATCTCGGAGCCCGTTCACCCGTCGTCATTTCTAGATCCCCCCCCCCCCCCCACCCCATCATGGAGTCCCGAACTGTTCACACACTAATCCTTTTCGGTTAATCCAATCTGTTTCGGCAAATAAGTGCAAACGGCGCCCTCTGCCGACTGCATGCACAATGACGGCGAAAGCTGTAGTAACTAAGCAACAACAAAGGCGGTATTACGCAACCCTTTTGACAGAGCGTGAATGTTGTAACAAACACAATCTTTGCCTGCAGTTTGACGTTGAACATTATTGCAGCCCAAAACAAAGACTTTTAACAATCTTTTCGATCAAGCGTCAAGAAAGGTTTAATATGTATGACGGGGAAGCATCTGAACTGGGACCGAGAGGAACTTTTGAGTCTTATCGGGCCGAAGGAGACGCTCTTTACAAGAATGCTGAGTACCGCAAAGCGATAGAAAGCCTGACAACAGTGAGTTTGCTTTCCGCCTCATTGACATGGGCCGACATGGCGTCATGCCTTTGTCTTGGCGTAAGTGCCCCCCAGGCAAGCCAGGCAAGTCAGGCTTGCAAGCCTGGAGGCACTTGCGCCAAGCCTTTGTTATTGTCAGTAATATAATTGGAATGGTCGACCTTTACTTTTGCGGGACCCCCCTGGCCTGCCCTTTTTTTAACAAGGATGATTAGGTCACCAATTTATATATAGTTGTAACAAGGGCTATTGCTATTAAACAATGCTCAATGACAATGGTATCTTTAGCTGCCTGTCTGATTTATATCCCTGCGATTTAAGGGTATTTTTATTGCTGAGAGGGTTCAATTGTTATAATATACAGATGAGATTCTGAAGTTAATAATAATGCCTCATTTGAAGCATTCTATATTCAAGTTTGTAGTACCAGGATACAATCTTTATATACGGCCACAGATATATCATGGTTTACTATGGTTTACCATGGTTTACCATTTTTTTCTCCTTACCAGTCAGCCGAAACGAAGCGTTAACACTCGCCAATTGAATTTAAAGATGTAAACTTTCGGTGCAGATCGCGATTAAATTAGGTTGGACACCCGCTTTAATTGAAACCTAGTTGTTTGCTTATGTATATTGATTCTCTGTTTTTTTTTCAGATTCTTGTATGTACAGTGAATGATTAACTTAACTGATGTTAAAAAATGTATACTAACTAATCAAGATATAAATAATAGTATAAATAAATAGCACTGATTTTAATTCTAAAAATAAATAAAGGGCCTACTATGAAAATGCTTCTTAACAATCACCAACGCTTGTTTGTAAGTGGGTTAAAAGCTGTAAAGAACATTACAAGTGCAAATACAGGTTCTGAAATTGTAATTGATGGACAGATATGACACATATATGTCATGATTTGAATATTCTCATGAATAAGTATTTGATTAACATTTTCTGTGAGGGATTGTAACATGGAAAGTTTTCAGCCAATCATAAACAGTAGCGTTTAGTGAAAGGTTATGGCTGATACATATTAAACTACTTGATTATTTCCCTGCATAATTATATTTTCTTAAATTTCAGAGATTTACTTCTTTCATCTCAGCCTTGCATTGTTGCATTATGATTGTAGGAGTTTTCTTATGTTGTGCATTTAATTTTTTGCTGCTTATCTAAATCTTGTCATTTTGATCTTTGTGCTTCAGGCTCTTGAGATGAAAGCCAATGACAAGGATTGTCTAGTGGCTCGATCAAGATGCTATTTGATGCTTGGGGATTCCGAGAAGGCTCTGAGAGATGCTGAATCAACCCTGCAAGAAGAAAAACACTTCCACAAGGTTACAATTATGTCATATTTTCTTAAGGTCCTGTGTAATGATACTACAGATCGTGGGGTGGGGGGGTGGGGGAGGGGTAACTGGATAAAAGCATATATAAGGCAGTGCCTCTTGGAGCTCTAAAATCACCCATCCAAGTACCAACAACCGGTTAAAATTAGGGCCCGTCCACATTCTAGCTGAGAAAGTTGCAAGGCAAAATCTACTATGAGAAAAATCCTTAGGATCCATCCCTCTCCAGCTTGAAAATTGAGCACTCATTGGCGTACACCCACTGTAGACCCATGCAGGCACCAAAGGTGCACAATGTAGGACCCATTGGCTTAACTACCAAAATGCACGAAAAAGGCACCCTTACCAGCGGCACGTCCCCAACAGTCAAGTACCTAGCTCGATATACCCCACCCCCCCCCCTCGCCCGTCCTACAGATACATTAATGATCTTGTAATATGCATACGTTATATAGACATAGGCAAACAGTTGTTCATCCTTTTCAAATAGCTATACGGGTAATGTCATCAGAAAGCCTGTTGGTAATCTACGTATTTGTCTTTCATAATGTTTTCTCCGTTGGACACATTATATATTTCGATAGGTTATCGACAACAATTTACATGTGAATGAAAAAGTACTTATGTAGTGGAAAATTTGGTACAAAACCTTAACACGTTAAGTACAATAATTCAATTGGTACAAGATGTTCGAACAATCGCAATAAGAAAAAAATGATAATAATAATAGATAGACTGTATGCAATATAATTCGATGCAAGCTATTCTTTGACTAAGCTTACTCATGCAATAGCGCTAAGGGGTCGTGAAGGTTATGTACATCTGTAATGTTAATAATTGTAAACATCAAGACAAAGCTGATACATACATATCCAGTATAACCTATATTCATTGTGCTTACAGGGACTGTTTCAAAAGGCCGAAGCATTGTACTCCAGAGGAGAGTTCGAACTGGCGCTTGTTTTCTACCATCGTGGACACAAGATGCGACCTGAACTGCAAAAGTTTCGCCTTGGGATACAAAAAGCCCAAGAAGCTATTGACAACTCCGTGGGCAGTAAGTTGAAGATTTTCCTGTTGCATGCATAATTGTCCCTGCGTTATACGACTTCTGTTTTGCTCTAAAAAGCCGTATAACGGAGGGAGTGTCGGAGGCATTTTCTGCGCAATTATCATAACGCACTCGAACAAATAGAATCATAGCGCATCACCGGCAATCGTTTATTTAGTCCTCGTGTAGATAATCCAGCTCTGTGTCGTTACTGACATCCACACGCCGCTTCAAAATTAAAAGCCCTTTCGCTTGCATCCTTTAGCCATTGTGTCAATTTGTGTTAACTTTTGCACTAAATTTTATTTTAATGAAACTTTGCATTTTTAGGCCCAGAAAAAATTAAGCTAACCAAGGAAGGAGATTTGTCATTTTTTCAAGAGCAAGTTAAGGTAGGTTGCTATAATTTATGTAGCTGTGATCTCTCCAGCGTTAAAATAACTTATTCTAACGCTGGATCACAACTATAATTTATGATGCTAAAGTAAACTGAAATATAAGTATTAAACCCATAGGTCATGGGTTATTTCGAATCTGTATGCTCCTGCAATCAGGAACATGTTTCCCCCAACCGCGTCTTATCGTTCCGAGCTAGGTTGTTAAAGGCGAATTATATTATTTGTCCGGTATATTTATATACATTATCTCGAATCGTTAGTTTATAATATCAAAAGTCTAGCATTTCCTCGGAATTATGAAGTTATTTAATTGCTTAAAATTCGAAAATTATATTTTGCATTATGACTATGCAGAGTAGGAAGAAAGTAAAAGGCGGTTACCAGCGTTCACAGCCGCGATCCCGCACGGCCCGAAAGTCTGAGCCCCAAGCCTCGCCCGCCCGCGACAAGACGGCCAGACAGCTACTGGGAGAGCTCTACGGCGACAGACTCTACCTGGAGAGACTAATGAACGAGACTGGTAATTAAGGCACTGCTGGGAGGGCTGTACGGGGACAGATGGAGAATTTGACTTAAAAAAATGGATACTTACAATTTATTACAGTCTAAGGCACAGCGTGCGGGCACCTTGGGCACAGTGCCCATGGTTAAGCGCGAGTACATACCGGTAGGTGCTGAAGGGTGTTCAGCGCAAGATGGAAAATGTGATTTTTTTTTTACTAGAACATAGTAATGTATTACAGATTGATAATTAAATTATGCAATCGGCTTTAACGTTAATACAGGGCAAGTAATTCGTTTCAGTTATGTCGTAGCTGATATTCGAATGCATTTCTTGTTCGTGAAGCACTATCGGTGTGAGTGTGGAGATAACCACGTTCGAACAGAATTCTATCGGGGCTAAATTCGGCCACCAAACTGACCTACTTACCAGTAATAATGAAGGCGTTATGGCATGACTGACTGACTTTTCTGTGAGAGGAGGGGCGGTTGATGCTAAAAGCGATTGGTGGAAAGAGAGCGAACGGAATTGGGTAAGTGAGCGCGCATGCGCGAAAGGATCGAGTGAGCGCCTGTGCCGCCAAGTACGGCAACTTCGCCCTGGTTGTCGCATGACGTTATATGAACTGAAGTGCTGTGGGAAAGGTTTAAACAGTCTAGTAACGGCAGAACCTATACTAACATAACCCCGCCATCCAACTTGTGATGTGTGTAAAGACCCGTGTTAATGGTGCTGTTGCATTGTCATCGTCAATTTTCCTGAATAATCTTTAAACTATTTTGATTTACAGAGACTAATACAAGGACGCAGGTTTGTTTGAATATGATGGGAGTGTCCTTCATCATGTGTTTATCGCATTGCCACTTGTAGTTCTGTCCTAGTTATAAATATATGTTCATAATATAAATAAATGTTGTTCCCACATCCGCTCTTTGGCTACGAACTACGTTGGCAACGTGAGCCGTTAATATTAAGTAGTTGTAGCATTGGCTTTCAATATGATGTGTATAGTTATTTCAATCTCTGTTGGCTGTTTTTCGTTGTTATCAGGTCTTCATGCTATCTCACATAGCATTTTCGATGTTCGGTGTTACTTTACACATGTACAGTTGACTGTTGCCTAATGCTAGCCTGGAAGCGACATTTCTGCTTTATTTCATTGTCTTGATATTTTCCTTTTTTCCAATCCTTTCATTAACTGTTTATTAGCCGCTAAATGAGCTTGTATATATAGCATTGAGCAGTTTTCCTCTTTTGTGTGTCCGTTATTCATACCAAGTTCACTCACTCTCAGGGCCGGCGCGATAGCTCAGTGGGTTAGAGCGCTCACACTGAGTGCTCTGGTCACCTGAGAGCCTAACCGCACTTGAGTCGGTGGTTCGCGCCCCGCTGTGACCATGTTTGTGTAGTCGCAGGATAATGATACCACGTCTTTCTTCACAAAGAGTAGGGAGTGACCCCGAGGACATGCCTCCGCTGTTCCCTTCTTTCTCCCATTGACGCGATTGGCCAGAATTAGTTAAAGCATCCTGAATATACAACCAACCATCCACTCTTGAATGTATCTAGAAGTGTGTGGCATAATGATGGCCTATAATCACGAATACAAAACTACACTTTTAAAAGTCGACGAAACTTCACAATTTACGATAATGAAACATGGTAATGATTTACGCGTTAAATAGGGATAACAAACTAAATTACAGTTATCTAGATTTTCTTAATGTATTTAGCAGCTATTCTAAAAGTAGCTTTAAGGAGTGAGGGTGAAATGCATATGACACATTCGTTGGGTGAAAAAGGGCAAAGTAGCAAGTAGAAATCAGTGGAAGTCCTCAATGGTGAAGCGATCAAAAGTAAAAGACAGTACTACATTGAAAACCATGTAAGTTAGCGACTAACGTCACTCTGTATTCCACGTTAGAGCCCACAAAATGGATTATTATAGTAATACGTGAGTCATACGTGAGTTATGTTGAAAGAATTTATCTGCCAAACGTGGAAACACTGCCCGGTGAAGTAGCAATACAAATCAGTAAAACCATGGAAGCCATCAATGGTAAAGCGATAAAGTCAACAGACCTTGAAGGTAGCTACCAACTAACTAACTTCTGACATAATATGGCGTCCTATGTTCCAGATAAGTCGACAGACGCTGGGATGAACATCTACAACTTGGCGTGTGACGGGCTGCGTTACCTGGACACCCGGACCGAGTTCTGGAGACAGCAGAAGCCGATGTACGCCCGAAGGAAAGAACGGCGCGTGCAGAACCCCAAGGTCAAGGCCGGCGATGACTCCTCGGCCAACCAATACGTCATCAAGGAGCTGCAAAAACTGGAAGAGGGTCAGTAACTGTATAACAACTTGGTGTTTCATTGAAATATGAGGCTGGGCCTCTCTGTTAGTAGTGGTTGGACCGCAGATCAATGGGTCCTGGGTTCCAACCCGACCCTCCCCGGTGTAGAGGATGGGCCTCTCTGTTAGTAGTGGTTGCCCCGCAGATCAATGGGTCCTGGGTTCCAACCCGACCCTCCCCGGTGTAGAGGATGGGCCTCTCTGTTAGTAGTGGTTGGACCGCAGATCAATGGGTCCTGGGTTCTAACCCGACCCTCCCCGGTGTAGAGGATGGGCCTCTCTGTTAGTAGTGGTTGCACCGCAGATCAATGGGTCCTGGGTTCCAACCCGACCCTCCCCGGTGTAGAGGATGGGCCTCTCTGTTAGTAGTGGTTGGACCGCAGATCAATGGGTCCTGGGTTCTAACCCGACCCTCCCCGGTGTAGAGGATGGGCCTCTCTGTTAGTAGTGGTTGCACCGCAGATCAATGGGTCCTGGGTTCCAACCCGACCCTCCCCGGTGTAGAGGATGGGCCTCTCTGTTAGTAGTGGTTGCACCGCAGATCAATGGGTCCTGGGTTCCAACCCGACCCTCCCCGGTGTAGAGGATGGGCCTCTCTGTTAGTAGTGGTTGCACCGCAGATCAATGGGTCCTGGGTTCCAACCCGACCCTCCCCGGTGTAGAGGATGGGCCTCTCTGTTAGTAGTGGTTGCACCGCAGATCAATGGGTCCTGGGTTCCAACCCGACCCTCCCAGGTGTAGAGGATGGGCCTCTCTGTTAGTAGTGGTTGCTCCGCAGATCGTTGGGTCCTGGGTTCCAACCCGACCCTCCCCGGTGTAGAGGATGGGCCTCTCTGTTAGTAGTGGTTGCACCGCAGATCAATGGGTCCTGGGTTCCAACCCGACCCTCCCCGGTGTAGAGGATGGGCCTCTCTGTTAGTAGTGGTTGGACCGCAGATCAATGGGTCCTTGGTTCCAACCCGACCCTCCCCGGTGTAGAGGATGGGCCTCTCTGTTAGTAGTGGTTGCACCGCAGATCAATGGGTCCTGGGTTCCAACCCGACCCTCCCCGGTGTAGAGGATGGGCCTCTCTGTTAGTAGTGGTTGGACCGCAGATCAATGGGTCTTGGGTTCCAACCCGACCCTCCCCGGTGTAGAGGATGGGCCTCTCTGTTAGTAGTGGTTGCACCGCAGATCAATGGGTCCTGGGTTCCAACCCGACCCTCCCCGGTGTAGAGGATGGGCCTCTCTGTTAGTAGTGGTTGTACCGCAGATCAATGGGTCCTGGGTTCCAACCCGACCCTCCCCGGTGTAGAGGATGGGCCTCTCTGTTAGTAGTGGTTGCACCGCAGATCAATGGGTCCTGGGTTCCAACCCGACCCTCTCCGTTGTAGAGGATGGGCCTCTCTGTTAGTAGTGGTCGCACCGCAGATCAATGGGTCCTGGGTTCCAACCCGACCCTCCCCGGTGTAGAGGATGGGCCTCTCTGTTAGTAGTGGTTGGACCGCAGATCAATGGGTCTTGGGTTCCAACCCGACCCTCCCAGGTGTAGAGGATGGGCCTCTCTGTTAGTAGTGGTTGCACCGCAGATCAATGGGTCCTGGGTTCCAACCCGACCCTCCCCGGTGTAGAGGATGGGCCTCTCTGTTAGTAGTGGTTGCACCGCAGATCAATGGGTCCTGGGTTCCAACCCGACCCTCTCCGGTGTAGAGGATGGGCCTCTCTGTTAGTAGTGGTCGCACCGCAGATCAATGGGTCCTGGGTTCCAACCCGACCCTCCCCGGTGTAGAGGATGGGCCTCTCTGTTAGTAGTGGTTGGACCGCAGATCAATGGGTCCTGGGTTCCAACCCGACCCTCCCCGGTGTAGAGGATGGGCCTCTCTGTTAGTAGTAGTTGTACCGCAGATCAATGGGTCCTGGGTTCCAACCCGACCCTCCCCGGTGTAGAGGATGGGCCTCTCTGTTAGTAGTGGTTGCACCGCAGATCAATGGGTCCTGGGTTCCAACCCGACCCTCCCCGGTGTAGAGGATGGGCCTCTCTGTTAGTAGTGGTTGGACCGCAGATCAATGGGTCCTGGGTTCCAACCCGACCCTCCCCGGTGTAGAGGATGGGCCTCCCTGTTAGTAGTGGTTGCACCGCAGATCAATGGGTCCTGGGTTCCAACCCGACCCTCCCCGGTGTAGAGGATGGGCCTCTCTGTTAGTAGTGGTTGGACCGCAGATCAATGGGTCCTGGGTTCCAACCCAACCCTCCCCGGTGTAGAGGATGGGCCTCCCTGTTAGTAGTGGTTGGACCGCAGATCAATGGGTCCTGGGTTCCAACCCGACCCTCCCCGGTGTAGAGGATGGGCCTCCCTGTTAGTAGTGGTCGCACCGCAGATCAATGGGTCCTGGGTTCCAACCCGACCCTCCCCGGTGTAGAGGATGGGCCTCTCTGTTAGTAGTGGTTGGACCGCAGATCAATGGGTCCTGGGTTCCAACCCGACCCTCCCCGGTGTAGAGGATGGGCCTCTCTGTTAGTAGTGGTTGCACCGCAGATCAATGGGTCCTGGGTTCCAACCCGACCCTCCCAGGTGTAGAGGATGGGCCTCTCTGTTAGTAGTGGTTGCACCGCAGATCGTTGGGTCCTGGGTTCCAACCCGACCCTCCCCGGTGTAGAGGATGGGCCTCTCTGTTAGTAGTGGTTGCAACGCAGATCAATGGGTCCTGGGTTCCAACCCGACCCTCCCCGGTGTAGAGGATGGGCCTCTCTGTTAGTAGGGGTTGGACCGCAGATCAATGGGTCCTTGGTTCCAACCCGACCCTCCCCGGTGTAGAGGATGGGCCTCTCTGTTAGTAGTGGTTGCACCGCAGATCAATGGGTCCTGGGTTCCAACCCGACCCTCCCCGGTGTAGAGGATGGGCCTCTCTGTTAGTAGTGGTTGGACCGCAGATCAATGGGTCTTGGGTTCCAACCCGACCCTCCCCGGTGTAGAGGATGGGCCTCTCTGTTAGTAGTGGTTGCACCGCAGATCAATGGGTCCTGGGTTCCAACCCGACCCTCCCCGGTGTAGAGGATGGGCCTCTCTGTTAGTAGTGGTTGGACCGCAGATCAATGGGTCCTGGGTTCCAACCCGACCCTCCCCGGTGTAGAGGATGGGCCTCTCTGTTAGTAGTGGTTGCACCGCAGATCAATGGGTCCTGGGTTCCAACCCGACCCTCTCCGGTGTAGAGGATGGGCCTCTCTGTTAGTAGTGGTCGCACCGCAGATCAATGGGTCCTGGGTTCCAACCCGACCCTCCCCGGTGTAGAGGATGGGCCTCTCTGTTAGTAGTGGTTGGACCGCAGATCAATGGGTCTTGGGTTCCAACCCGACCCTCCCAGGTGTAGAGGATGGGCCTCTCTGTTAGTAGTGGTTGGACCGCAGATCAATGGGTCCTGGGTTCCAACCCGACCCTCCCCGGTGTAGAGGATGGGCCTCTCTGTTAGTAGTGGTTGCACCGCAGATCAATGGGTCCTGGGTTCCAACCCGACCCTCTCCGGTGTAGAGGATGGGCCTCTCTGTTAGTAGTGGTCGCACCGCAGATCAATGGGTCCTGGGTTTCAACCCGACCCTCCCCGGTGTAGAGGATGGGCCTCTCTGTTAGTAGTGGTTGCACCGCAGATCAATGGGTCCTGGGTTCCAACCCGACCCTCCCCGGTGTAGAGGATGGGCCTCTCTGTTAGTAGTGGTTGGACCGCAGATCAATGGGTCCTGGGTTCCAACCCGACCCTCCCCGGTGTAGAGGATGGGCCTCTCTGTTAGTAGTGGTCGCACCGCAGATCAATGGGTCTTGGGTTCCAACCCGACCCTCTCCGGTGTAGAGGATGGGCCTCTCTGTTAGTAGTGGTCGCACCGCAGATCAATGGGTCCTGGGTTTCAACCCGACCCTCCCCGGTGTAGAGGATGGGCCTCTCTGTTAGTAGTGGTCGCACCGCAGATCAATGGGTCTTGGGTTCCAACCCGACCCTCTCCGGTGTAGAGGATGGGCCTCTCTGTTAGTAGTGGTCGCACCGCAGATCAATGGGTCCTGGGTTTCAACCCGACCCTCCCCGGTGTAGAGGATGGGCCTCTCTGTTAGTAGTGGTTGGACCGCAGATCAATGGGTCCTGGGTTCCAACCCGACCCTCCCCGGTGTAGAGGATGGGCCTCTCTGTTAGTAGTGGTTGGACCGCAGATCAATGGGTCCTGGGTTCCAACCCGACCCTCCCAGGTGTAGAGGATGGGCCTCTCTGTTAGTAGTGGTTGGACCGCAGATCAATGGGTCCTGGGTTCCAACCCGACCCTCCCCGGTGTAGAGGATGGGCCTCTCTGTTAGTAGTGGTTGCACCGCAGATCAATGGGTCCTGGGTTCCAACCCGACCCTCTCCGGTGTAGAGGATGGGCCTCTCTGTTAGTAGTGGTCGCACCGCAGATCAATGGGTCCTGGGTTCCAACCCGACCCTCCCCGGTGTAGAGGATGGGCCTCTCTGTTAGTAGTGATTGGACCGCAGATCAATGGGTCCTGGGTTCCAACCCGACCCACCCCGGTGTAGAGGATGGGCCTCTCTGTTAGTAGTGGTTGCACCGCAGATCAATGGGTCCTGGGTTCCAACCCGACCCTCCCCGGTGTAGAGGATGGGCCTCTCTGTTAGTAGTGGTTGCACCGCAGATCAATGGGTCCTGGGTTCCAACCCGACCCTCCCCGGTGTAGAGGATGGGCCTCTCTGTTAGTAGTGGTTGCACCGCAGATCAATGGGTCCTGGGTTCCAACCCGACCCTCCCCGGTGTAGAGGATGGGCCTCTCTGTTAGTAGTGGTTGCACCGCAGATCAATGGGTCCTGGGTTCCAACCCGACCCTCCCAGGTGTAGAGGATGGGCCTCTCTGTTAGTAGTGGTTGCACCGCAGATCAATGGGTCCTGGGTTCCAACCCGACCCTCTCCGGTGTAGAGGATGGGCCTCTCTGTTAGTAGTGGTTGCACCGCAGATCAATGGGTCCTGGGTTCCAACCCGACCCTCTCCGGTGTAGAGGATGGACCTCCCTGTTAGTAGTGGTTGCACCGCAGATCAATGGGTCCTGGGTTCTAACCCGACCCTCCCCGGTGTAGAGGATGGGCCTCTCTGTTAGTAGTGGTTGCACCGCAGATCAATGGGTCCTGGGTTCTAACCCGACCCTCCCCGGTGTAGAGGATGGACCTCCCAGTTAGTAGTGGTTGCACCGCAGATCAATGGGTCCTGAGTTCCAACCCGACCCTCCCCGGTGTAGAGGATGGGCCTCTCTGTTAGTAGTGGTTGCACCGCAGATCAATGGGTCCTGGGTTCCAACCCGACCCTCCCAGGTGTAGAGGATGGGCCTCTCTGTTAGTAGTGGTTGCACCGCAGATCAATGGGTCCTGGGTTCCAACCCGACCCTCTCCGGTGTAGAGGATGGGCCTCTCTGTTAGTAGTGGTTGCACCGCAGATCAATGGGTCCTGGGTTCCAACCCGACCCTCTCCGGTGTAGAGGATGGACCTCCCTGTTAGTAGTGGTTGCACCGCAGATCAATGGGTCCTGGGTTCTAACCCGACCCTCCCCGGTGTAGAGGATGGGCCTCTCTGTTAGTAGTGGTTGCACCGCAGATCAATGGGTCCTGGGTTCTAACCCGACCCTCTCCGGTGTAGAGGATGGACCTCCCTGTTAGTAGTGGTTGCACCGCAGATCAATGGGTCCTGGGTTCCAACCCGACCCTCCCCGGTGTAGAGGATGGGCCTCCCTGTTAGTAGTGGTTGCACCGCAGATCAATGGGTCCTGGGTTCTAACCCGACCCTCCCCGGTGTAGAGGATGGGCCTCCCTGTTAGTAGTAGTTGCACCGCAGATCAATGGGTCCTGGGTTCGAACCCGACCCTTTCCGGTGTAGAGGATGGGCCTCCCTGTTAGTAGTGGTTGCACCGCAGATCAATGGGTCCTGGGTTCCAACCCGACCCTCCCCGGTGTGGAGGATGGGCCTCTCTGTTAGTAGTGGTTGCACCGCAGATCAATGGGTCCTGGGTTCCAACCCGACCCTCCCCGGTGTAGAGGATGGGCCTCCCTGTTAGTAGTGGTTGCACCGCAGATCAATGGGTCCTGGGTTCCAACCCGACCCTCCCCGGTGTGGAAGATGGGCCTCTCTGTTAGTAGTGGTTGCACCGCAGATCAATGGGTCCTGGGTTCCAACCCGACCCTCCCCGGTGTAGAGGCTGGGCCTCCCTGTTAGTAGTGGTTGCACCGCAGATCAATGGGTCCTGGGTTCCAACCCGACCCTCCCCGGTGTAGAGGCTGGGCCTCCTTGTTAGTAGTGGTTGCACCGCAGATCAATGGGTCCTGGGTTCCAACCCGACCCTCCCCGGTGTAGAGGATGGGCCTCTCTGTTAGTAGTGGTTGCACCGCAGATCAATGGGTCCTGGGTTCCAACCCGACCCTCCCCGGTGTAGAGAATGGGCCTCTCTGTTAGTAGTGGTTGCACCGCAGATCAATGGGTCCTGGGTTCCAACCCGACCCTCCCCGGTTTAGAGGATGGGCCTCTCTGTTAGTAGTGGTTGCACCGCAGATCAATGGGTCCTGGGTTCCAACCCGACCCTCCCCGGTGTAGAGGATGGGCCTCCCTGTTAGTAGTGGTTGCACCGCAGATCAATGGGTCCTGGGTTCGTCCCCCGACCCTCTCCGGTGTAGAGGATGGGCCTCCCTGTTAGTAGTGGTTGCACCGCAGATCAATGGGTCCTGGGTTCCAACCCGACCCTCCCCGGTGTAGAGGATGGCGCGCTAGACCACAGATCGATAGGTCCTGGGTTCGAATCCGGGGACGGGCACGTACTTTTCTGGGGCATTTTTAACTTGCCCATCATTCATCTCCGCGATATAAAACAAGTCCCAATATATGCATGTATTGCATAGACGTCAATATATGTGCCTTCAGTTAATGTTTGAGATGTGGAGAAAGGATGCGCTATTATTAAAGCAATATATTCCGTAATTTTTTGTGTTACCAACCTCTTCTCCATGTTAAATAAGTACACTGTCTCGAGTTTAAATACTGAAAGCCTGCGGGCTATCCGGAGAGAAGCATTTTGGTCAACGGAGCAGAAGTTGGTGGCCGGCTTTATATCCATACGCGCCTGTTCGCAGTTCGCTATTTTGTGTGTGATGTCGACCGCGGCTCGCTATCACGTCCGCGCGCGATAAAAATAAACCGCGGAGTTTTATGTTGAAATGTTTGTTTTACAGACTCAAAGAGATATAAAAACATACTCATCATATATTTTGAGATACTTTAGACTTGATTCTAAAATGTAAAAAATCTAAGATGGCGCATGTAAGCATATTGCTTTATGAGCATGGTACCAGCGAATATACTCAAATGCGAAAGTCGTAGATATGATTTGAATTAATAATTCACCGATTTCTTTTGAAATATCTGGCTTAAAGTGTAGGCAAATGATGCGTTATTAAGAGGATGGTACCAGTGAATATACTCAAACTCAAAAGTAATAATGCACTGATTTCTTTTAATATTCCCCTCAAACGGATACAGAACAAGCGAATGGTCAGTTTGCTGATAGCCTGAAGCGCGCCCGGAAATGTCTGAAGACCGTGGAGGGGTACCCGGATGGGGGTATCCAGAACAGGTGCGGCTGTCATATTTATTCCACAGACGATCAGTGCGTGACATATGTTCTATGTACCATGTCATCAAAGCATGTGTCGTATGCTTGTGATGGGTGGGGTCACAATGTAATCTAGTAAGAAGCAGGGGCGTGCAGGAGTTCTTCACAAAGAGGGGGCACAAAAACATAAAAAATGCCTGCCCCCTGTTCCCCCCCCCTCCCCGGACACGCCCATAGGAAGTCTTCGGCTATCGTCGAGTGTAATATTTCTTCTAGGCTAGCTCCAGTCTGCCGGTGCTTAGGTTGTGTCATATATATGCAAATTTCATGCAAATAACATTTACACAGTCAGACCATGAGTTCAGGACGTTTCGCCCGAATATTTTTAACATCATAATGTAGGTGGAAAATATTGCTGTATGAACAACTTTTTATGCCAGATAATGCTCCATGATCAATAAGTTACTCTGTCCAAACCTTGCAGAGAAGACGTTATGGCAAGTCTGCATAGCTACATTGGAAACGCATTTCTAGAGCTCGGAGATTTCGATAAGGCACTGCACCATCACCAGAGAGACAGAGCACTTGGTGACAATAAGTGAGTAAACCAATCACAGTACTCGTTACTGTTTCTGTTACATTTCCCTGGAAGGTCGCAACATTACGGCGTAGTGTGTTTTTCTGTTTTAGAAGTTTAGGATCGTTGTACTAGCGATTTTACATACATGCGCTTCAGTTTCTTCTTCATTTTTATTGGGTTTTATCGACTTTTTTCAGTGTGTACGGACATATTATGCCATCATATTATGAATATTTGTGTCAGATTTCTCCAGTTACCCAATGTTGGTTTCATTGTGATAACTTATTTCCACGAATTTGTCGAGTTGTGTGAATTTGGGGCCACCCCATTACACTTTCTCGGGATTTAAAAAAAATATATTTCGGTTTATTTTTACAAGTTAATTCTCACTGTGCATGAACATGTTTCTGTGTTGTGTGAAGATGGATGCTTCATTGCTTTCTGCAGCGACTTACCAGAGGCTGTGTCCAGAGCCTTAGACAACATCGGCAGGGTGCATGCACGGAAAGGGGATTACAGGCAGGCCATTGACAGGTAAGGGTACACTGTGTGTGTGTGGAGGGGGGGGGGATTACAGGCAGACCATTGACAGGTAAGGGTACACTGTGTGTGTGTGGAGGGGGGGGGGATTCCAGGCAGACCATTGACAGGTAGGGGTACACTGTGTGTGTGTGGAGGGGGGGGGGATTACAGGCAGGCCATTGACAGGTAAGGGTACACTGTGTGTGTGTGGAGGGGGGGGGGGATTACAGGCAGACCATTGACAGGTAAGGGTACACTGTGTGTCTGTGGAGGGGGGGGATTACAGGCAGACCATTGACAGGTAAGGGTACACTGTGTGTGTGTGGAGGGGGGGGGATTACAGGCAGACCATTGACAGGTAAGGGTACACTGTGTGTGTGTGGAGGGGGGGGGGATTACAGGCAGGCCATTGACAGGTAAGGGTACACTGTGTGTGTGTGGAGGGGGGGGGATTACAGGCAGGCCATTGACAGGTAAGGGTACACTGTGTGTGTGTGGAGGGGGGGGATTACAGGCAGACCATTGACAAGTAAGGGTACACTGTGTGTGTGTGGAGGGGGGGGGATTACAGGCAGGCCATTGACAGGTAAGGGTACACTGTGTGTGTGTGGAGGGGGGGGGATTACAGGCAGACCATTGACAGGTAAGGGTACACTGTGTGTGTGTGGAGGGGGGGGGGATTACAGGCAGACCATTGACAGGTAAGGGTACACTGTGTGTGTGTGGAGGGGGGGGATTACAGGCAGGCCATTGACAGGTAAGGTTACACTGTGTGTGTGTGGAGGGGGGGGGATTACAGGCAGACCATTGACAGGTAAGGGTACACTGTGTGTGTGTGGAGGGGGGGGGATTACAGGCAGACCATTGACAGGTAAGGGTACACTGTGTGTGTGTGGAGGGGGGGGATTACAGGCAGACCATTGACAGGTAAGGGTACACTGTGTGTGTGTGGAGGGGGGGGATTACAGGCAGGCCATTGACAGGTAAGGGTACACTGTGTGTCTGTGGAGGGGGGGGGGATTACAGGCAGACCATTGACAGGTAGGGGTACACCGTGTGTGTGTGGGGGGGTGGATTACAGGCAGGCCATCGACATGCAGGTAGGGGTACATACCCACCTGGCACACCGGGGCCTGCGCGATGGCTCAGTTGGCTAGAACACTCGCATTGAGTGCTCTAGTCACCTGAGAGCCTAACGGCACGTGGGTCGGTGGTTCGAGCCCCGCTGTGGCCATGTCTGTGGTCGCAGGATAAAGATCCCATGTCTTTCTTCGTAAAGAGTAGGGTAACTCCCGGAGACATGGCTCCACTCTCCATTCCTCCTCCCATTGACGCGATATGACCAAAAGTGGTTAAAGCGTCCTGAATAACCAACCAACCAAAACCACCTGGCACACCACGTTGCGGCCACGGGGCCAAATGTGGCGTTTTGGTTGCTGGTGGTTACCACGTCTCCACAGTTGTAATAATAATAATAATATCTTTATTGTCATATAAAGAGGTTGCATAATACATGGTGACGGTAAAAGTACACGATATAAAATATGACAAACGCTAAAACCGAAGCTTATACGCTTGTACAAGGTAATGAAAATGCGATATTGACAAACAGAAACACAACTCCCTTCTCCCGCAAAATCCTCCCAAAGCACCATATATACATACTACATACAGGTAGATGCCCACGTCCAATTCTGGGTATCTTACCAACCGTATCTCACATTTACTTAACCGTAACAGCATCGTTTGCAATTATCCGATCCGTTGTATATGTGTTCTCACCTCCACGTGGTCACGTTTGCTTTGTTCTATTCTGTAACAATTCACACCCCAAAATAGTGCCTCCTGGAGTATATATGTATGATTGTACCGTCCTGTTGTCACCAAGCTGGAACGAGAAGCTGCCCAGTAGCAAGAGCGCCCTGGAGAGAACCTGGCTTTACCACGAGATAGGCCGGTGTCAGCTAGAGCTGCGAGAGTTCGCCTTGGCGCGAGAGTACGCCGAGAAGTCCTCGGCCGCCGCGGACGAGGCCGGAGACGAGATGTGGCTGCTCAACGCGTCTGTTCTCGTGGCGCAGGCGCAAGGTGCCCCCCCCCCCTCACACACACACACACCCTCACACCCCCGCCCACACACGCTCAGCCTACCGATCTCACTTAAAGCTGCTCATGCAATAATTTTCCACCAACATAATTTTGAAGCTCTTTAGGAGAAATGCCCTGGACACATCGTCTGATTGTCTGCATGTTAACGTTGGGCGATATACATGTGTCATATGTGCTACTTGCTAAATATAAGCGGAAAAAAACACATGAAAGCCAGCCACACTTTCAAGATCCAGTATTTACTGCATGCCATATATGTGTACTTCTACGCTGAGCCCTTAAATGCATAATTTCTATTCAAAACGTTATTCAAGTTTCTTAAGGAAAATATTGCTGACTGATTACCTTTAAATTATCCAAACAGTAAAGTTGTTTCCCGCCAATTAACATTACATGGCTTGATTAGTGCAAGAATGATCCAGTCGCGCTGATGATATTCATTGCCTATAGCCACCACATCATCGCTAAAACAGTCTGAATGAATAAATGAATAAAGTTTATTCAGTACTTCAGGCGCAGTACTGTAGTACTGTACTGTCAGGACTGTAGGCGCAACGCCCATGGCAAAAGAAAATCCCTACATGACATAAGTTATATACCATTTACCGAAAATAAGACCAAACGCATTCATAGTAGTAGATCATGACACGCGCCGCACATTTAACTATTTTAAGTTTAAATTTAAAACTGCGAGAATGTTACTTCGCGTACAGTGGAGGATATATATATATATGAAAGCTGCTGATTTCTTTATTCGACTATCTGTTAAAGCCATGGTTGAAATAAAATTATCTTGGGTTGGATTTTCTATGACGCTGAGGTTGTTACATCTGGCGCATAGATTAATATAGTGGGAATATCAGTAAAAAATTTAATTCGACAGTGCTACGATTCTTACTATTTAAACACAATTCCCAGTACCGCTCTCGCTGGCCAATGTCCCTGAGTCTTGGCTTTGCTTCCCGTAAATCTTAGCTTCCAACAAACGATCATCTGTCAAGTAAGAAAAGTTCTCGTGTATACAAAACGGGCCAAAAACAGCAAGCCTTTCTGTTCTATATATATATATATATATATATACAAAATAGCTGAATAAATAATGTATATATATTATTATTTATTCAGCTATTTGAGCTTTTCTGGCCTTTAGTCCCTGTGTAAAAAATCATTCAGTGATTGGTTCATCAGGTTCAATGGAAATATTACAAGCCGTGCTAGTTCTCGTCCAAAAGTTAAATCTCGACGGCGAAAGGGCAAGTTGTTTAAGTACATGTCCATTATGCAGTAAACTAAAGCCATTATTATTTCATTATTTTATCGATGTTACTGTCAATTATTGACTTACATATTAATTATTTTGCATAATTGTTCATATTCATTATTTTTGTATAATTTGTCCTACAATTTAATTTGTATAATTTGTCCTATAATTTACTTTGTATAATTTGTCCTATAATTTACTTTGTATAATTTGTCATATTCATTATTTGCACAATTTGTCATATTCATTATTTGCACAATTTGCCATATTAATTACATAATGATTATTTTGTTTGTTCTAGTCAAGCTTGGTGACTATACGGCCGCTGTAGGCTCATTTGAAAGGGCCTTGGATATGGCCAAACTGCAAGGTAAGCCTCAAACACCCAGGCTTAGGACGACTCCTCAAGCAAATATTCTATGGTCGATATCATTGGCCTTCGCGTCCGGCTCATGTTAATACAGACTGAGCATTTACCATTGTATACCAAGTCACGTGGTGTGGGCCTGTGGAGCTTCCAGCACATGACTCGGCAAATATCCGCCATCTTGGATAAAGCATGACTGGCGCACAGGATATAAATACCATTGTTTCCAATCATATAATGGCAGAACATGTTTAACACTGGTGAGCTTGTCTACATTACACCCAGAAGATATAACGTCCTTCACACAGATTACGATATCATTTAATTGTCTAAAACGGATGTTTTCATGCAACGCGAAGTCCTGTTGATATCTTGACAAAGGCCTAATAATACCCAAAATGCATTGCATGTAAGCGGTGGCGCCTCACAGTGGGTATAACTTGAACTATGATCTTGAACTATTGCGAAGTCGTCCATGCTCCAAGTCTGACAGGTTCTTAATGAATGTCGTTAAGCTAAGTGTGGTGTGATCTCCTGTCACCAGGGGACACTGCTGCAGTGGAGGTCATTAAAAGGGCCCTGGATGACGTCAACAGTAGAATCGTCAAGGACATCAAACAATCCAATAAAGGTTAGTAAAATCTAATGTTAAATGGATCAATAACATTAAAATATTGATTATGCAAAGCATCGATGAAGCAATCAATGCCACTTAATTCTAAAGTAAATATGCAAAATAGTCCGCGTATTTTGTTGCTATTAAGTCGGTTTTGAATCCGGTGAACAATTAATAAGTATACCAAACAGTAGCAAGCTAATAATTAAGTATTTCATGATCTGAATGTTGTCTCAACACACTCATTACATTGTTCGATTGCCCGGACTGTTCCTTCGCGACTGTGTGCACGAGGGTGGCATAAAACACAAATCGATTCCTTCACCATTCGTCAGAAAAAAGCACGGTTGTTACCTCGTGATGTTTTGTACCAGAATCCCCTTGCAATAGTCCGGCGGGGACGTCTGACGGGAGGCAGGGGCACCGGCCAGGGACTGCGTCAGACAGACCAGACCGCGGAGAGTCCAGGCACCAGCCTGATGGCGAGGCGGAAGCGGAAGCGGAAGTGCGCGCCGCTAGTGCCTCTGGGTTGAGTGAGGATTCAGAGCGGGAGCCGGATGACGAGGAGGAAGGGAGGTCTCCCGAAGGGGACGCCAAGGTCCGGGAACACCGGGATTCGGATCCTGGCGTCGAGAGGCAGGAGGGATCTGGGGCAGAGTCCGACAGCCCCCAGTCACCCACGGGCAAGCCCCAGGACGCACCCGGGGGCGATAATGGGGGAGGTACAGAGTGAGTGTTAGCAACTAACAGGTGGTCAAGTGACCGTGAGAAGCTCTCATCCCTTGGCAGATAGAGTAGAGGCTCTCTCTGATGTCCGATAGAGTAGAGGCTCTCTCTGATGGCCGATAGAGTAGAGGCTCTCTCTGATGGCCGATAGACTGGAAGCTCTCTCTGATGGCCGATAGAGTAGAGGCTCTCTCTGATGGCCAAGAGAGTAGATGCTGCCTCGGATTACTGAGATACCGTATTTCAATTTTTTTTATGCTGAATAAACTTGCCATAATTCTTAATTAAGTGTTAAGCATAGATATATAATCTAATAAGGTTGCTCCCATCCTCTATTTATGTGTACCTTTGGCCCAGTTTGGAACACGTATCTTACATAAGTAGACAACAACTGCTGTTGCTGATGCTTCAGGACTAATTTACATAACAATTTTAATTACAGATGAGGCTGAGGTTGGCGTGACGTCACACACATCTCAAGGAGAGTCGGCGAAGGCATAGATGGATCACCATGGCAACAAGAAAACCGGAAGCTGGCCATCCGCAAGAGTGGCATAATTAAACTGTATATACTGTCAGATACTCGACGTGCGTCAAATATCTGTGCCTCGCGCTGCCCCATTGTTGTCGTTCATCTTGTACGTTATTCCTCACCTTCTTTGACAGACAACCGTTCATTGCTTCTGCCGCTTCACTCGCAACAATTGTTCGCACTCTCATGAGAGATGTCGCCTTATCACCACCAGGCTGAGGGTTATGTATACATACACCGGGTTGATCACCGCCATGTTTTGTTGTATCATTGACACATGTTATAAACCTTTCAGTTCCTGGGTCGTGTCTTATGTATACGTGTATGACTAGAAAGTCGGCTAATAAATGAGCTTCACTGTTTGTTGTGCGTCCAGTTCTGAAAGGTGTGTGAGGCGTGTATCATGTCCTAGAGCTTTATTAGGCATATAGAACATCAGTAGCTAGCACCTGGCCCATGGGGTGACCCCGTGTCCCACTAGCTAGCACCTGGCCCATGGGGTGACCCCGTGTCCCACCAGCTAGCACCTGGCCCATGGGGTGACCCCGTGTCTCACTATGTAGCACCTGGCCCATGGAGTGACCCCGTGTCCCACTAGGTAGCACCTGGCCCATGGGGTGACCCCGTGTCCCACTAGGTAGCACCTGGCTCATGGGGTGACCCCGTGTCCCACTAGGTAGCACCTGGCCCATGGGGTGACCCCGTGTCCCACTATGTAGCACCTGGCCCATGGGGTGACCCCGTATCCCACTATGTAGCACCTGGCCCATGGGGTGACCCCGTGTCCCACTATGTAGCACCTGGCCCATGGGGTGACCCCGTGTCCCACTAGGTAGCACCTGGCCCATGGGGTGACCCCGTGTCCCACTATGTAGCACCTGGCCCATGGGGTGACCCCGTGTCCCACTATGTAGCACCTGGCCCATGGGGTGACCCCGTGTCCCACTATGTAGCACCTGGCCCATGGGGTGACCCCGTGTCCCACTATGTAGCACCTGGCCCATGGGGTGACCCCGTGTCCCACTATGTAGCACCTGGCCCATGGGGTGACCCCGTGTCCCACTATGTAGCACCTGGCCCATGGGGTGACCCCGTGTCCCACTATGTAGCACCTGGCCCATGGGGTGACCCCGTGTCCCACTATGTAGCACCTGGCCCATGGGGTGACCCCGTGTCCCACTATGTAGCACCTGGCCCATGGGGTGACCCCGTGTCCCACTATGTAGCACCTGGCCCATATGATGACCGCGTGTCCCACTATGTAGCACCTAGCCCAAGCGGCCAGTGCGTAGTTTGAATCCCACCTATGCAAGCTAAAGATTCCATGCCTTCGCAAGAATTGGGGTTACTTCCGGAGTCCTATCCACGTCTACCCTTCCCATTGGTTGGTTGGTTATTCAGGACGCTTTAACCACTTTTAGTCATATCGCGTCAATGGGAGAAGGTAGGCCGGGAGAGTGGAGCCATGTCTCCGAGGGTAACCCCCTACTCTTTACAAAGAAAGACATGGGATCTTTACACCGCGACCACACAGACATGGCCACAGCGGGGCTCGAACAACCGACCCACGTGCCGTTAGGCTCTCAGGTGGCCTGATCACGCAATGCGAGCGCTCTAGCCCACTGAGCTATCGCGCCGCACCCCCCCGCCCCATTGTCGCGATATGATATACAGAGGTAAAGGCTTCCTACTTTGGTATTTGTGTTTTATTTCAAATCAACAATTCGACAACATGGTACATAAAAGCATATAACAGCCGTAAGGCGGGGTCACATCGAGATGTCTATACGTGGGAATACATTTTCGTATATATGTGTATCATCCCTGTGGAAGGAATAGAAATATATAACGAGGAATACATCAATATATCAGGGGGCTGTTGGGGGAAGTGGGGATACATGCTGTAATGTTTCCACCTACAGTTTGGCTTTATTTTCAGGGGGCTGTGTTGGGCATGGACTCTGCTATTGATTAATGCATTCTGTAATTCTGAATCCACGTTTTTCCATTGTTGTGGGCGGCTGAAAGGTAATACCTTTGGTTATAATTTCTCCGTATTTATTATATCAGGGGACTGTTGGGCATGTACGTGGAAGGGGGGGGGGGATTTATTGTGCTTGGAGGGGATGTGGCGGGGGAGTGGGGGGGGGGGGCGAGTTGCTTCATTTCTGGGCCTGCGTATCCTGCTGGTATTTTGTATATACTAAAACCGCTGTTTAAAACCTACCTTATAGGGCCCTAGTGGTTAAGAAGAATGTGGTTATCGGCCCCTCGTTGCCATGGGCTACAGGTTAAAGGCTTGTTGATTTGTTGAGGTCTCGTTCATGGAGGGTCCTATGGGTTGACCGATACTAGATGGATTATTTTAAAGTCTCTATCTACTTGGCATAAGAAATTATTACGGCCCCATTTATCTTTAAATAGAGTCCGTGCGTACTTCGTATTACGGGTACAAAAATGGTCATCTTTTATCTTGGTGTGTAGAGTGTTGTTAAAAATTGCCCAAGTTGGGATATCCTGCCTTTAGTTTTAAGTTTTCGGGAGAGCCACTCGGAGTGTTTGTATAGGTTAAGTAGGTAGCTAATAACGTTTGAGGGTGCCTGGGCATGTTCGATTTGGGTAAAGCCGAAGCATATCGTAAAATCATTCAGCGGATTTCTAGTGCGCAGGAGTTTCTTGAAAAACACTTCAAAAAGGGCTTTTGATTCTTTAAGGTAAGCCTCCCATAATGAGCCTCGGCGATTTTAAGCAGACCTCGGTAAACATTGGCAAACATCGGCGGGCTGTAGCCCTGATATTTTAAGCAGTCTTAATGAAACAAAGCACGAATAAAACACAGCAAAAGAAGTGGCGACATAGGTAAAATAAATAGAACATCGTATAATAAGCTTCGGCGATTTAGAGCAGACCTCGGTAAACATCGACAAACATCGGCGGGTGTCAGTGAAAAGGGGAATCCCTAACTCATTACGTCATTCACAGGGAATCCCCAATTCGTGACGTCATTCACAGGGTATTTCGCCTAGAATGGCTCTTCACGTGATAAATTCCAAATATTGAAGAAAAAAACATGGAGAAAACGTGTAAATAGTTCAAAAAACATGCGTATAGATCATAATTATATCGGAGACCATTATATATAACCAGATTTATTAAAATGTGAGCACAAGGCTTAAATTACTGAAAATTGGTATAAAATAAGCTGCTCCAAAAAATATTTCTGAAATAACATTTTCACGTTTCAGGACGTGTTTGTCGGGAAATTTGCACGGCTATCTATATTTTTCTTTATTTTTATTACAAGAACTATGTTTTTAGAATTTTTTAAACGTGGTTTAGGGTCAAGATTTTCATTTTTGATGAAATTATAGCCAATTTTGTGAAGGGGCTGATTTCGAATTTTGGCAAAAACGGTCCTGTTTTTGCATAACTGCACTTTATTATTGTCATTCTGTTATTTTTTGTGTCTACTATTTACATTGTTGAATATCATTCCTGTATTGCACTAGGTTCAAGCTTTCCAAAGAGCTATTACTGATGATAATGACTTAATATTGGGCTGAATTGTAGCAAAATTACATATTCGTGGCAGTCGTCAAGTTTTGGTCATTTTGTGAAATGGGGCTATACTTGGAAAATGGAGAATATTTTTTTAACGGGACAGTAAAGTATCCTACAAATTCACCAAAAGGTGTGTAATTGGGTATACTTTCATAAAATAATCACAAATACAGAGTTCTTTTACCTTGCTATTATGGGTGGCTTACCTTAAAGTGGCAGCATTTGGTGAAGCAGTGATAGATAGATTCTACCATGTCGTCACAGAACGGGCAATTGGGGCTATCTATCATTTTGCACTGGTGCAGGTATTTATTGCAGTTTAACGTTTGATGGCATAATTTCCATTGAAAATCCGATAATTGGCGGTTCAAAGACTTCCTGTAAATATCCCCGAAAATTAAATCCAGGTCTAACGTTGTGTGAAACACCCTTTCCCAATTCAATACACCTGGAGAAACCGCGCATTCGGGAAAAGTGTTGTTATACAGTGTCCGTAGCGTGAATTTGTAATCTTCAAGAGGTTGGTCATCCTCCCCCAAGAAGAAGCACGGTCTATTCTGTGGTCCTTGATACCTGCGGTCCAAGGCTGATAACTAAAATTTGGGAATCGCCTTCAGGAGCCCGCGGTGCGCCGCCGCCTCCCGCCTAGAAACGTCCAAGCGGGGCACGGCGCCCACCTCGCGGAGCCCCAGGAGGCTGACTCCGTCCCATAGGTGGGACACCTTAACGATACCGGATTTCAAGTATTCTGGATAGAAGAAACAGTTGCCGTTGGGTTGCTTAATTAATGGGTTTAAAAAGAGCGGCTGGTTTAATATGTCATGATATACCGAAGTAGCCATGTGCTTTTTAATTTTCAAATCATGCCATGCCTTAAGTACTTTCTTGTAATACATTGGTATATTTTCGACATTTTTCTTCTGTAGGTTATATTGTAACGTTAGGATATCTACCCCCAGAGAGACATCTCTGTATTGGCCTATAAGGTGACTGGCTAAGATTTGTCAGTCCTCTTCCGGCGCTACCATTAATTGAGACCCAAAGATTACGCGCTGGCATCTTATTTTGCGTTTGATATCAACTAAGTTTTGTCCCCCGTAGCGTTGTTCGCTGTATAGCATTTCTTTGGCCACCTGATGCTTGTTTCCGCTCCAGAAAAAGCTTAACATTGCCGTCTCTAATTCCTTACCTGCCCATTCTGGAAATGGGGATTATGTAAGTAAAGTACCAGATGCTGGAACATGCGAGGCAGTTTACAATGGTTACTTTGCCTTGAAAGCTTAGCTTTCTAAATTTCTATAGATTTAATATGGTTTTGAATTTTTTAATTCTTGGTTGCCAATTGCTGACGTCCGTATTGATATTCCCGAAATGAAATCCCAAGATCTTTACCGAGTCTGAGGACCATTTTAGATCTAGGGGGCGGTCTTGTCTCTCTCTCAAAGATCCCACCCATAACCCCTCTGTTTTCTCCGTATTGATCTTGGCTCCAGAAGTCTCCTCATACACTCTGCAGATGGAGAATATAGTTTCGATTGACTCCACGATAGAAGTAAGGACTGTCTTCCTACTTTAACCAACAATCAAGTGCACATAAATGACCTAAAATAATTCTCACATCACTAACAATTTCACGTAGCTTCCATTATAGCATTTTATTGCTTATGCACCACTCCCTGATTAAAGAAACACAACTATAAATAATATATACATATACAGTCTGCATGACATTTTACGAATACAGATTTGTTTCGCTTGCACAGAAACATTGAACTAAGCTTTCTGTAGTAACATTATGTACCCTCCGCAAAGCCATCGCAGCCATAACTCAACGCTCGTGTGGCCGCAGCGAGCCAATCACAGCCTAGACCGTTTTAGCCTTGCCCAGTCTGATAACGGAGCCCTCACAGAAATGTGCCCATGGCAATCTGCAACCCGTCGTTTTTTCCATGTGAGGGCCAACCATTGTTTCAGCATAGCTCACGTATGACTCGCGTCCACCATTTGGCATTATGAAGAAATAAGTAGGTCTATTTCTTGCATGATATTTAAATTTTGACATTATTTGGTTGAAATCGTTAATGAATTAATTTCTTTCATATGTAGACGCAGTTGTTGCATCCGCTCCTTTAGAGCGATATGATTAACAGGGAGAGTTGATGAAAGCGGAGAATTTACATTTTCCTAGGCTATTTAGAAATGGCTGTGAATTTCCTTGTTTGTCGATCTCCCGGCAGGGGGCGTTGCGCTTGTTACATAAATTTCAACCAAATTTCTTTCATTAATTTATGGCCATAATCGTTTGGAACTATATTTTTTAATTGATTGGTGTCAAATTCGTCAAATTAACCTTTGCCCTTTCTTATTTTAACATTTCTTTTTTTAATTTTTTTTTTTCCATTGTACATTTTTAATTAATTTTGAAGTCACTTAGCCACTTGGGCTGAGGAAGAATTGGTTAAGGCGTTCTGAATATGCAACCAATCTTCCGGACAGGTAAGCGCGGGTATCGATCAGAGACCGCGCTAACTATTTGGTGCCTACGCTAGTTAATAGTCAAAACCTGGCTGAACAGATTTCGTATTCCCTTCTCCCGCATTGCGTTGCAAAACGGGCTTTGTTGGCGGTTTTCATTGATGGGTTATAAACGGCTTTGCAGCATCACCTGCTTCCTTATCTTTAATGGCTTGCATAATGGTCCCGTTTGCGCAGTATCGACTAGGCTACGCGGAAGAGGGTTAATGGGTCTTCCAACAACCAGAAGGTGTGCGTTTTTCCGTTGCGAGGTTTACTCACGAGATGGCCCGGGACTTGACGGCCGGTGTCACCGACACCAAGTAGTCGACAAACTGAAGCCGCGCCCAATGATCTATATTCAAACGCCTGAAGCACTGCTGCACACCACCAAGCTGCCCGCGTGGTGGCGCTACGCAAGCTCCGCTCTTACCGCTGCTGTCGGCCGGGGGCAAATTTCAAGATTCTTGAAAAACGGTCAAATTAGCTGTAATTGCTTGCAACATTATAATTTTCAACAATAAAACAAACATAACGAGTTTTGTGTACTTAATACAGCAAAACACTTATTGCACCGTTTTTTAAAAGTTATAATTGAGAGATAACTCTTTCCTTTGTTCACCTGGGTCCCTGGCGCTAATTTGAAAAAATGCGCGGCGCATTTTTCCTATCAATTTGCGCGGCGGCCCTGGCAAGCGAGTGTGAAAAGGTGACAACCGAGATATAAAGAGCCCTAGCGGAGTGCGTCGAAGGCAGAGGGCGCATTTCTTTGGGCCAGGTATCCTGCCCCCGACGCGCAACACGTGACAGGGAACTTCCGAGTGTGCCGATAGGGATATGCCTATTTTAATGAAATGTACACACCGTTCTCATCCGGTGCACGTTAGGGCCCTGGAACCAACCTACTCTCCTCACCTTTCAATCAGCCGCCATCTTCTCCCAAATGTCCGGTACTGTTTTGAACGGGGCACATCGGCATACCGAATTGATGCGCGCGCACCCATACCAGGGTGAAAGAAGTGTCGGGCGGTGAACCGATGCGTAATGTGCGTATTGGGTCCACTGTAGGCATACACCCGGGGTACCAAAGAAATGCGCCCGGAGTGGCACACCGCTTAGCCTGGTTCCGCGGCCCCAACTTCGATCGCTCAGCAAGGCTTACTTGTATGGGTTTGAGCGACGGTACCAGCTTACACACCACCCCCTCTCGTCTGGACCCAGCTAGTCACGTGACGACATACACATCAAGGTATCATACCTGGAATTGCCTTTTTTGGGGAACCCGTCGGCGCCGCTCTTTGGTTTATCATTTAGTGTCATTCATGATCACATGTCCTTTGCGATGCGTTTGAAAGTGTCGAATATGGCTGACAAATATATCGCTTCGCAATTGCTTGAAAAACTTCTATGGAATTTTATGGAATTGGCTGAGAAGCCAGCAAATTAAGTTTTATATGCCACCATTCACTTACTGTAGGTGTCACATGCCTATATTATATGACTGTTTTGCGCACGATGCGACTTAAACTGCCAGTCCATCCCCTGCGTGATTTTTTTTTCAAATATCTACCTCTGCCATGGTACAGGTTGCATTCTATACCCGCGGAAGAAAGAAACTCACCACTTAAACTTTTGTCATGTATTGTTATTCAAGCAATACATGATTTCACAATCAACTGTACATGTTGTCAGGATATATTTCAGTACGCAAAGCAAACGTAGTTTAAAGGCCAGCTTCTGGGTAAAGTAATTCATAAAATTAATATAATACCCGCACAGTAAAGTAAATATTGAACCACTCTAGGTCTGTTGTGCAAAATATATAGCACATAGTTAAGAATGCGTGGCACGTTTTAGTCATGCAATCTGAACAAACTTGGGCATCAACTGTGACAGATCAAAGCCGTAAGTTTCTCGTCAAGTGACGTACATGCAGGTTCCAGTTTAATTGCTGATCAGGCTTAATATAGGCAGGTGAAGTGTTTATGTACATTCAGATGAATTGCTATTTTAGAGCAAAAACTATGATGTGTTGAATTCATAAAATCTAGAATAGTATTTTAACCTGCGATGTTTTATCACGGAGTTTTCAACAAAAATAGCACGACTGCCTGTCTCTTGCGTACAGCGTCTCTTGCGTACAGCGTCTTGCGCACAGCGTCTCTTGCGTACAGCGTCTCTTGCGTACAGCGTCTTGCGTACAGCGTCTCTTGCGTACAGCGTCTCTTGCGTACAGCGTCTCTTGCGTACAGCATCTTTTGCGTACAGCGTCTCTTGCGTGCAGCGTCTCTTGCGTGCAGCGTCTCTTGCGTGCAGCGTCTCTTGCGTACAGCGTCTCTTGCGTGCAGCGTCTCTTGCGTACAGCGTCTCTTGCGTACAGCGTCTCTTGCGTACAGCGCACTGGCTGTTTAATAAACCGGACCCTACATTTACGTCATGAAACGTCGAATGATCGCCTCTAACTATTTCTTGAAGTCTTAGGGCGTCATAGGGGCCCGGGTTATAGCAAATAATTATAATAGTGCTGCTGAATAACATAAACGGGTATTCTGTTCTTATTATTGAGCAATATATGGGGCTTATTATCTTGAAAGTCCCCTTCGACTTAGAAGCCGGACTTTAAACGGGAGAAATGACTTACTGATGCATAGGTTCATAGACCTGACATCTATCGAATCATCCTCTTCATGAAAGAAAGCAGTCCTGTTGTCCCTGAGAGCGGATGAAGGAATGTTCTATATAACCATCGAGGACTTCACATCAGGGCTTGTACGTGGTACCTTACTGAATATTGGCTTGGGTTACAAAGTGTATTTGCACTGTGTCTGTGTGTGTCTGTGTGTCTGCTGTAACAGCCGGAGATATTGGAAGTGGTTATTGTCCTTGATCATATGTTAACAGCCGGAGATATTGGAAGTGGATATTGTCCTTGATCATGTGTTAACAGCCGGAGATATTGGAAGTGGTTATTATCCTTAATCTCGTGTTAAGAGCCGGATATATTGGAAGTGGGTGTTATCCTTGATCTCGTGTTAACAGAGGGAGATATTGGAAGTGGGTATTATCCTTAATCTCGTGTTAAGAGCCGGATATATTGGAAGTGGGTGTTATCCTTGATCTCGTGTTAACAGAGGGAGATATTGGAAGTGGGTATTATCCTTGATCTCGTGTTAACAGCCGGAGATATTTGAAGTAGTTATTATCCGTGATCTCGTGTTAACAGCCGGACATATTGGAAGTGGATATTATCCTTGATCTCGTGTGAACCGCCAGATATATTGGAAGTGGGTATTATCCTTGATCTCGTGTTAACAGAGGGAGATATTGGAAGTGGGTATTATCCTTGATCTCGTGTTAACAGCCGGAGATATTTGAAGTAGTTATTATCCGTGATCTCGTGTTAACAGCCGGACATATTGGAAGTGGATATTATCCTTGATCTCGTGTGAACCGCCAGATATATTGGAAGTGGGTATTATCCTTGATCTCGTGTTAACAGAGGGAGATATTTGAAGTGGTTTGTATCCTTGATTTCGTGTTAACAGAGGGAGATATTGGAAGTGGGTATTATCCTTGATCTCGTGTTAACAGCCGGAGATATTGGAAGTGGGTATTATCCTTGATCTCGTGTTAACAGAGGGAGATATTTGAAGTGGTTTGTATCCTTGATTTCGTGTTAACAGAGGGAGATATTGGAAGTGGGTATTATCCTTGATCTCGTGTTAACAGCCGGAGATATTGGAAGTGGATATTATCCTTGATATCTCGTGTTAACAGCCGGACATATTGGAAGTGGTTATTATCCTTGATCTCGTGTTAACAGCTGGAGATATTGGAAGTGGGTACTATCCTTGATCTCGTGTTAACAGCCGGAGATATTGGAAGTGGATATTATCCTTGATATCTCGTGTTAACAGCCGGAGATATTGGAAGTGGATATTATCCTTGATCTCGTGTTAACAGCCGGAGATATTGGAAGTGGGTATTATCCTTGATCTCGTGTTAACAGAGGAAGATATTTGAAGTGGTTTGTATCCTTGATTTCGTGTTAACAGAGGGAGATATTGGAAGTGGGTATTATCCTTGATCTCGTGTTAACAGCCGGAGATATTGGAAGTGGATATTATCCTTGATATCTCGTGTTAACAGCCGGACATATTGGAAGTGGTTATTATCCTTGATCTCGTGTTAACAGCCGGAGATATTGGAAGTGGGTACTATCCTTGATCTCGTGTTAACAGCCGGACATATTGGAAGTGGTTATTATCCTTGATCTCGTGTTAACAGCCGGAGATATTGGAAGTGGGTACTATCCTTGATCTCGTGTTAACAGAGGGAGGTATTTGCAGTGGTTATTATCCTTGATCTCGTGTTAACAGCCGGAGATATTGGAAGTGGTTATTATCCTTAATCTCGTGTTAACAGACGGAGATATTTGAGGTGGTTAGTATCCTTGATCTCGTGTTAACAGCCGGAGATATTTGAAGTGGTTATTATCCTTGATCTCGTGTTAACAGCCGGAGATATTTGAAGTGGGTATTATCCTTGATCTCGTGTTAACAGCCGGAGATATTGTAGTGGGTATTATCCTTGATATCTCGTGTTAACAGAGGGAGATATTGGAAGTGGGTATTATCCTTGATCTCGTGTTAACAGAGGTAGATATTGGAAGTGGTTATTATCCTTGATCTCGTGTTAACAGCCGGAGATATTGGAAGTGGTTATTATCCTTGATCTCGTGTTAACAGCCCGAGATATTGGAAGTGGGCATTATCCTTGATCTCGTGTTAACAGCCGGAGATATTGGAAGTGGGTATTATCCTTGATCTCGTGTTAACAGCCGGATATATTGGAAGTGGGTATTATCCTTGATCTCGTGTTAACAGCCGGAGATATTGGAAGTGGGTATTATCCTTGATCTCGTGTTAACAGCCGGATATATTGGAAGTGGGTATTATCCTTGATCTCGTGTTAACAGCCGGATATATTGGAAGTGGGTATTATCCTTGATATCGTGCTAACAGAGGGAGATATTGAAAGTGGTATTATCCTTGATCTAATGTGAAGTGGCGGAGATGTTGTGTTTGATGAACTGAACATATTTCGAAAGATATTTCGAAAGATATCATTTAACATACAAATCGAAAAGATTGAATAAGAATAATTCGAATTTGACACATAGAATTGAGACCTGCAATTTGTACAAACGCCTTTATTTTACGTAATACAATAAAAAAAAGCATAAATGCTGCTGCAGACGCCTTGTCATTTTCAATCGTGTCCTTCATTAAAAACCGACTGCAACCCATTAAGGCACGCTGCAAACATGTCCTCTCGTCACCTCAGCTGGGTAAAATTAAACAAGACGGCAAGAAGATGAATATCTGGACGAATTAGAAACTATATTATACACTAATCGGACTCTGAAAACACCAGAATAAGCATCTATACGATAATTCGAGTCTGGAGTGGGGGGGGGGGGAGGCATTAATATAGGGACTGTGGCAATAATCCGGACCAGACGGAAGGACATTGATATGGGGACTGTGGCAATAATCCGGACCAGACGGCAGGACATTAATATAGGGACTGTGGCAATAATCCGGACCAGACGGAAGGACATTGATATGGGGACTGTGGCAATAATCCGGACCAGACGGCAGGACATTAATATAGGGACTGTGGCAATAATCCGGACCAGACGGCCGAACATTGATATGGGGACTGTGGCAATAATCCGGACCAGACGGCAGGACATTAATATAGGGACTGTGGCAATAATCCGGACCAGACGGCCGAACATTGATATGGGGACTGTGGCAATAATCCGGACCAGACGGCAGGACATTGATATGGGGACTGTGGCAATAATCCGGACCAGACGGCCGAACATTGATATGGGGACTGTGGCAATAATCCGGACCAGACGGAAGGACATTGATATGGGGACTGTGGCAATAATCCGGACCAGACGGCCGAACATTGATATGGGGACTGTGGCAATAATCCGGACCAGACGGCAGGACATTAATATAGGGACTGTGGCAATAATCCGGACCAGACGGCAGGACATTGATATGGGGACTGTGGCAATAATCCGGACCAGACGGCAGGACATTAATATAGGGACTGTGGCAATAATCCGGACCAGACGGCCGAACATTGATATGGGGACTGTGGCAATAATCCGGACCAGACGGAAGGACATTGATATGGGGACTGTGGCAATAATCCGGACCAGACGGCCGAACATTGATATGGGGACTGTGGCAATAATCCGGACCAGACGGCAGGACATTAATATAGGGACTGTGGCAATAATCCGGACCAGACGGCCGAACATTGATATGGGGACTGTGGCAATAATCCGGACCAGACGGCAGGACATTGATATGGGGACTGTGGCAATAATCCGGACCAGACGGCAGGACATTGATATGGGGACTGTGGCAATATTCCGGACCAGACGGCAGGACATTAATATGGGGACTGTGGCAATAATCCGGACCAGACGGCAGGACATTGATATGGGGACTGTGGCAATAATCCGGACCAGACGGCAGGACATTGATATGGGGACTGTGGCAATAATCCGGACCAGACGGCAGGACATTGATATGGGGACTGTGGCAATAATCCGGACCAGACGGCAGGATATTAATATAGGGACTGTGGCAATAATCCGGACCAGACGGAAGGACATTGATATGGGGACTGTGGCAATAATCCGGACCAGACGGCCGAACATTGATATGGGGACTGTGGCAATAATCCGGACCAGACGGCAGGACATTAATATAGGGACTGTGGCAATAATCCGGACCAGACGGCAGGACATTGATATGGGGACTGTGGCAATAATCCGGACCAGACGGCAGGACATTAATATAGGGACTGTGGCAATAATCCGGACCAGACGGCAGGACATTGATATGGGGACTGTGGCAATAATCCGGACCAGACGGCAGGACATTGATATGGGGACTGTGGCAATATTTCGGACCAGACGGCAGGACATTAATATAGGGACTGTGGCAATAATCCGGACCAGACGGCAGGACATTGATATGGGGACTGTGGCAATAATCCGGACCAGACGGCAGGACATTAATATAGGGACTGTGGCAATAATCCGGACCAGACGGCAGGACATTGATATGGGGACTGTGGCAATAATCCGGACCAGACGGCAGGACATTAATATAGGGACTGTGGCAATAATCCGGACCAGACGGCAGGACATTGATATGGGGACTGTGGCAATAATCCGGACCAGACGGCAGGACATTGATATGGGGACTGTGGCAATATTTCGGACCAGACGGCAGGACATTAATATAGGGACTGTGGCAATAATCCGGACCAGACGGCAGGACATTGATATGGGGACTGTGGCAATAATCCGGACCAGACGGCCGAACATTGATATGGGGACTGTGGCAATATTCCGGACCAGACGGCAGGACATTAATATGGGGACTGTGGCAATAATCCGGACCAGACGGCAGGACATTGATATGGGGACTGTGGCAATAATCCGGACCAGACGGCAGGACATTGATATGGGGACTGTGGCAATATTCCGGACCAGACGGCAGGACATTAATATAGGGACTGTGGCAATAATCCGGACCAGACGGCAGGACATTGATATGGGGACTGTGGCAATAATCCGGACCAGACGGCAGGACATTGATATGGGGACTGTGGCAATATTCCGGACCAGACGGCAGGACATTAATATGGGGACCGTGGCAATAATCCGGACCAGACGGCAGGACATTGATATGGGGACTGTGGCAATAATCCGGACCAGACGGCAGGCCATTAGTATAGGGACTGTGGCAATAATCCGGACCAGACGGCAGGACATTGATATGGGGGCTGTGGCAATAATCCGGACCAGACGGCAGGACATTGATATGAGGACTGTGGCAATAATCCAAACCAGACGGCAGGACATTGATATGGGGACTGTGGCAATAATCCGGACCAGACGACAGGACATTGATATGGGGACTGTGGCAATAATCCGAACCAGACGGCAGGACATTGATATGGGGACTGTGGCAATAATCCGGACCAGACGGCAGGACATTGATATGGGGACTGTGGCAATAATCCGAACCAGACGGCAGGACATTGATATGGGGACTGTGGCAATAATCCGAACCAGACGGCCGAACATTGATATGGGGACTGTGGCAATAATCCGAACCAAACGGCAGGACATTGATATGGCGACACGCTTTTCAAGTCTTTGTCAGGCGCAAACATCCCGCAATCAATTGGAATACTTAGATTACGAAGGGGTGCCCTTCTCTGCTTGACGGCTGCATCAGATTAGAGAGGGGGGCGGGCGTGTCTGTTTCAGCAACTGAGTTTTTAGATCCATAACGCCGCCTGGATTCGCCAATTTCACAGATCCGTCACTGTCTTAGATCCGTGACTACCCTAGATCCGCCACTGGTCCCATGGATCCGCCACTGCTCCCCTGGATCCGCCACTGATCCCATGGATCCGCCACTGCTCCCCTGGATCCGCCACTGATCTCCTGGATCCGCCACTGATCCCTGGATCCGTCACTGATCCTCTGGATCCGCGACTGATTCCCTGGATCCGCGACTGATCTCCTGGATCTGCCACTGATCTCCGGGATCCACGACTGATCCCCTGGATCCGCCACTGATCTCCTGGATCCGCCACTGATCTCTTGGATCCGCCACTGATCCCATGAATCCGCCACTGATCCCCTAGATCCGCCACTGATCCCCTAGATCCGCCACTGATCGGCTGGATTCGCCATTATCCCAGATCCGCCACTGACCTGATGACAGCCCCACAGTGCATACAGCCTGAAAGCTAACTCAACGACAAGCAGCAGCGGCTATATGTATATATATGGCTTGACCGTACATGGAGGTAATGGAAGAACGTAAACATGTGAGAACGTACACTGACCAGCAGGTACATACAACATACAAACAACGATGGTTGCTCGCCTCAATAGTCATGCAACTGACTCGGGTGTAACAGCGTACGCAACAGGCAAGTACACTGAAAGCAAATGTCTTGAATTTAAAGGTGCAGGTCATTCCTGATTTCCTGATTCCTTGCAACTCCTGGTTCAACATACACGTATCGTCTGTGGGTAACGACATCATTCTGCAGTCTGCCCCAAGAGTACACATATAAACACATGATAACACTTGTGTTCACGATCAGCATTGCGTATACAGTTAAACCAATATAAATCTCAGTCTCGAGGTTAAGTGATAAATAGGCGACTTCGCAAATTCATACTTCAGATCATTCCACTGTGAGGCGCCACTGCCAGTGAAAGGCATTCTGGGTATTATTTTGGTCCTTAAGTATGTTAAAATGGAGTCGTGGTATGATAACATAATGAGAAGATTATTATTATTATGTTATCTTCTGTGTAAAAGAAAAACATGCAATTCTCTATGTAATTTAGACGAGCTTAACTTATGCGCCATGACCATGTAATCTATATTGTATTTATCTTCATAGAACAATTAAAAATAAGATTAAATTATTTCCCAAAATTCTTTGCGCCAATCATGTCTTTTCCAATATATCGGATATTTGCGAAATTGTGTACGGCACAAGGTTACAGTCCCTTCCTCAACTCTCTCATCTTGCAAGACCAAAACCCCACATTTTTAATCATTCGTCGCCATGACAACAGAAATACATTCAGAATACATCTATTTAACGCATAGAAGCAGACCACAAACAATTTTTATCACATAGTTGCTTCAAGTATAATTTCACTAAGGACTTTAGAAGACATCATTATAACAGGGTTAATATCACTTTTGAGACAATGGTAAAAACTGCATATATATATATTATGATCTATAGTAAAAATGCATTTTCTTCGCTTTTCACGTGTCACTCGATATACAACAACAGTTTACGAAACATAACACATCTATAATATGTACAGTATAACTTTGGTTTAATCGGTTCGAAACCACTGACGCTCAAACATATTGGAATACAAAAAATATGTTAATGAATGATTACATAATGCAATATAAAATTAGTTATTTGGGGGTAATACTTACAGTGATAGTAAGTAGACCATATCCGTAAGTATCACGATCACACGTTATTTGGGGGTAATACTTACAGTGATAGTAAGTAGACCATATCGGTAAGTATCACGATCACACGTTATTTGGGGGTAATACTTACAGTGATAGTAAGTAGACCATATCGGTAAGTATCACGATCACACGTTATTTGGGGGTAATACTTACAGTGATAGTAAGTAGACCATATCGGTAAGTATCACGATCACACGTTATTTGGGGGTAATACTTACAGTGATAGTAAGTAGACCATATCGGTAAGTATCACGATCACACGTTATTTGGGGGTAATACTTACAGTGATAGTAAGTAGACCATATCGGTAAGTATCACGATCACACGTTATTTGGGGGTAATACTTACAGTGATAGTAAGTAGACCATATCGGTAAGTATCACGATCACACGTTATTTGGGGGTAATACTTACAGTGATAGTAAGTAGACCATATCGGTAAGTATCACGATCACACAGACCTCACGATACAAGTCCCAGTCACAATCATGGCGACTACGAGGCAGAGGTGAACTCCTTCTTGGTCAGGAACTCGTCCAGGGCTTGGTTAAAATCCCCATTGATCATTTTATCCAAATCCTCGTCCTTAATAACAGAGTGCGTTTTACCCTTCTTGGGCTTCAGTCGGTGTTGGTCATTCTCCTTGTTGATAGCGGCGATCAGAGCCAATTCCTCCTCGTCGAACAGTTCGTCCAGCATCCGTACCGCCTCTTCCATCTTCTGCTTGCTCTCGCGTTTCTGCAGCTCCCCTTCGTGCTTGCCCAGAGGTTTGTGGCTGCGCGAGGCGGTCCCGATGGAGTCAATCTCCGCGAGGACGTCGCTGAGGTCTTTATCATACTCCTCCAGTTGCCGCTCCTCGTCTCCCGCTCGGGCCACTTTAGTCGGCGCCTCCTCCTCCTCCTCTTTCGGCTTCGACGGCTTCTTCTGGGCTCTCGTCTTGTCGCGTTTCTTGTGCTTGTGCGGTGGCGCCCTCTGTTGGGTGTCCTTAGCGGCCGGCGGCGGCGGCGGCGGCGCGGCGATCGAGGTGACCTCTACTGGCGGCAGCTGCGTGGCCGGATCCTCGCCGGAGAACTGGGGGCACGCGGGGGAGGACTGGACGGACGTCAGGGACCGCACAGACGTACAGCGGTTCTCCTTCGTCGGGGGAGCGGAGTTACAGCGGTCGCCTTCCTCCGCGGGTGGCTGAAGGAGGGAGGACACAGACATATCATTGAGCGATATGTACAGCGACAACAGTATAGCCATACAGCGCTGGCACCGTGACGACAATGGGCCATACAACGCTGGCACCGTGACAACAATGGGTCATACAGCGCTGGCACCGTGACGACAATGGGTCATACAGCGCTGGCACCGTGACGACAATGGGTCATACAGCACTGGCATCGTGACGACAATGGGTCATACAGCGCTGGCACCGTGACGACAATGGGTCATACAGCACTGGCACCGTGACGACAATGGTTCATACAGCGCTGGCACCGTGACGACAATGGGCCATACAGCGCTGGCACCGTGACGACAATGGGTCATACAGAGCTGGCACCGTGACGACAATGGGCCATACAGCGCTAGCACCGTGACAACAATGGGCCATACCTACAGCGCTGGCACCGTGACGACAATGGGCCATACGTACACAGCTGGCACCGTGACAACAATGGGCCATACGTACAGCGCTGGCACCGTGACGACAATGGGTCATACAGTGCTGGCACCGTGACGACAATGGGTCATATGTACAGAGCTGGCACCGTGACAACAATGGGCCATACGTACAGAGCTGGGACCGTGACAACAATGGGTCATACGTACAGAGCTGGCACCGTGACAACAATGGGTCATACAGAGCTGGCACCGTGACAACAATGGACCATACAGAGCTGGCACCGTGACGACAATGGGCCATACGTACAGTGCTGGCACTGTGAGGACAATGGGTCATACAGTGCTGGCACCGTGACGACAATGGGCCATACGTACACAGCTGGCACCGTGACGACAATGGGCCATACGTACAGTGCTGGCACCGTGACGACAATGGGTCATACAGTGCTGGCACCGTGACGACAATGGGTCATACAGTGCTGGCACCGTGACAACAATGGGTCATACAGCGCTGGCACCGTGACAACAATGGGTCATACAGAGCTGGCACCGTGACAACAATGGGCCATACAGTGCTGGCACCGTGACAACAATGGGTCATACAGAGCTGGCACCGTGACGACAATGGGCCATACGTACAGTGCTGGCACTGTGACGACAATGGGTCATACAGTGCTGGCACCGTGACGACAATGGGCCATACGTACACAGCTGGCACCGTGACGACAATGGGCCATACGTACAGTGCTGGCACCGTGACGACAATGGGTCATACAGTGCTGGCACCGTGACGACAATGGGTCATACAGTGCTGGCACCGTGACAACAATGGGTCATACAGCGATGGCACCATGACAACAATGGGTCATACAGAGCTGGCACCGTGACAACAATGGGTCATACAGCGATGGCACCGTGACAACAATGGGTCATACAGAGCTGGCACCGTGACAACAATGGTTCATACAGAGCTGGCACCGTGACAACAATGGGTCATACAGCGCTGGCACCGTGACAACAATGGTTCATACAGAGCTGGCACCGTGACAACAATGGGTCATACAGCGCTGGCACCGTGACAACAATGGGTCATACAGAGCTGGCACCGTGACAACAATGGGTCATACAGAGCTGGCACCGTGACAACAATGGGCCATACAGAGCTGGCACCGTGACAACAATGGGTCATACAGCACTGGCATCGTGACGACAATGGGTCATACAGCGCTGGCACCGTGACGACAATGGGTCATACAGCACTGGCACCGTGACGACAATGGTTCATACAGCGCTGGCACCGTGACGACAATGGGCCATACAGCGCTGGCACCGTGACGACAATGGGTCATACAGAGCTGGCACCGTGACGACAATGGGCCATACAGCGCTAGCACCGTGACAACAATGGGCCATACCTACAGCGCTGGCACCGTGACGACAATGGGCCATACGTACACAGCTGGCACCGTGACAACAATGGGCCATACGTACAGCGCTGGCACCGTGACGACAATGGGTTATACAGTGCTGGCACCGTGACGACAATGGGTCATATGTACAGAGCTGGCACCGTGACCACAATGGGCCATACGTACAGAGCTGGGACCGTGACAACAATGGATCATACGTACAGAGCTGGCACCGTGACAACAATGGGTCATACAGAGCTGGCACCGTGACAACAATGGGCCATACAGAGCTGGCACCGTGACGACAATGGGCCATACGTACAGTGCTGGCACTGTGACGACAATGGGTCATAAAGTGCTGGCACCGTGACGACAATGGGCCATACGTACACAGCTGGCACCGTGACGACAATGGGCCATACGTACAGTGCTGGCACCGTGACGACAATGGGTCATACAGTGCTGGCACCGTGACGACAATGGGTCATACAGTGCTGGCACCGTGACAACAATGGGTCATACAGCGCTGGCACCGTGACAACAATGGGTCATACAGAGCTGGCACCGTGACAACAATGGGCCATACAGCGCTGGCACCGTGACAACAATGGGTCATACAGCGATGGCACCGTGACAACAATGGGTCATACAGAGCTGGCACCGTGACAACAATGGTTCATACAGAGCTGGCACCGTGACAACAATGGGTCATACAGCGCTGGCACCGTGACAACAATGGGTCATACAGAGCTGGCACCGTGACAACAATGGGCCATACAGTGCTGGCACCGTGACAACAATGGGTCATACAGAGCTGGCACCCTGACGACAATGGGCCATATGTACAGTGCTGGCACTGTGACGACAATGGGTCATACAGTGCTGGCACCGTGACGACAATGAGCCATACGTACACAGCTGGCACCGTGACGACAATGGGCCATACGTACAGTGCTGGCACCGTGACGACAATGGGTCATACAGTGCTGGCACCGTGACGACAATGGGTCATACAGTGCTGGCACCGTGACAACAATGGGTCATACAGCGCTGGCACCGTGACAACAATGGGTCATACAGAGCTGGCACCGTGACAACAATGGGCCATACAGCGCTGGCACCGTGACAACAATGGGTCATACAGCGATGGCACCGTGACAACAATGGGTCATACAGAGCTGGCACCGTTACAACAATGGTTCATACAGAGCTGGCACCGTAACAACAATGGGTCATACAGAGCTGGCACCGTGACAACAATGGGTCATACAGAGCTGGCACCGTGACAACAATGGGTCATACAGCGCTGGCACCGTGACAACAATGGGTCATACAGAGCTGGCACCGTGACAACAATGGGTCATACAGCGCTGGCACCGTGACAACAATGGGCCATACAGAGCTGGCACCTTGACAACAATGGGTCATACAGCGCTGGCACCGTGACGACAATGGGCCATACAGAGCTGGCACCTTGACAACAATGGGCCATACAGCGCTGGCACCGTGACAACAATGGGTCATACAGAGCTGGCACCGTGACAACAATGGGCCATACAGTGCTGGCACCGTGACGACAGCCATGAGCTATGTATACGACTGTACGATATTGCATTACCGAGTGCAAAGCCATAATAGGCAGAACTTCGCTTCAGTAGGTTTACCAGGTTTTGTATTATGGATTGCATGACTTATTTACTCACCTCCTGCATGGGCTGAGTCCGCTTTAGCAGAATGCGCTGGGCCAACGTCAGGCCGTCTGCGCGCGCACCCGTGTCTCGCTTCTTGTGGAGCCGCCTCCGCAATTCCCGGATGATGTCTGCCTCCAGGGAATTCCCAATGGTGACGTCAGACTCGATCTGGTTGAGGCGATGTACGACCTTCTTCATCTTGACGAGGGCTGAGGGGTAATTAAAGTCACTCGTACTGCGAGCTTTCTAAATGTTTTGAATGGCATGGACGTGGTGTATATAATTACGCTCATAGTGTATAAGAACAGGGGCGGATCCAGGAATTTAAAAAGGCGGGGACCAAACTTGCGATCGGGGGCAGGGGCTCCGAACAAAATTGCGACCGGGGAATCCACCAAAGTTTTGATGAACGGTGTGTGTGGGGGCGGGGGGTGCGCAGAACACTTGCGACCTGTGGGGAGGAGGGGGGGGGGGTCCACTCCTCCTCAGATAGCGTTCTTCCTAAAAAAGAGGGGGGGGGTGGTCTGGATCCCCTGGACACTCCCCTCCCCCTCCACCTGAATCATGTAAGAACCTTCTTACTGTACGCAAGCATATTGGTAAGTCAATTTTTGTTGTGGCCAAACTGGTGCCCTGCTTGTATACTACGTCAAACTGGTGCCCCGCTTGTGTACTACTTCAAATTGGTGCCCCGCTTGTGCACTACGTCATTAATCTTCGGGCATCACTGCCATTTTTTTGTTTTGCCTTTAAAATAGGATAACATAGCTATGGAGTGCGGAATGGACATTAACCCATCGGATAACGTATCAAAGACATTTCCTCAAAAGGTTAAAAGAAGCTCGTAACGAAGGTGGCACATTGCTGTATGAACCGCTTTAAGTCACTGACGAATAATTTAACAAAGGGATTGCCATCGAGCAGGGTCATTAAAACAAACATAACCATAACATAAGATACATTCACAAAACATACACGGCCCACTCATTTACAAATCGCTGCACATGCATGTATACGAATGAGTATACTTCTATTATATCTCTGTATGGTCCATTCACCATTCCTGTATATATTGGCAGGGGGCGGGGATCAGTTAACAGCTTACCATCGCTACTGTGTTGGCTATGAGCCACGTGACCCGCGTCTCCCGACAGACGTGGCGTCCGGGAAGTGGCCGGCACATCAGGTTTGCCCCTGGCCTTGGCGATCTCCCGGTCTGTGCGTGACCTTGCGCCCCGGTACTGAAGCAGCGCCCCCCGCAACAGACACTTCTGGCTGAGCGGAAGGTCAAGGTCATTGACCTTTTGCGGGTTCATTTGGTAGAGGTCATTGCCGCATCTGATGCCGTCGTCTCGGAGACACGTGGCAGTATCCAGGGAGAGTCCATACATGTCGCACCAGTGGAACAGGAAGCTGCTCTCAAAGTCGGCCATCTTGCCACGGATTGTTAGTTTCGTATAATTATAATAAAGCGCTATGGAGTATAGTTATATTGCCCTGCTCCCTGCCCACGAATCTGCGCAATGTTTCCTTCTCTCTTGCGGGGAAATGCTACAAGGAAAAACCGAGAAAAATTCTTCATATTAAATGTATAAACCATGAAAAATGGTACAGATAGTGGGCAGCGAATTAGTCCTATGTATGAAGTGAGTGAAAACAACGAGCCATGAACATACGTCCATAGTTAACCCCACAGGATGTTAAACTCTACCAGCATTGGCGCCATGTATAATGCCGTGTCACAAATTGGAACCATTTGCTGTCAGTCTATTATTCGTAAAGTCGTTCATGTACCATTTGATCATAAAACAGGAATATCCATGTATTTCTCCTGGCAAAGAAAAATCGAACAAATTCACTGTCCGGTATGTATACAACACATCTTTGAATACCATTGTAAATAATTTTTTTTTGAAATACATGATTCTAAGAAGATAACTGACCATTCGTAGAACCTCAAAATGTTTGTTCATAATGATTCATCTCAAGCAATTGAATATTTTTCTCAACCGGAAGTAGACGGTCGACCCTCAATGTAAGGATGAAATTAAGATCGATGGTTACCCTCTTAATAAGATTATCTGATTACAAGTGCTTATTGAATAAGTCCATTATCGACGGAATATGCAAATCCATCCTTGTTTTACCTATTATTCGAAGAAGATACTGGTATAATGTCTGAACCGAAAGCTGAATATAACGATGAAATACCGACGCATGCTTACCCTCTTAATAACATGATCTCATTAAAGATGCTTTCATGAAATTCCACGAAACGTCCACAATTATCCGTGTTTTAGTTTCCTCCTGAGTGGTGGCCGGCTTGCTGAGACTCGCATTGTCACGACCACCCCCTAAGTGGGCTGTGGTATGGTGCGGTCTATGACTAGGGCGCTAAGGCGGCTGTGGGATACGGCTGAGAGACAGACTGAAGAGACACCGCACTGGGCGTCGGACTTTATAGATAATACCCCCCCCCCCTCCCACGGGAGGTCTCCACGCCTGTCGCCTGTAGCCCGGCTGCTGCTGCTGCTGCTGCTGCTGCGGCTGTGGCTGTGTACCTGGCCCAGCCGAGGGATGATTGCAGGCTCATTGTCATAGTCGAGTCATCCAGTGGTGGCGTGAGAACCCGGGCGGGAAGGGGGGAGGGTGGGGAGAGGGGGGGGGGGAAGAGAATACTTGAAGATTGTGGTGGCAGGGTGATGGGAAGGGATGGGATGGGATGAGATAGGGGTACTGCTGTTTTGATGGTGGGTGTTGAAAGGTGGGGATGAGGGAGGGGTTGAACGGGGGGGGGGGCACTGATAATGATGGTGGCAGTGAGGCGATATTCTGGCGTTTGATGCGGTGGCGGTGATGGTGCCGTGGCAGTGGAGGAAGCGGTCACGGTGGTGGTGGCGGTGGCGGTGATGGTGCCGTGGCGGTGGAGGAAGCGGTCACGGTGGTGGTGGCGGTGGCGGTGATGGTGCCGTGGCGGTGGAGGAAGCGGTCACGGTGGTGGTGGCGGTGGCAGTGACGGTGCCGTGGAGGAAGCGGTCACGGTGGTGGTGGCGGTGGCGGTGATGGTGCCGTGGCGGTGGAGGAAGCGGTCACGGTGGTGGTGGCGGTGATGGTGCCGTGGCGGTGGAGGAAGCGGTCACGGTGGTGGTGGTGGTGGCGGTGATGGTGCCGTGGCAGTGGAGGAAGCGGTCACGGTGGTGGTGGCGGTGGCGGTGATGGTGCCGTGGCGGTGGAGGAAGCGGTCACGGTGGTGGTGGCGGTGGCGGTGATGGTGCCGTGGCCGTGGAGAAAGCGGTCACGGTGGTGGTGGCGGTGGTGGTGGCGGTGATGGTGCCGTGGCGGTGGAGGAAGCGGTCACGGTGGCGGTGGCGGTGATGGTGCCGTGGCGGTGGAGGAAGCGGTCACGGTGGTGGTGGCGGTGGCGGTGATGGTGCCGTGGCCGTGGAGGAAGCGGTCACGGTGGCGGTGGCGGTGGCGGTGATGGTGCCGTGGCGGTGGAGGAAGCGGTCACGGTGGTGGTGGCGGTGGCGGTGATGGTGCCGTGGCCGTGGAGGAAGCGGTCACGGTGGTGGTGGCGGTGGCGGTGATGGTGCCGTGGCCGTGGAGGAAGCGGTCACGGTGGTGGTGGTGGTGGCGGTGATGGTGCCGTGGCGGTGGAGGAAGCGGTCACGGTGGTGGTGGCGGTGATGGTGCCGTGGCGGTGGAGGAAGCGGTCACGGTGGTGGTGGCGGTGGCGGTGATGGTGCCGTGGCCGTGGAGGAAGCGGTCACGGTGGTGGTGGTGGTGGTGGCGGTGATGGTGCCGTGGCGGTGGAGGAAGCGGTCACGGTGGTGGTGGTGGTGGCGGTGATGGTGCCGTGGCGGTGGAGGAAGCGGTCACGGTGGCGGTGGCGGTGGCGGTGATGGTGCCGTGGCGGTGGAGGAAGCGGTCACGGTGGTGGTGGCGGTGGCGGTGATGGTGCCGTGGCGGTGGAGGAAGCGGTCACGGTGGTGGTGGCGGTGGCGGTGATGGTGCCGTGGCCGTGGAGGAAGCGGTCACGGTGGTGGTGGCGGTGGCGGTGATGGTGCCGTGGCGGTGGAGGAAGCGGTCACGGTGGTGGTGGCGGTGGCGTTGATGATGCCGTGGCCGTGGAGGAAGCGGTCACGGTGGTGGTGGCGGTGATGGTGCCGTGGCGGTGGAGGAAGCGGTCACGGTGGTGGTGGTGGTGGTGGTGGCGGTGATGGTGCCGTGGCGGTGGAGGAAACGGTCACGGTGGTGGTGGCGGTGGCGGTGATGGTGCCGTGGCGGTGGAGGAAGTGTTCACGGTGGCGGTGGCGGTGGCGGTGATGGTGCCGTGGCGGTGGAGGAAGCGGTCACGGTGGTGGTGGCGGTGGCAGTGACGGTGCCGTGGAGGAAGCGGTCACGGTGGTGGTGGCGGTGCCGGTGATGGTGCCGTGGCGGTGGAGGAAGCGGTCACGGTGGTGGTGGTGGTGGCGGTGATGGTGCCGTGGCGGTGGAGGAAGCGGTCACGGTGGTGGTGGCGGTGATGGTGCCGTGGCGGTGGAGGAAGCGGTCACGGTGGTGGTGGTGGTGGTGGTGATGGTGCCGTGGCGGTGGAGGAAGCGGTCACGGTGGTGGTGGTGGTGGCGGTGATGGTGCCGTGGCGGTGGAGGAAGCGGTCACGGTGGTGGTGGCGGTGATGGTGCCGTGGCGGTGGAGGAAGCGGTCACGGTGGTGGTGGTGGTGGCGGTGATGGTGCCGTGGCGGTGGAGGAAGCGGTCACGGTGGTGGTGGTGGTGGCGGTGATGGTGCCGTGGCGGTGGAGGAAGCGGTCACGGTGGTGGTGGCGGTGATGGTGCCGTGGCGGTGGAGGAAGCGGTCACGGTGGTGGTGGTGGTGGCGGTGATGGTGCCGTGGCGGTGGAGGAAGCGGTCACGGTGGTGGTGGTGGTGGCGGTGATGGTGCCGTGGCGGTGGAGGAAGCGGTCACGGTGGTGGTGGTGGTGGCGGTGATGGTGCCGTGGCGGTGGAGGAAGCGGTCACGGTGGTGGTGGCGGTGATGGTGCCGTGGCGGTGGAGGAAGCGGTCACGGTGGTGGTGGTGGTGGCGGTGATGGTGCCGTGGCGGTGGAGGAAGCGGTCACGGTGGCGGTGGCGGTGATGGTGCCGTGGCGGTGGAGGAAGCGGTCACGGTGGTGGTGGTGGTGGTGGCGGTGGCGGTGATGGTGCCGTGGCGGTGGAGGAAGCGGTCACGGTGGTGGTGGTGGTGGCGGTGATGGTGCCGTGGCGGTGGAGGAAGCGGTCACGGTGGTGGTGGCGGTGATGGTGCCGTGGCGGTGGAGGAAGCGGTCACGGTGGTGGTGGTGGTGGCGGTGATGGTGCCGTGGCGGTGGAGGAAGCGGTCACGGTGGTGGTGGCGGTGATGGTGCCGTGGCGGTGGAGGAAGCGGTCACGGTGGTGGTGGTGGTGGTGGTGGCGGTGATGGTGCCGTGGCGGTGGAGGAAGCGGTCACGGTGGTGGTGGCGGTGGCGGTGATGGTGCCGTGGCGGTGGAGGAAGCGGTCACGGTGGCGGTGGTGGTGGCGGTGATGGTGCCGTGGCGGTGGAGGAAGCGGTCACGGTGGTGGTGGTGGTGGCGGTGATGGTGCCGTGGCGGTGGAGGAAGCGGTCACGGTGGTGGTGGCGGTGATGGTGCCGTGGCAGTGGAGGAAGCGGTCACGGTGGTGGTGGTGGTGGCGGTGATGGTGCCGTGGCGGTGGAGGAAGCGGTCACGGTGGTGGTGGCGGTGGCGGTGATGGTGCCGTGGCCGTGGAGGAAGCGGTCACGGTGGTGGTGGCGGTGATGGTGCCGTGGCGGTGGAGGAAGCGGTCACGGTGGTGGTGGCGGTGGCGGTGATGGTGCCGTGGCCGTGGAGGAAGCGGTCACGGTGGTGGTGGTGGTGGTGGCGGTGATGGTGCCGTGGCGGTGGAGGAAGCGGTCACGGTGGTGGTGGCGGTGGCGGTGATGGTGCCGTGGCCGTGGAGGAAGCGGTCACGGTGGTGGTGGTGGTGGTGGCGGTGATGGTGCCGTGGCCGTGGAGGAAGCGGTCACGGTGGTGGTGGTGGTTGCGGTGATGGTGCCGTGGCGGTGGAGGAAGCGGTCACGGTGGTGGTGGTGGTGGTGGCGGTGATGGTGCCGTGGCGGTGGAGGAAGCGGTCACGGTGGTGGTGGTGGTGGTGGCGGTGATGGTGCCGTGGCGGTGGAGGAAGCGGTCACGGTGGTGGTGGCGGTGATGGTGCCGTGGCAGTGGAGGAAGCGGTCACGGTGGTGGTGGTGGTGGCGGTGATGGTGCCGTGGCGGTGGAGGAAGCGGTCACGGTGGTGGTGGCGGTGGCGGTGATGGTGCCGTGGCCGTGGAGGAAGCGGTCACGGTGGTGGTGGTGGTGGCGGTGATGGTGCCGTGGCGGTGGAGGAAGCGGTCACGGTGGTGGTGGTGGTTGCGGTGATGGTGCCGTGGCGGTGGAGGAAGCGGTCACGGTGGTGGTGGCGGTGATGGTGCCGTGGCGGTGGAGGAAGCGGTCACGGTGGTGGTGGTGGTTGCGGTGATGGTGCCGTGGCGGTGGAGGAAGCGGTCACGGTGGTGGTGGTGGTGGTGGTGGCGGTGATGGTGCCGTGGCGGTGGAGGAAGCGGTCACGGTGGTGGTGGTGGTTGCGGTGATGGTGCCGTGGCGGTGGAGGAAACGGTCACGGTGGTGGTGGCGGTGGCGGTGATGGTGCCGTGGCGGTGGAGGAAGCGGTCACGGTGGTGGTGGCGGTGGCAGTGACGGTGCCGTGGCCGTGGAGGAAGCGGTCACGGTGGTGGTGGCGGTGATGGTGCCGTGGCGGTGGAGGAAGCGGTCACGGTGGTGGTGGCGGTGGCAGTGACGGTGCCGTGGCGGTGGAGGAAGCGGTCACGGTGGTGGTGGCGGTGGCAGTGACGGTGCCGTGGCCGTGGAGGAAGCGGTCACGGTGGTGGTGGCGGTGATGGTGCCGTGGCGGTGGAGGAAGCGGTCACGGTGGTGGTGGCGGTGCCGGTGATGGTGCCGTGGCGGTGGAGGAAGCGGTCACGGTGGCGGTGGTGGTGGCGGTGATGGTGCCGTGGCGGTGGAGGAAGCGGTCACGGTGGTGGTGGCGGTGATGGTGCCGTGGTGGTGGAGGAAGCGGTCACGGTGGTGGTGGTGGTTGCGGTGATGGTGCCGTGGCGGTGGAGGAAGCGGTCACGGTGGTGGTGGCGGTGATGGTGCCGTGGCGGTGGAGGAAGCGGTCACGGTGGTGGTGGTGGTTGCGGTGATGGTGCCGTGGCGGTGGAGGAAGCGGTCACGGTGGTGGTGGTGGCGGTGGCGGTGATGGTGCCGTGGCGGTGGAGGAAGCGGTCACGGTGGTGGTGGTGGTTGCGGTGATGGTGCCGTGGCGGTGGAGGAAGCGGTCACGGTAGTGGTGGTGGTGGTTGCGGTGATGGTGCCGTGGCGGTGGAGGAAGCGGTCACGGTGGTGGTGGCGGTGGCGGTGATGGTGCCGTGGCCGTGGAGGAAGCGGTCACGGTGGTGGTGGCGGTGGCGGTGATGGTGCCGTGGCCGTGGAGGAAGCGGTCACGGTGGTGGTGGTGGTGGCGGTGATGGTGCCGTGGCGGTGGAGGAAGCGGTCACGGTGGTGGTGGCGGTGATGGTGCCGTGGCGGTGGAGGAAGCGGTCACGGTGGTGGTGGCGGTGGCGGTGATGGTGCCGTGGCCGTGGAGGAAGCGGTCACGGTGGCGGTGGCGGTGGCGGTGATGGTGCCGTGGCGGTGGAGGAAGCGGTCACGGTGGTGGTGGCGGTGGCGTTGATGATGCCGTGGCCGTGGAGGAAGCGGTCACGGTGGTGGTGGCGGTGATGGTGCCGTGGCGGTGGAGGAAGCGGTCACGGTGGTGGTGGTGGTGGTGGTGGCGGTGATGGTGCCGTGGCGGTGGAGGAAACGGTCACGGTGGTGGTGGCGGTGGCGGTGATGGTGCCGTGGCGGTGGAGGAAGTGTTCACGGTGGCGGTGGCGGTGGCGGTGATGGTGCCGTGGCGGTGGAGGAAGCGGTCACGGTGGTGGTGGCGGTGGCAGTGACGGTGCCGTGGAGGAAGCGGTCACGGTGGTGGTGGCGGTGCCGGTGATGGTGCCGTGGCGGTGGAGGAAGCGGTCACGGTGGTGGTGGTGGTGGCGGTGATGGTGCCGTGGCGGTGGAGGAAGCGGTCACGGTGGTGGTGGCGGTGATGGTGCCGTGGCGGTGGAGGAAGCGGTCACGGTGGTGGTGGTGGTGGTGGTGATGGTGCCGTGGCGGTGGAGGAAGCGGTCACGGTGGTGGTGGTGGTGGCGGTGATGGTGCCGTGGCGGTGGAGGAAGCGGTCACGGTGGTGGTGGCGGTGATGGTGCCGTGGCGGTGGAGGAAGCGGTCACGGTGGTGGTGGTGGTGGCGGTGATGGTGCCGTGGCGGTGGAGGAAGCGGTCACGGTGGTGGTGGTGGTGGCGGTGATGGTGCCGTGGCGGTGGAGGAAGCGGTCACGGTGGTGGTGGTGGTGGCGGTGATGGTGCCGTGGCGGTGGAGGAAGCGGTCACGGTGGTGGTGGCGGTGATGGTGCCGTGGCGGTGGAGGAAGCGGTCACGGTGGTGGTGGTGGTGGCGGTGATGGTGCCGTGGCGGTGGAGGAAGCGGTCACGGTGGTGGTGGCGGTGATGGTGCCGTGGCGGTGGAGGAAGCGGTCACGGTGGTGGTGGTGGTGGCGGTGATGGTGCCGTGGCGGTGGAGGAAGCGGTCACGGTGGTGGTGGCGGTGATGGTGCCGTGGCGGTGGAGGAAGCGGTCACGGTGGTGGTGGTGGTGGTGGTGGCGGTGATGGTGCCGTGGCGGTGGAGGAAGCGGTCACGGTGGTGGTGGCGGTGGCGGTGATGGTGCCGTGGCGGTGGAGGAAGCGGTCACGGTGGCGGTGGTGGTGGCGGTGATGGTGCCGTGGCGGTGGAGGAAGCGGTCACGGTGGTGGTGGTGGTGGCGGTGATGGTGCCGTGGCGGTGGAGGAAGCGGTCACGGTGGTGGTGGCGGTGATGGTGCCGTGGCAGTGGAGGAAGCGGTCACGGTGGTGGTGGTGGTGGCGGTGATGGTGCCGTGGCGGTGGAGGAAGCGGTCACGGTGGTGGTGGCGGTGGCGGTGATGGTGCCGTGGCCGTGGAGGAAGCGGTCACGGTGGTGGTGGTGGTTGCGGTGATGGTGCCGTGGCGGTGGAGGAAGCGGTCACGGTGGTGGTGGTGGTGGTGGCGGTGATGGTGCCGTGGCGGTGGAGGAAGCGGTCACGGTGGTGGTGGTGGTGGTGGCGGTGATGGTGCCGTGGCGGTGGAGGAAGCGGTCACGGTGGTGGTGGCGGTGGCGGTGATGGTGCCGTGGCGGTGGAGGAAGCGGTCACGGTGGTGGTGGCGGTGGCGGTGATGGTGCCGTGGCGGTGGAGGAAGCGGTCACGGTGGTGGTGGTGGTGGCGGTGATGGTGCCGTGGCGGTGGAGGAAGCGGTCACGGTGGTGGTGGCGGTGGCGGTGATGGTGCCGTGGCCGTGGAGGAAGCGGTCACGGTGGTGGTGGCGGTGCCGGTGATGGTGCCGTGGCGGTGGAGGAAGCGGTCACGGTGGTGGTGGTGGTTGCGGTGATGGTGCCGTGGCGGTGGAGGAAGCGGTCACGGTGGTGGTGGCGGTGATGGTGCCGTGGCGGTGGAGGAAGCGGTCACGGTGGTGGTGGTGGTTGCGGTGATGGTGCCGTGGCGGTGGAGGAAGCGGTCACGGTGGTGGTGGTGGTGGTGGTGGCGGTGATGGTGCCGTGGCGGTGGAGGAAGCGGTCACGGTGGTGGTGGTGGTTGCGGTGATGGTGCCGTGGCGGTGGAGGAAGCGGTCACGGTAGTGGTGGTGGTGGCGGTGATGGTGCCGTGGCGGTGGAGGAAACGGTCACGGTGGTGGTGGCGGTGGCGGTGATGGTGCCGTGGCGGTGGAGGAAGCGGTCACGGTGGTGGTGGCGGTGGCAGTGACGGTGCCGTGGCCGTGGAGGAAGCGGTCACGGTGGTGGTGGCGGTGATGGTGCCGTGGCGGTGGAGGAAGCGGTCACGGTGGTGGTGGCGGTGGCAGTGACGGTGCCGTGGCGGTGGAGGAAGCGGTCACGGTGGTGGTGGCGGTGGCAGTGACGGTGCCGTGGCCGTGGAGGAAGCGGTCACGGTGGTGGTGGCGGTGATGGTGCCGTGGCGGTGGAGGAAGCGGTCACGGTGGTGGTGGCGGTGCCGGTGATGGTGCCGTGGCGGTGGAGGAAGCGGTCACGGTGGCGGTGGTGGTGGCGGTGATGGTGCCGTGGCGGTGGAGGAAGCGGTCACGGTGGTGGTGGCGGTGATGGTGCCGTGGCGGTGGAGGAAGCGGTCACGGTGGTGGTGGTGGTTGCGGTGATGGTGCCGTGGCGGTGGAGGAAGCGGTCACGGTGGTGGTGGCGGTGATGGTGCCGTGGCGGTGGAGGAAGCGGTCACGGTGGTGGTGGTGGTTGCGGTGATGGTGCCGTGGCGGTGGAGGAAGCGGTCACGGTAGTGGTGGTGGCGGTGGCGGTGATGGTGCCGTGGCGGTGGAGGAAGCGGTCACGGTGGTGGTGGTGGTTGCGGTGATGGTGCCGTGGCGGTGGAGGAAGCGGTCACGGTAGTGGTGGTGGTGGTGGCGGTGATGGTGCCGTGGCGGTGGAGGAAGCGGTCACGGTGGTGGTGGCGGTGGCGGTGATGGTGCCGTGGCGGTGGAGGAAGCGGTCACGGTAGTGGTGGTGGTGGTGGCGGTGATGGTGCCGTGGCGGTGGAGGAAGCGGTCACGGTAGTGGTGGTGGTGGTGGCGGTGATGGTGCCGTGGCCGTGGAGGAAGCGGTCACGGTGGTGGTGGCGGTGGCGGTGATGGTGCCGTGGCGGTGGAGGAAGCGGTCACGGTAGTGGTGGTGGTGGTGGCGGTGATGGTGCCGTGGCGGTGGAGGAAGCGGTCACGGTGGCGGTGGCGGTGATGGTGCCGTGGCGGTGGAGGAAGCGGTCACGGTAGTGGTGGTGGTGGTGGCGGTGATGGTGCCGTGGCGGTGGAGGAAGCGGTCACGGTAGTGGTGGTGGTGGTGGCGGTGATGGTGCCGTGGCCGTGGAGGAAGCGGTCACGGTGGTGGTGGCGGTGGCGGTGATGGTGCCGTGGCGGTGGAGGAAGCGGTCACGGTAGTGGTGGTGGTGGTGGCGGTGGCGGAGGAGGAAGCGGTCACGGTAGTGGTGGTGGTGGCGGTGATGGTGCCGTGGCGGTGGAGGAAACGGTCACGGTGGTGGTGGCGGTGGCGGTGATGGTGCCGTGGCGGTGGAGGAAGCGGTCACGGTGGTGGTGGCGGTGGCAGTGACGGTGCCGTGGCCGTGGAGGAAGCGGTCACGGTGGTGGTGGCGGTGATGGTGCCGTGGCGGTGGAGGAAGCGGTCACGGTGGTGGTGGCGGTGGCAGTGACGGTGCCGTGGCGGTGGAGGAAGCGGTCACGGTGGTGGTGGCGGTGGCAGTGACGGTGCCGTGGCCGTGGAGGAAGCGGTCACGGTGGTGGTGGCGGTGATGGTGCCGTGGCGGTGGAGGAAGCGGTCACGGTGGTGGTGGCGGTGCCGGTGATGGTGCCGTGGCGGTGGAGGAAGCGGTCACGGTGGCGGTGGTGGTGGCGGTGATGGTGCCGTGGCGGTGGAGGAAGCGGTCACGGTGGTGGTGGCGGTGATGGTGCCGTGGCGGTGGAGGAAGCGGTCACGGTGGTGGTGGTGGTTGCGGTGATGGTGCCGTGGCGGTGGAGGAAGCGGTCACGGTGGTGGTGGCGGTGATGGTGCCGTGGCGGTGGAGGAAGCGGTCACGGTGGTGGTGGTGGTTGCGGTGATGGTGCCGTGGCGGTGGAGGAAGCGGTCACGGTAGTGGTGGTGGCGGTGGCGGTGATGGTGCCGTGGCGGTGGAGGAAGCGGTCACGGTGGTGGTGGTGGTTGCGGTGATGGTGCCGTGGCGGTGGAGGAAGCGGTCACGGTAGTGGTGGTGGTGGTGGCGGTGATGGTGCCGTGGCGGTGGAGGAAGCGGTCACGGTGGTGGTGGCGGTGGCGGTGATGGTGCCGTGGCGGTGGAGGAAGCGGTCACGGTAGTGGTGGTGGTGGTGGCGGTGATGGTGCCGTGGCGGTGGAGGAAGCGGTCACGGTAGTGGTGGTGGTGGTGGCGGTGATGGTGCCGTGGCCGTGGAGGAAGCGGTCACGGTGGTGGTGGCGGTGGCGGTGATGGTGCCGTGGCGGTGGAGGAAGCGGTCACGGTAGTGGTGGTGGTGGTGGCGGTGATGGTGCCGTGGCGGTGGAGGAAGCGGTCACGGTGGCGGTGGCGGTGATGGTGCCGTGGCGGTGGAGGAAGCGGTCACGGTAGTGGTGGTGGTGGTGGCGGTGATGGTGCCGTGGCGGTGGAGGAAGCGGTCACGGTAGTGGTGGTGGTGGTGGCGGTGATGGTGCCGTGGCCGTGGAGGAAGCGGTCACGGTGGTGGTGGCGGTGGCGGTGATGGTGCCGTGGCGGTGGAGGAAGTGGTCACGGTAGTGGTGGTGGTGGTGGCGGTGGCGGAGGAGGAAGCGGTCACGGTGGTGGTGGCGGTGGCGGTGATGGTGCCGTGGCGGTGGAGGAAGCGGTCACGGTAGTGGTGGTGGTGGTGGCGGTGATGGTGCCGTGGCGGTGGAGGAAGCGGTCACGGTGGCGGTGGCGGTGATGGTGCCGTGGCGGTGGAGGAAGCGGTCACGGTAGTGGTGGTGGTGGTGGCGGTGATGGTGCCGTGGCGGTGGAGGAAGCGGTCACGGTAGTGGTGGTGGTGGTGGCGGTGATGGTGCCGTGGCCGTGGAGGAAGCGGTCACGGTGGTGGTGGCGGTGGCGGTGATGGTGCCGTGGCGGTGGAGGAAGCGGTCACGGTAGTGGTGGTGGTGGCGGTGATGGTGCCGTGGCGGTGGAGGAAGCGGTCACGGTGGTGGTGGCGGTGGCGGTGGCAGTGATGGTGCCGTGGCGGTGGAGGAAGCGGTCACGGTGGTGGTGGCGGTGGCAGTGATGGTGCCGTGGCGGTGGAGGAAGCGGTCACGGTGGTGGTGGCGGTGGCGGTGATGGTGCCGTGGCGGTGGAGGAAGCGGTCACGGTGGTGGTGGCGGTGGCGGTGATGGTGCCGTGGCGGTGGAGGAAGCGGTCACGGTGGTGGTGGCGGTGGCGGTGATGGTGCCGTGGCGGTGGAGGAAGCGGTCACGGTGGTGGTGGCGGTGGCGGTGATGGTGCCGTGGCGGTGGAGGAAGCGGTCACGGTAGTGGTGGTGGCGGTGGCGGTGATGGTGCCGTGGCGGTGGAGGAAGCGGTCACGGTGGTGGTGGTGGTGGCGGTGATGGTGCCGTGGCGGTGGAGGAAGCGGTCACGGTGGTGGTGGCGGTGGTGGTGGCGGTGATGGTGCCGTGGCGGTGGAGGAAGCGGTCACGGTGGTGGTGGCGGTGATGGTGCCGTGGCGGTGGAGGAAGCGGTCACGGTGGTGGTGGTGGTGGCGGTGATGGTGCCGTGGCGGTGGAGGAAGCGGTCACGGTGGTGGTGGTGGTGGTGGTGGCGGTGATGGTGCCGTGGCGGTGGAGGAAGCGGTCACGGTGGCGGTGGTGGTGGCGGTGATGGTGCCGTGGCGGTGGAGGAAGCGGTCACGGTGGTGGTGGCGGTGGCGGTGATGGTGCCGTGGCGGTGGAGGAAGCGGTCACGGTGGTGGTGGCGGTGATGGTGCCGTGGCGGTGGAGGAAGCGGTCACGGTGGTGGTGGTGGTGGCGGTGATGGTGCCGTGGCGGTGGAGGAAGCGGTCACGGTGGTGGTGGCGGTGATGGTGCCGTGGCGGTGGAGGAAGCGGTCACGGTGGTGGTGGTGGTGGCGGTGATGGTGCCGTGGCGGTGGAGGAAGCGGTCACGGTGGTGGTGGTGGTGGTGGTGGCGGTGATGGTGCCGTGGCGGTGGAGGAAGCGGTCACGGTGGCGGTGGTGGTGGCGGTGATGGTGCCGTGGCGGTGGAGGAAGCGGTCACGGTGGTGGTGGCGGTGGCGGTGATGGTGCCGTGGCGGTGGAGGAAGCGGTCACGGTGGTGGTGGCGGTGATGGTGCCGTGGCGGTGGAGGAAGCGGTCACGGTGGTGGTGGTGGTGGCGGTGATGGTGCCGTGGCGGTGGAGGAAGCGGTCACGGTGGTGGTGGCGGTGGCGGTGATGGTGCCGTGGCGGTGGAGGAAGCGGTCACGGTGGTGGTGGCGGTGATGGTGCCGTGGCGGTGGAGGAAGCGGTCACGGTGGTGGTGGTGGTGGTGGTGGCGGTGATGGTGCCGTGGCGGTGGAGGAAGCGGTCACGGTGGTGGTGGCGGTGATGGTGCCGTGGCGGTGGAGGAAGCGGTCACGGTGGTGGTGGTGGTGGTGGTGGCGGTGATGGTGCCGTGGCGGTGGAGGAAGCGGTCACGGTGGTGGTGGTGGTGGCGGTGATGGTGCCGTGGCGGTGGAGGAAGCGGTCACGGTGGTGGTGGCGGTGATGGTGCCGTGGCGGTGGAGGAAGCGGTCACGGTGGTGGTGGTGGTGGTGGTGGCGGTGATGGTGCCGTGGCGGTGGAGGAAGCGGTCACGGTGGTGGTGGCGGTGATGGTGCCGTGGCGGTGGAGGAAGCGGTCACGGTGGTGGTGGTGGTGGTGGTGGCGGTGATGGTGCCGTGGCGGTGGAGGAAGCGGTCACGGTGGTGGTGGTGGTGGCGGTGATGGTGCCGTGGCGGTGGAGGAAGCGGTCACGGTGGTGGTGGCGGTGATGGTGCCGTGGCGGTGGAGGAAGCGGTCACGGTGGTGGTGGTGGTGGTGGTGGCGGTGATGGTGCCGTGGCGGTGGAGGAAGCGGTCACGGTGGTGGTGGCGGTGATGGTGCCGTGGCGGTGGAGGAAGCGGTCACGGTGGTGGTGGTGGTGGTGGTGGCGGTGATGGTGCCGTGGCGGTGGAGGAAGCGGTCACGGTGGTGGTGGTGGTGGCGGTGATGGTGCCGTGGCGGTGGAGGAAGCGGTCACGGTGGTGGTGGCGGTGATGGTGCCGTGGCGGTGGAGGAAGCGGTCACGGTGGTGGTGGCGGTGGCGGTGATGGTGCCGTGGCGGTGGAGGAAGCGGTCACGGTGGCGGTGGCGGTGATGGTGCCGTGGCGGTGGAGGAAGCGGTCACGGTGGTGGTGGCGGTGATGGTGCCGTGGCGGTGGAGGAAGCGGTCACGGTGGTGGTGGCGGTGGCGGTGGCAGTGATGGTGCCGTGGCGGTGGAGGAAGCGGTCACGGTGGTGGTGGCGGTGGCAGTGATGGTGCCGTGGCGGTGGAGGAAGCGGTCACGGTGGTGGTGGCGGTGGCGGTGATGGTGCCGTGGCGGTGGAGGAAGCGGTCACGGTGGTGGTGGCGGGTGGCGGTGATGGTGCCGTGGCGGTGGAGGAAGCGGTCACGGTGGCGGTGGCGGTGATGGTGCCGTGGCGGTGGAGGAAGCGGTCACGGTGGTGGTGGCGGTGGCGGTGATGGTGCCGTGGCGGTGGAGGAAGCGGTCACGGTGGTGGTGGTGGTGGCGGTGATGGTACCGCGGGGGAGGGCGTCATGGCTGGGGATGGCGGTGGCGGTGGCGGTGGCGGTGGCGGTGGGGGATGGGGGATGGGATCAGGGCTCAGGGTGGAGGAAGCGGTGGCGGTGGTGGTGGCGTTGGCGGTGGGGGATGGGATCAGGGCTCGGGGTGGAGGAAGCGGTGGCGGTGGCGGTGGCGGTGGCCGTGAGGGATGGGATCAGGGCTCGGGGTGGAGGAAGCGGTGGCGGTGGCGGTGGCGTTGGCGGTGGGGGATGGGATCAGGGCTCGGGGTGGAGGAAGCGGTGGCGGTGGCGGTGGGGGATGGGATCAGGGCTCGGGGTGGAGGAAGCGGTGGCGGTGGCGGTGGTGGTGGCGGTGAGGGATGGGATCAGGGCTCGGGGTGGAGGAAGCGGTGGCGGTGGTGGTGGCGGTGGGGGATGGGATCAGGGCTCGGGGTGGAGGAAGCGGTGGCGGTGGCGGTGGTGGTGGCGGTGGCGGTGGGGGATGGGATCAGGGCTCGGGGTGGAGGAAGCGGTGGCGGTGGCGGTGGTGGTGGCGGTGAGGGATGGGATCAGGGTTCGGGGTGGAGGAAGCGGTGGCGGTGGCCGTGGCGGTGGGGTGGTGACGTGCCTCAGTTATGGTTCGCGTCGGGTGGCGTGGGGGAGGGTGACCGATGGGCCGCTTAACCGCGGGGAGCGGGGAGGGGAATGGGAAGGGGGTGGGGCGGCATAGGCAGAATCAGGTGTCATGGCGGTGGGCTGGCGACGGTGCCGCTGTTGTTACGGCGTCAGGTGAAAGATAAGGGCCTGTGGGGTTCGGTAGCAAGCAGGTGGGCTGGAGGGTGGATAGGTAGAGGCGGTGGGGGTGGGGATCCAGAGCAAGATGAAGGAAGGCTCCAGGTGAGGGGAGTGGGTGGGTACAAAGATGACCAAGAGGCAATGGCCGACACACGGGCGGCTGTTGGCAAACAGCTTTGAAGTGGGTCAGTGGCAAATCAATTGTATAAAAATTATTTCTGCTACGAAACATGGATGTTTCTGGATGAGAAATTTAAAATTTCTCCCATTTTTGTTCTTGAAAAATGTAGCTTTACACTTTTTATAATCTATTGT
>OZ025263.1:17202619-17528037 GCA_964019135.1 Arenicola marina
TAATGGTTTGATTTTTAATTTTCTACAAAACATATTCGTTTTAATAATATGCAGGCAAAATTATTTTTACCCCAAAAAACATAGCCCCCCCCCCCTCCCCTGGATATCAAATTGTCCGCTGTAGTCATGTCTGTGTGGTCGCAGGATAAAGGTCACATGTCCCTCTTCGCAAAGGGTAGGGAGTTACCCCGTGGACATGGCTCTGTTCTTCCCTTCCTTCCCCCATTGACGCGATAGGACCAGAATTGGTTAAAGCGTCCTGGATATACAACCAATCGTAGAATGACGGAGCACTACTGCGCCAGGAAGTCTCCTGTACTACGGACTAGGGTTGGATGAAACATGTCCCAGATGCAAGAACCAATGTTCAGGGAAGGCTCCCCAATTTTGATGAAACCATTCGTGAATAAATGACGATTAAGTAACAACAAAGCGGAAGTAAACGTAATTGTGGTCGGTGTCTTGAATTATTTTTAGAAATGGTATATTTTTTATCCAAACGAAACAGTGAAGCAATGCGTCACGTGATGTCAAAGAGGACGTCCACCGTAAGTGTATGGTAAGCAGGCCGGTGTGACGGTATGTGTATGGTAGGCAGGCCGAGTGTGACGGTAAGTGTATGGTAAGCAGGCGGTGTGACGCGCTATCCAGAGTACATGGTATCAAGCAACGGCAGAGTACTGGACGTCCACCGTAAGTGCATGGTAAGCAGGCCGGTGTGACGGTATGTGTATGGTAGCAGGCCGGTGTGACGGTAAGTGTATGGTAAGCAGGCCGGTGTGACGGTAAGTGTATGGTAAGCAGGCCGGTGTGACAGGTAAGTGCTATGGTAAGCAGGCCGGTGTGACGGTAAGTGTATGGTAAGCAGGCCGGTGTGACGGTAAGTGTATGGTAAGCAGGCCGGTGGTGACGGTAAGTGTATGGTAAGCAGGCCGGTGTGACGGTAAGTGTATGGTAAGCAGGCCGGTGTGACAGTAAGTGTATGGTAAGCAGGCCGGTGTGACGGTAAGTGTATGGTAAGCAGGCCGGTGTGACGGTAAGTGTATGGTAAGCAGGCCGGTGTGACGGTAAGTGTATGGTAGGCAGGCCGGTGTGACGGTAAGTGTATGGTAAGCAGGCCGGTGTGACGGTAAGTGTATGGTAAGCAGGCCGGTGTGACGGGAAGTGTATGGTAAGCAGGCCGGTGTGACGGTATGTGTATGGTAGGCAGGCCGGTGTGACAGTAAGTGTATGGTAAGCAGGCCGGTGTGACGGTATGTGTATGGTAGGCAGGCCGGTGTGACGGTAAGTGTATGGTAAGCAGGCAGGTGTGACGGTAAGTGTATGGTAAGCAGGCCGGTGTGACAGTAAGTGTATGGTAAGCAGGCCGGTGTGACGGTAAGTGTGTGCTAAGCAGGCCGGTGTGACGGTAAGTGTATGGTAAGCAGGCCGGTGTGACAGTAAGTGCATGGTAAGCAGGCCGGTGTGACGGTAAGTGTATGGTAAGCAGGCCGGTGTGACAGTAAGTGTATGGTAAACAGGCCGGTGTGACGGTAAGTGTATAGTAAGCAGGCCGGCGTGACGGTAAGTGTATGGTAAGCAGGCCGGTGTGACAGTAAGTGCGTGGTAAGCAGCCCCGTGTGACGGTAAGTGTATAATAAGCAGGCCGGTGTGACAGTAAGTGCATGGTAAGCAGGCCGGTGTGACAGTAAGTGTATGGTAAGCAGGCCGGTGTGACAGTAAGTGCATGGTAAGCAGGCCGGTGTGACGGTAAGTGCATGGTAAGCAGGCCGGTGTGACGGTAAGTGCGTGGTAAGCAGGCCGGTGTGACGGTAAGTGTATAGTAAGCAGGCCGGTGTGACGGTAAGTGTATGGTAAGCAGGCCGGTGTGACGGTAAGTGTATGGTAAGCAGGCCGGTGTGACGGTAAGTGCATGGTAAGCAGGCCGGTGTGACGGTAAGTGTATAGTAAGCAGGCCGGTGTGACGGTAAGTGTATGGTAAGCAGGCCGGTGTGACGGTAAGTGCATGGTAAGCAGGCCGGTGTGACGGTAAGTGTATAGTAAGCAGGTCGGTGTGACGGTAAGTGTGTGGTAAGCAGGCCGGTGTGACGGTAAGTGTATGGTAAGCAGGCCGGTGTGACGGGAAGTGTATAGTAAGCAGGCCGGTGTGACGGTAAGTGCATGGTAAGCAGGCCGGTGTGACGGGAAGTGTATGGTAGGCAGGCCGGTGTGACGGTAAGTGCATGGTAAGCAGGCCGGTGTGACGGTAAGTGTATAGTAAGCAGGCCGGTGTGACGGTAAGTGTATGGTAAGCAGGCCGGTGTGACAGTAAGTGCATGGTAAGCAGGCCGGTGTGACGGTAAGTGTATAGTAAGCAGGCCGGTGTGACGGGAAGTGTATGGTAAGCAGGCCGGTGTGACAGTAAGTGCGTGGTAAGCAGCCCGGTGTGACGGTAAGTGTATGGTAAGCAGGCCGGTGTGACGGTAAGTGTATGGTAAGCAGGCCGGTGTGACGGTAAGTGCATGGTAAGCAGGCCGGTGTGACGGTAAGTGTATGGTAAGCAGGCCGGTGTGACGGGAAGTGTATGGTAGGCAGGCAGGTGTGACGGTAAGTGCATGGTAAGCAGCCCGGTGTGACGGTAAGTGTATGGTAAGCAGGCCGGTGTGACAGTAAGTGTATGGTAAGCAGGCCGGTGTGACGGGAAGTGTATGGTAAGGAGGCCGGTGTATGGTAAGCAGGCCGGTGTATGGTAAGCAGGCCGGTGTATGGTAAGCAGGCCGGTGTATGGTAAGCAGGCCGGTGTATGGTAAGCAGGCCGGTGTATGGTAAGCAGGCCGGTGTATGGTAAGCAGGCCGGTGTGACAGTAAGTGTATGGTAAGCAGGCCGGTGTATGGTAAGCAGGCCGGTGTGACAGTAAGTGTATGGTAAGCAGGCCGGTGTATGGTAAGCAGGCCAGTTTATGGTAAGCAGGCCGGTGTATGGTAAGCAGGCCGGTGTATGGTAAGCAGGCCGGTGTATGGTAAGCAGGCCGGTGTATGGTAAGCAGGCCGGTGTGACAGCAGGGGCGGATCTAGGGGGTGGGGGGGGGGGGGGGGTTAGGGGCAGGCCGGTGTGACAGATATAAATTCTCCCGTCCTCCGCGTCACTGATCAAGTCACGTGACATCGGTACAAGTTAGCGTCTATCTTGGCCGTGAATCTACTGCCTCCATAAACCGATGCTGCAAGGCTGACTGGCACGAGTGAAAGCCGTTAGGTAACCGGTTACATGGCGTCACGGGTGGTAACTACATGCGTTGGGGCGGTCTGGGATTGACGGAGGCAGCCGGTGGCCCAGTCGCTAAGTGGGTGTTGTTGTTCACTGATGGCCCGCTGCGTCGAAGGCTCTATGTATTTCCCGGCTCGGGATCAAAAACTGAAAGGCAATTTTATTAATTTTTTGGGGCAGGGTTGCAAGACGATAGCCGGAATCCGACGACTGCTATTAAATCAATTTATATGGGTTTGTGCGTTAGCCATGGAATAAGAACATCTAAAGGAAGCGATCAATGGCTGACTGACCAGGCTGTACACTGTCGATCGCGACCACTCAGCAGCCAAACACACCATCACTAACCCCTTCTCCCCAACCCCCCTTGTCAACTCTCAGGGCATCATTTTCATCCCCGCACCCACCCACCCCCCCCCTGCCTCTACCGCCCCCTGCCCAGCCCAGCCCCGCCACCACCCCTCCTCATACATCACCGTCTCCTCTCCAGCCTTCCACATCCCCCCTTATTAGACACCACCACCCCTCCTCATAATCTCCTCTCTCCACTGCGACCACTACCCCTCCAAACCCCCACCGCCTCCCCCCTTTCCAGCCCGCACCAACCCTCTCCCCAGACCGTTCCGCCCCTCCCCGCCACCCACGCCACCCCCGCCACTTGCTCAGCCTACATACACCACAAATCACCTTCCGCGCCTCCCCCGCGGACTACACCAGGCAAGTGTCCTCATAACCGCGCCCCCCCCCCCCCCCCGGCAACCTGTTAACGTCCCAAGCCGCATCTCGACCATATATCGCCCACCCCCCTGGCAACCCTCCGGACTGTACCTCCCCATCTCCGCCCCGCCCCCCCTCCGCCCCACTCGTTACTTGCTGATCGTCCGACCATGCCGCCGCCACCCCCGCCTTCGCCGCCGCCGCCGCCGCCAGCCGAGCAGTCATACCTTCAGTTACCCGGCATGTCATGTCGCCCTCCCGCCGGTAACAATGGAGGAGCATTGCCATAAACCATAAGACAAAGGCAGCCAGCCTTGAGAGCGCGGCACTCAACAAGGACATCTCCCACGAAGCCCGTGCCAGGTCCATGTATAACTCTGTGTGACTCCTGCTTGTAAAGCATAAAGCACTGCCCACCTCCCCCAGACCTCACGCCGTGCTGTGACATGGTGTACCAGGCACGGTGCCTCGCCCACATCACTGATACGTCTTCTAAACAATAGTTAGTCTGATGCGCTCTTTCAAACCCTATCAGTTTGCTGATAACGTCATTCAGACCAAGGCTACTCATTCTGTACAAAGCAGCAGTATATTCATCGTTTCTAAGGGATAGTAAGTAGCTCTTCTGATACCAGGAGCCGATGGTAAATACCTCTTCTGATACCAGGAGATGATGGTAAGTACCTCTTCTGACACCAGGCGGCGATGGTAAGTACATCTTCAGATACCATAAGGCGATGGTAAATACCTCTTCAGATACCATAAGGCGATGGTAAATACCTCTTCTGATACCAGGAGCCGATGGTAAATACCTCTTCTGATAACAGGAGGCGATTGTAAGTAACTCTTATGATACCAGGAGGCGATGTTAAGTACCTATTCTGATACCAGAAGGCGATGGTAAGTACCTCCTCTGACACCAGGAGGCGATAGTAAGTACCTCTTCTGACACCAGGTGGCGACGGTAGGTACCTCTTCTGGTACCGGGAGGCGATGGTAAGTACATCTTCTGATACCAGGGGGCGATGGTAAGTACCTCATCTGATACCAGGAAGCGATGGTAAGTACCTCATCTGATACCAGCAGTTTGCAGGACAACATCAGCGCCCTCTGTGGAAGGGAATTGTCACAGGGAATTCGTAGCCGCTACGTTTGGAAACCAGGCAAAATTCACTGGCACCAGCACGCGCCAAAAACAAATATGGCGCACCATTTGCATGAGGGCGCTCCGTAAAACGTCACGAAAAACACAGATACAAGTGAATTTGGAGGAAATGTGATATTTAGCCCCAAAGTGCCTTCAGATAAGTCAGAATTCCCAAATGCGCCTATTTTTTCGACAGTGCCGGCCCGTACAAGATACAGGCTGGAACCGAGACCCAGACGGAGTTAGTCTCCCTCATTGTGCCCTAGGCCGTGAGTATATGACCTTGAAAATGTCAGCATCTGTGACACTTCAAACGGGTTGATTTCTTTTAAAGAACTATTATGGGGTTGGGGGGGGGGGGGGGCGGGGGTAACGAGAGGACATGCTTCCAAATCGCAATAAATTTCTTTATTCCTAGGTCAGGATGAATTAGAGGAACTCCCCGCATATAATGGAAGGGCGGACACATGATACTAAATTGACGATTTCCGATTCACGATTATTTAATATGAAAATTCCCAGTTCACGATTAATGAAAATCCTTGATCTCTGCGGTTGGTAAATGCCCCATTCCCAGTTCTCGAAGAATAATTTTCCTCATTCCCAGTTTACGGTGAATTGAAAAGCCCATTCCCGAGGAACGGAAATAACTGCCCCCCACCCCTCCCCCCAGTACAGTATAAAACCCTCCCGCAAGGTGGCGTTACAGTCGGGGAGTATTTGCGCCAATAACAACAATAAATAAAAATGGGGACATGGGATGGAGGCAACTTAGATATTGAAGATATTTATCAATGCTAAAATTATGGAATGAACTAATAAAAATGCCTGATTACCGATTCCCGAAAATAATTTTCAATTGGGAATTGAGTCTAAACTGTAACAGTTGGTGCGCTAGTAAAGGAAATATCTTGAGCGATATTGGACAGTCTCGGGTATGTGAAATCAGGAGCCAGTGTAACAATGAAGTATCCCGTGACCATTTAACTGATTCACAGCAAGTTGAATGGCGTGCTGAGGTAGAAACTAAACCGAAATTGCGTACCTATGTTAAGTGTTGATTGTTTTGGTACATGTACAGAGAACTATCTCTCGTCTTATTCCAACAAGCGGGAATGGAACGGTGTCACGTATCGAAATAGAAACCGGGAGGCACAAGTTGATAGTCGACCCCTCCACAGGGAGGGAGCGACTATTGCTGCCTGGAGAATGGACATAAAGAACGCACACGATGAACGCATTTGTTGTCTTTGTTGTGCGGTAGAGACATTGAAAACGAGGTTCATTTTGTTTGTGGTTTTGATGCATATAAGTCATACACAGAACGTTATATATGCAAGTATCAAACAAATATTCTACCCTTACCCTCCTGGACAATGAAGACCAATTAATGTATCTGCTACAGTATTGTTGGAAACCTCTGACAACGTACATAGCAGCAGCATGGCAGCTCAGGAAAAAGCGGTTGTATCGTTGAGAGATGGCTTTATGTTCAACATGTTTTATTTGTCTTTCATATTTTCATCACGGTTGATGCTAACGGCGCTGGACTCACATAAGGGGTCATATGGTTGATTAGGTTTAATTTTGTATTTTTTGAAAAATATAGACATTCCGTTGTCGTACGATGACCATGGAAGGGTTACACGAACAAATACTTCAACATAACACTGGGTCAAAGTTTCACGCCTTCGACGCCTTCGACCTCGATCGAACTCGAAAAGATAGTTCGAAAGAAATGTGGCGTTTAATTAATCCAAATCGAACGAATTTGTCTGGTAAGGTACCAGTAGCTCGGTAAATGCTAAACAATGATGGATTTGATGCAATCTGCGAATATATCTTCGATTAGATTCATTTTCAATTTTTGCATATGAAGGATAATTCTAATGGTTAAATTTGACGTGGGGCAGAGGGATTATAGCTTAGGCGGAACGCCCTCTGCCGGGAGATCGCACAACTGCATTACGGCGTGTGTCATGGCGGATTTAATCCTTAACATGGTAGCGGAAGTGACGTATTTTGTTTTTCGGACTCCTGCGCCCTAAGAGCACTCAAGAATTCAACATTGTTATTGCTCCGTCTGTCATCTTCTCCGTTTAATGCATCATGCCAGTCACGAAGTCTGACAGCGCTGCCAAAAGAAAAATGTGAAAGAAACTGTGGAGTGTCGTGGCCGCGTGGCCAACATTCGATGCGATTGATCGGCCTGAGACCCGGGGAGCGCCGCCGTTTGGCCTGAGACCCGGGGAGCGCCGCCGTTTATACGACTGTCAATGGTGGTATCGACAGGGCTCGGGCCGCGGAATAACGGACACTTTTATGTCGGCAAACCCCTTGGTTGCCATGTGCACATTGCAGTGCTTTGGCGGCGGCGGCGGCGGCGGCGGTGGCGTCGATGGGGAGTTTCCGTTTTTATATCTGATTGCGTTGTTTTATTGCTATCCGACGAGCACATTCGTTCGGATCCCGTTCGAATAATGTTAAGATACCGTTGAGATCCTGTTAGGATTTGTTTTCGAGTCATGTTAGGATCCTTTTTGGATCTTCTTAGTATGCTTCTCGGATCTTGTTAAGATTCGTCTCGGATCATGTTCGGATTCTTCTCGGATCTTGTTAGGATTCTTTTCGGATCATGTTAGGATTCGATTCGGATCATGTTAGGATTCTGTTCGGGTCACGTTAGTATTCCGTTCGGGTCATGTTCGGATTCCGTTCGGGTCATGTTAGGTTTCCGTTCGGGTCATGTTAAGATCCTTCTTGGATCATGTTAGGATCCTTCTCGGATCTTGTGTCATGTTAGGATTCCGTTCGGGTCATGTTAGGATTCCGTTTGGGTCATGTTAGGTTTCCGTTCGGGTCATGTTAGGATCCTTCTTGGATCATGTTAGGATCCTTCTTGGATCATGTTAGGATCCTTCTCGGATCTTGTGTCATGTTATAATTCCGTTCGGGTAATGTTAGGATTCCGTTCGGGACCAGTTAGGATTCCGTTCGGGTCATGTTATAATTCCGTTCGGGTCATGTTATAATTCCGTTCGGGTCATGTTATGATTCCGTTCGGGTCATGTTATGATTCCGTTCGGGTCATGTTATAATTCCGTTCGGGTCATGTTATGATTCCGTTCGGGTCATGTTAGGATTCCGTTTGGGTCATGTTAGGTTTCCGTTCGGGTCATGTTAGGATCCTTCTTGGATCATGTTAGGATCCTTCTTGGATCATGTTAGGATCCTTCTCGGATCTTGTGTCATGTTATAATTCCGTTCGGGTAATGTTAGGATTCCGTTCGGGACCAGTTAGGATTCCGTTCGGGTCATGTTATAATTCCGTTCGGGTCATGTTATAATTCCGTTCGGGTAATGTTATAATTCCGTTCGGGTCATGTTATGATTCCGTTCGGGTCATGTTATAATTCCGTTCGGGTCATGTTATAATTCCGTTCGGGTCATGTTATAATTCCGTTCGGGTCATGTTATAATTCCGTTCGGGTAATGTTAGGATTCCGTTCGGGTCATGTTATAATTCCGTTCGGGTCATGTTATAATTCCGTTCGGGTAATGTTAGGATTCCGTTCGGGTCATGTTATAATTCCGTTCGGGTCATGTTATAATTCCGTTCGGGTCATGTTATAATTCCGTTCGGGTCATGTTATAATTCCGTTCGGGTCATGTTATAATTCCGTTCGGGTAATGTTATGATTCCGTTCGGGTCATGTTATAATTCCGTTCGGGTCATGTTATAATTCCGTTCGGGTCATGTTATAATTCCGTTCGGGTCATGTTATAATTCCGTTCGGGTAATGTTATAATTCCGTTCGGGTAATGTTATGATTCCGTTCGGGTCATGTTATAATTCCGTTCGGGTCATGTTATAATTCCGTTCGGGTCATGTTATGATTCCGTTCGGGTCATGTTAGGATTCCGTTCGGGTAATGTTAGGATTCCGTTCGGGTCATGTTAGGATTCCGTTCGGGTAATGTTAGGATTCCGTTCGGGTCATGTTATAATTCCGTTCGGGTAATGTTAGGATTCCGTTCGGGTCATGTTATAATTCCGTTCGGGTAATGTTAGGATTCCGTTCGGGTCATGTTATAATTCCGTTCGGGTCATGTTATAATTCCGTTCGGGTCATGTTATAATTCCGTTCGGGTCATGTTATAATTCCGTTCGGGTAATGTTAGGATTCCGTTCGGGTCATGTTATAATTCCGTTCGGGTAATGTTAGGATTCCGTTCGGGTCATGTTAGGATTCCGTTCGGGACCAGTTAGGATTCCGTTCGGGTCATGTTATAATTCCGTTCGGGTCATGTTATAATTCCGTTCGGGACCAGTTAGGATTCCGTTCGGGTCATGTTAGGATTCTGTTCGGGTCACGTTAGAATTCTGTTCGGATCCCGTTCGGATTAGATATCAATGGCATAACACTACTCAATAATATGTGTAATGGGTTTTGACCTTACCTTAAACAGCGCTTATCTGATATATCCTTACAGGAACGGTCCGATAACGTCAAATCTTGATCATCATAAACAGTTTAAGCGTCACTTGAAGTTAGAACCTTGTCTACAAAGTTGCACAATATGCAAACACAAGACTGCACTTGCCAAACTAATATGTTCTTTTCATAAACTACCCATAGAAAAGCTTCGCGTTTGTGTTTCTAGGGAGGAAAGATACTGCTTGAATTATTGTTTAAATCAGAATGTAAAGGTACCAGGAGATGAGTGTCACTTTGTCATGTCCGCATTTTTTATGGTATACGAACCAAATACGAAATTTGTATTCCAGCCAAATATGTGACCAGAGATAATTGCCACACAACAATGAAGACAACGAACGACAAGAGGTCACCCTTATGTAAGCAGAATACTGTTTTAAGATTATAGGCGACTATGCACCATCGCCAAATAATGTGTATATGTGTTGTATCATGGGCCCATGGCCTAAGTTGTACGGAAAGTAAACATGCATAATATTCAACATGACTTACACTGACGCTCTTGCATGTTATTTGTAATTATATATGTAGCATAACATCCGAATTTGACTTTACAACGTTAGTAATTTATTCCCCAATCATTAATTAATCAATCATTATGGATGTTTTTTTGGAAAGAAAAATGAAAAAAAAAACGTTTGAACTTTAATCCAATAACTGAACCTGTATGGTTAAAACCCGGCATCTTCGGATAAATGTTTTTTTGATTTATTTACTCCTCCATTGCGTTACTCGACTGCCACGAAAAACAAAAACAAGTAAATCAAGAAGCGTGATTCACGAATGTCGATTTCTGAACCATAACAAGCGATCCATCGATCCAACTCCCTCCCTCTTTGTCCCCTCCACCCCCCTCCACCCCACCCCTGGAACAGAGTACACCATGCGTCGATTTATTTACCCTCAGAGCTTCAATGGCTAAGATGGCGCCTTATTGCCCGTTGTCAGTCGAGGTCGTTGTCAGCTGTCAATAAAAGGGTCCCATAGTTCTCTCCGAACACATGTTTGTTGTGAACTCCAGCAGCAAAACATGTTGGGGCTCCTAGGCCGCACCTTATGCATTATGTGTTTCCTATGTCCATGGGTGACCAAAAGCCACGGTCGTGGGTCGGTGAGTAGGAACATGAACCAACAGCATCATGGAATATCAAACGGTGTACAATTCTTCTATTTTATTGCGCAAATGGGTTCTAACAAGAACATACAGCGGAAGAGTAGAGCGCGAACTACATACAGATTAGAAATTAAAACAACGCACGCAATGCAGGTGCGCAATGACATTTTGCAACAGGCGGATATTTGGCAACGAAGAAAGTTGTTTTGGGCCGAGATATTGCAACGAAAATCATAGGCAGACATTTTGCTACGGGCAGACATTTTGTTAGTCTCAGCCTTCGACTCACTCCGCAAGGGCTCCATTATATCTCTGGTGTCGCCTACTTCCTCAGTGCATTTTCACACTCACTCGCCAGGGCGGCTCTGCGCAAATTGATAGAAAAATTGCTCCGGGCATTCCTACAAATTAGTGCCGCGGACCCAGCCTAAGCCTAATAACACACGGTACCAGGTTATGAAAAGAAAGAGTTCAGTCACAATTGTAACTTTTTCGAGAGGGTACAAAGATGTTTGTTGCTGTATTGATAAACAAAGCTCGTTATTTTTACGTTTTATTGTTTAAAATTATAATGCTGCAAGAAATTACAGCTGATTTGACTGTTTTTCAAGAATCTTGCAATTTGCCACCGGCCGACAGCAGCGGTAAAGCGGAACTTGAGAAGCGCCACCGTGCGGGGAGCGTGACATTTTGTAATGCGACACTCCCGAGACAGACGTCAGTGTTCTACCTTGTTGAATACGTTTTCAGTGATTTGACTTCTATATCTTCAAGATAATTTGAGTTTTTTGACTCGTGGCTCAGCTTGATTCAGGCTAACACTCAAAGGAAGATTGGTTTGCAATGAATAAAATTATATAGTCAAATACCGTAATGACAGAACGCAGCGTATATTATAACACGCATACCCTGAACTATGCCAAGCAAACAATTTCTGAATCTATCGTATTCACTTATTACTCTACCGGGTCTTCTAACACGGGGCTCCCTGGGGATGGGGAGAGGAGGGCGGGGTGTCTGCAAATGGGGTGTATGCCCTGCCTGGCTACTTAAAACATGGAGGGCATTTGAAATCTGAGGTTGTCATAAAAAGCGGGTATTTACATACCTGTAATGATGACCGATGACCCCCCTCCCCCTCTCCCCTCCCTCCCTCCCCCTCCCCCTGCCCACCCCCTCCCCAGCCCCACCCCTCCCCTTTCCGCTAGAGGGATGATCTGTCAGGGACGTGTCATGACCCCCTCCCGCTCTCGCCCCCCCCCCCCAACGGCGATTCGAGGGCTTTGCTGCCACATACACGGGCACCCATTGACCCCGTGACATCAATAACTGGTGTGGATTACCCGCTTCGATCCCTCGGTGACAGTAAGACCATTCCAATAACAACCGCCGACTGTCGGCACCGACCAGACAGATAGACGATTCCTGTCAGATTGTTCCAGGAAATGAATCTCGTGTTTTTTTCTCCTGTCCCACGTATAAACAAAAAACAAAAAAAACACATGCAATCTGTTTGTGGAGCGTTTCTTGTTGGCATGGATACATGTCCAATATAGGCCTACATATAATACAAATACCGTATTTGTCCAATCAAGAGCCGGGGCGCTAATTTTGTCTGAGAAAAATATTCACGCGGCACGCCCAACTTAACTGTGGTGAAATATACAGCCAATATCATCATTACTAGAATGACCTGCTTCCATCAGCACGAGCGCTTCATTATTTTGAATTTCATTTATTCTAGCAAAGACACTTATTCCAGCAACAACGGTCTTCTGTGGAAATCATACCTGCTTTCCGCCGAATAATGGACTGCCTGTATATCTTAGCAAATTTCACATTTTGTTTGCATAGCTATGACAAAGCCGAATCTTCGTAAAGAGTCATACAGTGCCCACCTGTTTTTGTGTGTGGTTTTTTTGGTGGGTGTGGGGGGGGGGGGTCGTCTTTTGAACTGTTCATTTGGTAAAACGCATTAGGAGAGGATGTCTTCTTATGGAGAGAGGGCCCTCCGAGTCATTAATGGACAATTTATTTTTACAAGACCATGTCTCGGTCCGAGAAAATCCCCAAAAAGGGATGTTTTTAATGTAGAACCTCAAAGCAAACAAGGACAAGAACAAGGATCCTACCAAAAATCTATTCCTCTGGTTGTTTGTTGCCCGCTCCCCACGTCTCTTAAACATGCGTTGAGCTTCAAAATCAGTAATAATATATCATGAATTTCTATTTCTTGACAACATATATTTTTTGTCTAATTGAGTTTCCAATAGCTTGAATGGGCGTGTCCAGGGGGGGCGGGGGGGCACAGACTTTCAAATGCCCCCCTTTCAGACCCGAAAGTATATAAATCAATCAATCCATTCTTTATTGGTCCACGACATGTAGATACAGGCGTGTTGCCATGTAACAAAAAACAGAAAGAGAAAATTTTCCAAAAGTATTCACACACGTAATTTCATGGCTACGTCGATAAATTTACCGACGGCAAATAATGCCGCAGGGTGATCGCTAGACAGCAGGTCAGTTTAGCCTTTTCGTCCCTCCCCACTAAAGGATAACCCCAACCCCATAATTTCGGCTTGAAGCATTTTCCTGTGACTAGATAATTTTTCCTAATGCAACATAAAATGGATCTCATCTTCCACACACGCCGAGGTACACTGTCTACATACACGTTCTGTGGCAGGTACTGGCATTGGCTTATTATGTCGGCCGAGCTCCATGTCGAGTTGGTGGCTGGATAGTCTGAGTCTGGCAAACCACCGTGGATATTTCTTGGGTAGTCCAGCACCGAAATATGGTTCCATGGTGTAATTAGATTTTAGGGTTGCATATGTTCGTAACTTATCACCCCCTCCCGATGTGCCAGTGGGCGATTTTAAAGTTTACTGGAATTGTGTTTTATGCTCCTCTTCGAGCTTGTTTTGTATGTGGGAGAACATGTGTGTGCTACCATCTCCCCATCCCTTATCGAAACAGTTATGTACCCCAGCCTTAGATAATATATATTTGATAGCAGACGTTAAGGTGTGGGCCCCATTGCCATCGCAGTCCATTTCCGTTTTAAATGCTGCGCGGAGTATTTTGTTTTTACTAGTTCAGATATGGGCCTAAAAGCGAAAGATTTGTGTCTTAACGTAAATTATTAAGGGGTATTGCCCTAGTTCGGCGTAGGCCCCGATGTTAGATGCATTTTGCGGTAACTGCAAGAGGCTCTTGCAAAACTTGTTCAGTAATCGTTGGGCATTACATTTGGTCATTTTGTTAAAGACATCTGATGATGTGACAAGCTTCTTGCACCCATACTGGACAACCGTAAGTGGCGATGAGCCTGATCATAGTATTACAAAGAGATAGATGGACCTGTGGCTCGTATAGATTACATGAGAACAGTGAGCTTCTTACATTAAACATAGCCTTCGATGCCTTTTGGGCTAGCACCTTCATAGCAAGTTTCAATGATTCTGATTTTGTAAAGGTAAGACCTAAATATGTGTAATTGTCCACTTGTTCTAAGTGAAGACCTTTAAGATAAAAAGGAACCTCGCGTGCCCGTGGGCCGCCTTTCTGAAATATCAAAGTTTAGATTTTGTCAGTATTTATCGTCATGCCCTATCTGTCACAAAAGGTACCTAAGCATCTCAAAGCATTTTGTAGACCAGTGGGAGACTATATAGATATAAGGAGCATGTCATCAGCATATAACAGGCGTTCAATGGAAAGATCAATGGAAAGACAAAATCATCGATATATACGTTGAAGAGAGTTGGGCTCAACCAATTATATATGTGCCCCCCATTTTCAAATTATGTGCCCCCTCCCCCCCCCCCCCCAGTCGTCAAAAAAATAACTGGTCGCAATTTTGTTCATACCCCCGGTCGCAAGATTTCAGTGTGCCCCCCCCCCGTTTCAAAGATTCCTGTACACGCCCCGGGCCTGTTTATATTGAAATAATTGATTTACCGCCATTTCTAAAATGCCACAATCGTTTTTTTATTTAATGAATTTACAGTCCCTAGTTTCGCAGAATTTGTTTAACAATAACAATAAAAACAAGGTTAATCAGTTCTTTACGTGGTAAAGCTGCCCCGAGCATAGCAGACGTGAAGTTGATATATTTACTAAAATTGGATCGGCTTGACTCATCTAGCCATGCGCCTATGTTTTCCCATATCTGTTTTACTATGACACAATTCCAAAACATATGTTCTATTGTTTCGTCATCCTGGTTACATAAGGCGCATCTTTTTGATTCAGCCCCCGCCCCCCCGGTCGCAAGATTTTAGTGTGGGCCCCCCCCCCCAGAATTTGCTTAATTGGTCTTCGGAGTTTTCGGAGTCTCCCCACTTTATCTAAATCATATAATCTGCCTAAAGTGACATCAAAATGTTTTGAACTTTTTGAGTGACCCTCTGGACACAGTTTGATGAATTTAAGCAAGTAAAAACTGAACAAAATAGGGCTTAATCGGCAGCCGTGCATGGTGCCTGTGGTAGTTTGCAATAACCATGCAGTAACAACGGTTGACTTAAGTTTGCTGTACAAAGACATGAACAACTCGTGTAAACGTGTACACCATCAACTAACACTGTGTACCGTATATTTTTGGCCCTGTCATCTTGTATACGTCAACCTTTGCTGTAATCCTATCAATAATCTTTATCGTGGTAACGATCGAATCAAATGCCTTTTCTAGGTCAATGCATTATCGTTATTTGCCGATAAAACGTGCTACCATTCATTGTAGGATAAACACGTGACACAGACCATAGGGTAAGGGTACCTAGCGCATTTTGTAGGCAAGTTACCACATTGGGAGGCTCGTAAACGCATTGAACAGAATTAAAAGGGGGACTTTATTTGAGTGATAATACCCCTAACAAAATTCATTAATTCATTAAATGTCATTAAACGGCCATATATTATCTTTAGAATAGGGTTAGAATAAATGCGACCACAGTGATGTTATATACACGATATGTATGGCGGACATGAGCGCATGAAGTATGTGGAATCCACCGGTAATTACATTAATAAATGAAATCAACGTCAGGTTATTAGAAGTATTATTGTTGTATTTCGCCTTTCGTGACGGTACCAGTTGGATGCGCGGCTATGTGGGGTCCAAAACGGACCAGATGGGTTATTAAGGCAGGGACGGATCGAAAAATTTGAGAAGGAGGTCCAAACTTACGACTGTGGGGGGGGGGGGGCTGTTTACAAAATAGTAACCGGGGGTTTTGACGACCGGGAGGGGGGTCCACGCCACCTTAGATAGCGTTCAACTTCCAAAAAGGGGGTGGGATCCACGCCCCAGATGCCCTAAATATTGCATTAAAAAATTGCATTCTTCCTCAAAAAGGGTGGGGGGTCCGAACCCCCTGGACACCCCCCCCCCCGGGACGTACCAGTCAGAGGTACGTTTGTTGTCCTACGATATGGACGGATCAACCTGCGCAATTACTGTCGTCCACCTGCGGCCACGTGACATGCTCGGGGCTAACACCTCAATTACCACCCCATTCATCTCCGTATACCCACCACGTATCGAAGCAATCACACATGAAGGGTTCACTCAGTGAGGAAAACATTGCGTGCAAACAAAGAGAGATGCCGCTACTAACAACAAAGATATTGGACTTCTCTGCCTAATACCAAACCCATGCAGGAGGCGGGGTGGGGAGGCCACAGTACAGGAAGAGAGAGAGAGAGCTGCCCCTAAGTCCCAAGCCCGGTCAGTCATCTGACGTGACTGCTCCAGCTTCCACAGGAACCGATCGATCAAATCCCCCCAAGGCCTATCGATATTAAATCCATACCGCTTAAACTCAAAGGACTCTTGAGCGATATCGGGAGCACTTTGGTCCAGCGGTGCCTAGCTCTGGGACAGTCGGGGACGCAATTTCGTCATATACTTGTTATGGAAGCTTCTTCATCCCCCCAGGAGGACTTGTAAACAACACAAAATATGAACTCTCGGATTGGCCAGACAGTTAGCGTGAGGTGCGATGTTTCTTTTTATGCACGGCGGCACGCCCTTTGACAGTATTTTAGCGGCAGGCAGTGAAAGCCCGGTATAAAGTGTGTACCGGAATAGCTTTGCACTTGACCCTGGATATTGAATACCTCGGGAACAGCAATCACGTGCGCCATTAACCAGGGCATTTAGTTGGTGCGATAGTTCAGTCAAACGGGTGTTCGGAGCAGGGTCCACGTACCTGCTAACACATCTATTTACACCATACAGCCCAAACCCTCGGCAGAGGGCGTTCCGCTTATGATATAGTAAACTCAAATTTAACCATCAGAATCATCCTGCATACATGAAGATTTAATCTAATGGAACATTTGGCATGAATGGTGCCACACTTTTAGCATTTCCTGTGTTACTGGTACCGTACCTGTCGACAATTTCATTCGATATTGATGAGTTGGAGACAATGTTACTTTCGTTTTTCAGACCGATGTCAATATAATGTGTGAATTAAGCGCTTTGAAGGTTGACCCCCCGTTATTATGAAATACTTGTTCCCTTAACTCCTTCATTGTGACCATAAGTACAATAGAATGTCTGCACATTTGAAACCGCAAAAGCGACATTCAACAACGATGTTTTATATCTCGTTGAATCTGTAAAACAGATTATCGCGTGCGGACGCCCTAGCAGACCGCGGTCGACATCACACAGAATACCGAACAGTGAACAGGCGCGCAGGGATATAAAGCCAGCCACCAACTTCTGACCCGGTGAACACATTTGCTTGTCTCCGGATAGCCCATAGGCTTTCAGGATTTTACTTCAAGACAGAGCGTACTTATTTAACATTGAGAAGAGATCGGTAATATAAAATTTACAAAACATGTTTAAGTTTGGACAACTGTCCAGTGTCATGTTTCTATCGCATTCACAAGCACAGATACGATTTGTGAGTAAACAGTTTTTATTTGGGACCTGATCACCACTTTTTTCGCCCATTTACGAATGATTTTCGTAATTAAGGGAACATTAATTATTGACCTAAGATGTAGCTTTAGAGCCGAAGATCATTTCTGTATATTGTTTAGAAACGGGAATACTCTAATGGATAACTTAAGACCGGCCATTAATTGTTGTTTTCAATCTGTTTTGTGAGAACGGCGACCCGTTTACCACGCTGTTGGTGAGGGTTTTCCGATTAATTCCCATACGGCCTTTGCCAGTTTTTTGTTAAAGACTGTACAATCACATCCCTAAGCCACCGTGCCAGGAAAACGATCTGCACGCCAACCACGAACCTCCTCCGACCCGACAATGAGGTGAATTAAGTCAAATATCGAACGGAAGTCTGGCATGGACCCCCTCGACCGGGGGGCCTCGGAATGGGTGCCGCGCCGATGGCACTAGCTTCTCCGTGGAGTCTCCCTTTGCATCTTTGTAAACATGACAATCCAGGGTATAGTAGAACGTGTCCCCCCCCCCCCCACCCACCCCGCCAATGCGAGCAGCCTCGTGCCTCGTTCCTCGTGCCTCGTGCCCTCGTTGGCTCCTTCCGGACCACTTAGCGGCATTAGCACACGACTCCGGTCCCCCGCATCGCTTCTTTTTATGTGACATGGGCATCAGACTCCTGAATGCCCCAGTCGCGGGGGGAGGGGCTGGGGGGCATCCTTGGTCCGCACTGCGCAGGAAAAAAGTGGCATCAAACAGCAAGTGATCCATCCCTCCCTCCCTCCCTCCCTCCGACACGTGACGGTCTCAGATTGCAGCATGGCGTGTATGTTTACTTTGAAGACCGGATTCCCTGCCCCTTCCCCCTGCCCCAACCCCACCCCTCCCACCCCTCCCACCAGCCCCACCGCCTGCCTCCCCAAGGTCGGAGGGATCGGCGCGATGAGAGAAGGGACTTTAGTTAGTTCAGGCAGACATTATGTAAGGTAACTATAGGTCTACGGTCCCTGGTTGTGGTTCTTGAAGGGATCAATGCCCCGAGAACCCAGCCAGCACCGGCCAGCACCAGCCGTAGCCTGCCGTCAATGACAAGGCGTTGGAACCAGCGAGCCCCCTGGGTCAGGATGGAGCCCTGTTTCTGTCTACACCCCCACCCCCGCCCTGTACATATATACGTATTGTACACAGATACATAAAGGTGTTTGTTCTATCGACAACACGGAAAGGAAAGAACCTCGTAACAAAGTGTCGAGTCCCCCGTGTGACAGTGGCCATTAAGGGTGTATGCTCTGGCCTTTATACTTTAATACCTACGCGAAATGGCAGGTGAGTAAGTAACTTTAGAACAATAGTATTCGCCTATGCCGGAAGGACCGCCAAGGTTAGTTGGCGGAGGTGGGAGGCCCGGGGGGGGGGGCACTACATTATTAGAGTGCCAAGGAAGTGCCGCCCATGCCGTAGTGGGGATTTGGAGAGCGAGAGAAAAGTGACCGAATTTGCGGTCATTGAGAGGGATTTTTTGGTTAAAAAAGGGCATTTAAAATGGACACTGACAGAACTTTTTTGTTAAAAAGGCTTATAAAATAGACACTGACAAAAATGTGTGGTCAAAAAGGCATCTAAAATAGACATTCATGACAAAGTGTCTGAGGGATATTTATACAGTCAAGAACAGCAATTTTTAAGAAAAAATTCAGTCTCAGATGGGCACATCGAGAGAAATTGTTAATTTGTGCTTCAGGGATTGAGAAAAAAAGGCAAAAAAGGGTTATTTGGGCGGCACCCCCCCCCCTCCACGGGGTGGGAGGGTGGTAGGACCCCCGGGTAGGGGCTTGTTACGCAAGCAAAAGCAAACGTAAAGATGAAGTCTACAAATGTGCCGCCCACCCCACCACATATAGGTGACAATCACCATGGCACAACGCTGCTTGTGAGGAATCCTTTATTAATAATCAACCAGCTGTTAAAAGAGTATTTATTAGAGTAATTTAGATATATTGCTATATATTATGAAGGCTGGTGGTTATGGGTGATTGGAGGAATGACAGCTGAACTCCTACCCACTCCACAGAACCAGATCTCAATTATGTGAGAGATGGAATGACCGGGTTTCGCAACATCCCACAATGGGGAAAATCAGACCCAGACCTGGACCGAGTTCCCTAGTTAAAGGGGGGGGGGACAACGGGGGGGGGGGAGCAACGGGGGCGGGGGTCCTGTGGGGTCGAAGGGGAGGATACATGATATAAATTGGCTCTTTCCCAAATCACGGTTATTTAATATTGAAATTCTCCGTTCACGATTACCGTTACTGAAAATCCTTGATCATGACGGTCGGCTATAATTTTTTTTTTTTTTTTTAATTCCCAGTTCACGTAGAAATGAAAAACCCATTCTGGATTCTCCTTGGTGACCCCTTGACCGCCCCCCCCCCCCCCCCCCACCGTCCACCTATTGCCAACGCTCACGGTGAACGTCGGCAGTGTAACGACCAGGCTATTGAACGACCTTGGTCGCGGCCACGCCTTTTCCTTCCCTCAATGCAGCAGAATCGTTGAGGCACGTTCGCTGTCGATCGCGCTACAGAACGCGCCCAAATCCACACGCTCGCCAAGCGAACTCGGGTTGGTCGATCTGTCGGTAGCTTGGGGCGCCCCGCGGCTAGGAAGCATCTACCATTGTAAGGCCCTGTATCCTGGCTCATAGGGCCTGCTGTGGTGGGCGTGGGTGTTATACTAAGTCACCACGTGGCGAAGGTCGGGGGTACCGGACGAACGGAACCGGAAGTGGGCTTTTAAGGGCCAAAGATGGCTGAGATCGGGAGAAGCCGGAACGGATAGTGTGCTAATGGAACGCCAAGGAAGACAAAAACATGTCAGTAAAAAAAGCAGAAAAAAACCCACTCACATAGAAGTACCTTCCAGGACTAAGCGTCTCTGGAGGAAGCTAGCTGTAACGCTTTGACGGCTTCTTTGCATTAAGCAAGGAGCCCAAGGCTGAAGGCATAACAAGTCTGCTGGTGTACAGCAGGGCGTGCTTTCATAGCTGGAAGGGCGTTAAGTGATAATCACCCAGGATTATCATGAATGGATCACCGCCTCCAGCTAAACTGATTCATAGTACTCCATCTATCCACCCCTCTCCCTCTATCTACCCTCTCCCTCTATCCACCCCTCTCCCTCTATCCACCCCTCTCCTTCTATCTACCCTCTCCCTCTATCCACCCCTCTCCTTCTATCTACCCTCTCCCTCTATCCACCCCTCTCCTTCTATCTACCCTCTCCCTCTATCTACTCATATTCATTTATGTGCCTTCTCCCTCTGTCTACCCCTATCCCTCTATCTACCCTCTCCCTCTATCTACCCTCTCTCTCTATCTACCCTCTCCCTCTATCTACTATCTCCCTCTATCTACCCTCTCCTTCTATCTACTCATATCACTGCATGTGCCTTCTCCCTCTATCTGCCCCTATCCCTCTATCTACCCTCTCCCTCTATCTACTCATATTCATTGATGTGCCTTCTCCCTCTGTCTACCCCTATCCCTCTATTTACCCTCTCCCTCTATCTACCCTCCCTCTCTATCTACCCTTTCCCTCTATCTACCATCTCCCTCTATCTACCCTCTCCCTCTATCTACTCGTATCCCTGTATGTGCCTTCTCCCTCTATCTGCCCCTATCCCTCTATCTACCCTCTCCCTCTATCTACCCTCTCCCTGTATCTACTCATATTCATTTAGTGCCTTCTCCCTCTGTCTACCCCAATCCCTCTATCTACCCTCTCCCTCTATCTACCCTCTCTCTATCTACCCTCTCCCTCTATCTACCCTCTCTCTATCTACCCTCTCCCTCTATCTACCCCTCTTCCGCTACCTACCCTCTCCCTCTATCTACCCTGTCCCTCTATCTACTCTCTCCCTCTATCTACCCTCCCCCTTTATCTACCCTCTCCCTCTATCTACCCTCTCCCTCTATCTACTCATATTCCTGTATGTGTCTTCTCCCTCTATCTACTCATATTCCTGTATGTGTCTTCTCCCTCTATCTACCCCTATCCCTTTATCTACCCTCTCCCTCTATCTACCCCTATCTCTCTATCTACCCTTTCCCTCTATCTACCATCTCCCTCTATCTACCCTCTCTCTCTATTTACAATCTCCCTCTATCTACCCTGTACCCCTACAACTACATATCCCCTTAGTTACAGTTACCCGCAGCTACAGTTACCTTCATTTATAGAGACAGTTACTGTTACGCTCAGTTAGTCACCATCAGTCACCCTCAGCTAGTCACTCAGTTAGTCACCCTCAGTTACAGTCACCCTCAGTTACAGTCACCCTCAGTTACAGTCACCCTCAGTTACAGCCACCCTCAGTTACAGCCACCCTCAATTACAGTCACCCTCAGTTACAGCCACCCTCAGTTACAGTCACCCTTAGTTACAGTCCCCCTCGGTTGCAGTGGCCGCCAGTGACATTGTCCCGGATCTATAAAGTACCACGCCTGGCCGATTCCGACATGCGGCATCCCGGACACCTTTCACGTTGAAGGGTCCTTGGCGTCTCACCTGTCCCGAGAGAGATATTCCAGAGACAATAGGCCTTCAAGACGTGACGTAACTCTTCCATTTGCCTCGGGCTTTGATGTGAGAGCTGTCTACTGCCCAGTTTGGTGCTTGTGTGCAGAGAGACAGCCTGAAACCTATTTCTGTTTTTTTCTGTTATGTCGATGTATGGCTGTGTTATATCGATGTGTATATGTGTTATGTCGATGTGCGTCTGTGTTATATCGATGTGTTGTGTGGATGTATGCCTGTGTTATGTCGATGTGTGTTTGTGTTGTGTGGATGTATGCCTGTGTTATGTCGATGTGTGTTTGTGTTGTGTGGATGTATGCCTGTGTTATGTCGATGTGTGTCTGTGTTATGTCGATGTATGCCTGTGTTATGTCGATGTGTGCCTGTGTTATGTCGATGTGCGTCTGTGTTATATCGATGTGTGTTTGTGTTGTGTGGATGTATGCCTGTGTTATGTCGATGTGTGTTATGTCGATATAGGCCTATATCTGTGTTATATCGATGTGTATATGTGTTATGTCGCTGCATGTCTATGTTATGTCCATGGATGTCTGCTTTGCGGTGCAACACTAATCACTTATCATTTACACTGCTTTATATATAATTTAAATGAACAAACAGAGATACAACGAAGGCAAACAACAAATTAACAGTGTAGTGTTTTGCATTCCACCCAGGGGTATTGCGAAGACCTCAGATGGACACTCACAGCCCGTGGCCGGCTTCTGGCATCGATCTGATATAGACCCCAGTAGTTCTGCTGACAATGAAAGGGGGGATTATCTCGAACGTCGATATCCTCAGAAAGGGGTACCCCGTCCCACCACCGACGCCACCCCAACCCACCCCACCCCACTCCACCCTGCGACCCCCTCCATCACTACCATAAAACCCCGACCCACCCCTATAAAACGTGGGTCCCCTTCTGCATCGTAAAGCGAAGAAGTCCAGAGCTTGTGTCATGCATGACTTCTTCGGAGTGTAAGATGTGAAATATTGAGTGTGTTATTAGCTAGGGCGACGAGTTGTATCCATACGCGAAGTAACAGTTGTATGTTGTGAAGGGGCGGGAGGGGGTGGCACTGGGAGACGTGGCGTGACATGTCTGTACGTGTGACATGTTTGTATGTGTGACATGTCTGTACGTGTGACATGTCTGTATGAGTGACATGTCTGTATGTGTGACATGTCTGTATGTGTGACATGTCTATATATGCGACATGTCTGTATGTGTGACATGTCTGTATGTGCGACATGTCTGTATGTGCGACATGTCTGTACGCGCGACATGTCTGTATGTGCGACATGTCTGTATATGCGACTTGTCTGTATGTGTGACATGTCTGTATGTGTGACATGTCTGTATGTGTGACATGTCTGTATGTGTGACATGTCTGTATGTGTGACATGTCTGTACGCGCGACATGTCTGTATGTGCGACATGTCTGTATATGCGACTTGTCTGTATGTGCGACATGTCTGTATGTGCGACATGTCTGTATGTGTGACATGTCTGTATGTGTGACATGTCTGTATGTGTGACATGTCTATATGTGTGACATATAATGGAATCATGAAAAGCAAATGTCCACATTGTGATTTATTTCACCGGAGTGTCCTGTAAGCCCGTAAGGTTGGGTTCACCTGGTGTTACTTACAGCATGTACACCCTGCATATTGGCATGTCACGTACTGTTGGCATGTTATATACTAACAAATATCTTCGAAAATCTAAATATCTGCGTACCGTGCATACAGACACAAGGCCCCTGTGGCTGTCAATGTGAGACGCTCCCTGTGGCTGTCAATGTGAGACGCCCCCTGTGGCTGTCAATGTGAGACGCCCCCTGTGGCTGTCAATGTGAGACGCCCACTGTGGCTGTCAATGTGAGACGCCCCCTGTGGCTGTCAATGTGAGACGCCCCCTGTGGCTGTCAATAGGAGAGGGCCCCTGTGGCTGTCAATGTGAGACGCCCCCTGTGACTGTCACTGTGAGACGCCCCCTGTGGCTGTTGGGTCTGGATCGGTCGGTACCAACCCGGTCATCAAGCGATGCCTACCCCTCCACCCCCCCCCCCCCCCCCGGCGCCCACCCCCCCCCCTCCTCGATGGTGAATTTTGTCTTACACAAGCTTGAAGCCGCTTAAGATTAAGTGCCCCAGTCGTAGGAGGCTATTCTGGGACTAGGTCAATGGCGACCATTGTTGAGGATGGGAGGAGGGGGGACAATGCCCATGTCATGTCCAGCTCTTCCTTCAGTAGATGCCGCCCCGGGTCTTGCGAGGACAAGTCATAAACCCAGGGACATGACCTATGTCCTCATTCGATCTGGCCCACAATGGGGTATTCATAAAGGTCCTGGAGATCCACATATATCACGTCCATCACCTTTGGAGAGCGTGGGGCCGGGCGACAGACACATGGCCGTTAGAGCCCAGTATAGGGACCGGCCAGCCATATAACCTCAGGGACGGTATATATATAGGAGCTGTTTGATAACCTGGTGACAAAATAAGAAGCGCCCAGCCATATAAGTGGGGAGGGGAGGGGTGGGGGGGGGCAAAGGGTATTTGCGTTTCTCGGGATTGGGCTTTTCATTTTACCGTGAACTGGGAATGAGGAAAATAATTATTCGTGAACTGGGAATTTTAATTTTAAATAATCGTGAATCGGGAAATCGTCAATTTAGTATCGTGTATCAGCCCTTCCACTGCACGCGGAGAGTTCTGATTTTAATTCATCGGGACCTGGCAATAGAGAAATTAATTCTTCGTGATCTGGGAACATGAGCCCCCCCCCACCTTGCCCCGCCCGCCCCCCCTATAACATATACAGCGTCCAGACACATAACGTAAAGAGACATAAGCGGCTTTGAGACACATAACGTAGAGAGACACAAGAGGCTTTCAGACACATCACGTAAAGAGACACAAGAGGCTTTCAGACACATAACGTAAAGAGACACAAGAGGCTTTCAGACACATAACGTAAAGAGACACAAGAGGCTTTCAGACACATGAAGTAGAGAGACACAAGAGGCTTTCAGACACATAACGTAAAAAGACACAAGAGGCTTTCAGACACATAACGTAAAGAGACACAAGAGGCTTTCAGACACATAACGTAGACACAAGAGGCTTTCAGACACATAACGTAGACACAAGAGGCTTTCAGACACATAACGTAGACACAAGAGGCTTTCAGACACATAACGTAAAGAGACACAAGAGGCTTTCAGACACAGCGTAAAGAGACACAAGAGGCTTTCAGACACATAACGTAGACACAAGAGGCTTTCAGACACATAACGTAAAGAGACACAAGAGGCTTTCAGACACATAACGTAAAGAGACACAAGAGGCTTTCAGACACATAACGTAAAAAGACACAAGAGGTTTCAGACACATAACGTAAAGAGACACAAGAGGCTTTCAGACACAGCGTAAAGAGATACAAGAGGCTTTCAGACACATAACGTAGAGACACAAGAGGCTTTTAGACACAGCGTAAAGAGACACAAGAGGCTTTCAGACACAGCGTAAAGAGATACAAGAGGCTTTCAGACACATAACGTAGAGACACAAGAGGCTTTCAGACACATAACGTAAAGAGACACAAGAGGCTTTCAGACACATAACGTAAAAAGACACAAGAGGCTTTCAGACACATAACGTAAAGAGACACAAGAGGCTTTCAGACACATAACGTAGAGACGCAAGAGGTTTTCAGACACAGCGTAAAGAGACACAAGAGGCTTTCAGACACATAACGTAGAGACGCAAGAGGTTTTCAGACACAGCGTAAAGAGACACAAGAGGCTTTGAGACACATAACGTAGAGACGCAAGAGGTCATCAGACACAGCGTAATAAGACACAAGAGGTTTTCAGACACAGCGTAAAGAGACACAAGAGGCTTTCAGACACAGCGTAAAGAGACACAAGAGGCTTTCAGACACAGCGTAAAGAGACACAAGAGGCTTTCAGACACAGCGTAAAGAGACACAAGAGGTTTTCAGACACAGCGTAAAGAGACACAAGAGGCTTTCAGACACATAACGTAGAGACGCAAGAGGTTTTCAGACACAGCGTAAAGAGACACAAGAGGCTTTGAGACACATAACGTAAAGAGACACAAGAGGCTTTCAGACACATAACGTAAAGAGACACAAGAGGTTTTCAGACACAGCGTAAAGAGACACAAGAGGCTTTCAGACACAGCGTAAAGAGACACAAGAGGCTTTCAGACACATAACGTAAAGAGACACAAGAGGCTTTCAGACACAGCGTAAAGAGACACAAGAGGCCTTCAGACACAGCGTAAAGAGACACAAGAGGCTTTCAGACACATAACGTAAAGAGACACAAGAGGCTTTCAGACACAGCGTAAAGAGACGCAAGAGGTTTTCAGACACAGCGTAAAGAGACACAAGAGGCTTTCAGACACATAACGTAAAGAGACACAAGAGGCTTTCAGACACATAACGTAGACACAAGAGGCTTTCAGACACAGCGTAAAGAGACACAAGAGGCTTTCAGACACAGCGTAAAGAGACACAAGAGGCTTTCAGACACATAACGTAAAAGGACACAAGAGGCTTTCAGACACATAACGTAAAGAGACACAAGAGGCTTTCAGACACATAACCTAAAAAGACACAAGAGGCTTTCAGACACATAACGTAAAGAGACACAAGAGGCTTTCAGACACATAACCTAAAAAGACACAAGAGGCTTTCAGACACAGCGTAAAGAGACACAAGAGGCTTTCAGACACATAACGTAAAAAGACACAAGAGGCTTTCAGACACATAACGTAAAGAGACACAAGAGGCTTTCAGACACATAACGTAAAGAGACACAAGAGGCTTTCAGACACAGCGTAAAGAGACACAAGAGGCTTTCAGACACAGCGTAAAGAGACGCAAGAGGTTTTCAGACACAGCGTAAAGAGACACAAGAGGTTTTCAGACACAGCGTAAAGAGACACAAGAGGCTTTCAGACACAGCGTAAAGAGACACAAGAGGCTTTCAGACACAGCGTAAAGAGACACAAGAGGCTTTCAGACACATAACGTAAAGAGACACAAGAGGCTTTCAGACACAGCGTAAAGAGACACAAGAGGCTTTCAGACACAGCGTAAAGAGACGCAAGAGGTTTTCAGACACAGCGTAAAGAGACACAAGAGGCTTTCAGACACAGCGTAAAGAGACACAAGAGGCTTTCAGACACAGCGTAAAGAGACACAAGAGGCTTTCAGACACATAACGTAAAGAGACACAAGAGGCTTTCAGACACAGCGTAAAGAGACACAAGAGGCTTTCAGACACATAACGTAGAGACACAATCGCACATACAGACACAAGAAGCACATAACAACTCTAGATAATATGATATATGGCTTGTCAAGGATATTGAAACACCTATACACCACTCCTAATTCAAAGTTTGCGACCAGGGGGGATCCACCAGCTTTTTTATGACCAAGGAGGAGGGTGGGAGGTCCCATTTTCAACGGCCGTGATTTTGTACTTTAGATGTTCGACTTTTACAGTCTCAAACATGACTTTGCTTGAGAGGGGGATTATGCAACGCCATGTCACATCACTCTAGCATCCCTCATCAAATCAATCAAATTAATTACTCCAAAGACAAATCGGTAACAAACAGTCCACTATGATAAAGTACACTTCACACAACCCTTAACTTCCAGTGAACATACATAGACAATTCAGAGGTTCAGATATCTTAGCGGGTGCTCTATCGGAGATATGGCCGCCATCATCCGCTGGTGTCGAGAGTGTCCAAGTGACGCTGTCGTTGTAGCCCACCGACCGAGGACTTTGCATGAGTTACAGCCATCAATTCTCTCACTCCTTGGTGCAGGAACGCGGGCATCTGAGGGAACTGAGGGCAGAAGGCGCACTGTGCGCATTGCAACGTGGACCCCGTTACCTCCCCCCCCCCCCCCCCGCCCCCTACCTCCCCTCCCCCGCTCCCAACCTCCCCCCCCCACCCCCACGGCCCCAGCGCTCTAGTCCCGTGTCACTGGCCGTCTTCCCACGGCTGTTTTATCAACACTTGACAATGGTCTTATCGGGTGCTATTGGCAACGATTGTTCGTCGCGTCTTTGTTTTCCTCATCTGCTCATGACGCTGTTGCCCCGTTTCCATGGTGAGGAGATAGACATATGACTACTGTGGTGATAGACCGATGGCCGTCGAATTTTTTATACCACCCTCGCTGTTGGTATGCCGTCACATTACTTATAAGCATACATAGATATAGCGCCCAACCATATGGCAGCCATAGGCGGCTCAACTCTAATAATTACAACCTAAGTCTTAAATAATTACAAGCTAGGTCTTAAATAATTACTAGGACGGCGTTGCATGGGTACGGGGATAACGCTGTTTATGGCTGTTAACGCGGCAATGAAAGCGACATGGCAGCCCCTGCTCGGGGAAAACAGGCCATAAACAGGGCTAGGTACGGGGACATCCATATGAGATTAACCCGAGCCCCGTTCACCGGTGTTTGGCTCTCGTGATAGCCGGGACAAAGGGAGACTCGAGCGACAATAGGTCACGTGACTGACTCTGGCGGCATCCTTAAAATGCGGAGCTTTGTTCCGTTATGCAACCTAGGCACACAGATTGAAGGCCCCAAGTGCTACTCGCGAATTCATCAGGCCACAAATCATCTACCAAAACAAACCTTCTGCCAAACCTTCTGCGATGTTTTTCAAATGGCGGTGAGTGGCAGAAGGTTTGTTTTGGTGGATATCTTGTGGGCTGATGAATTCGTTAGTAGCGCTTAGGGCCTTCAATCCTTGTGCCTAACTTTTTATAAATGTATCCTGGACATGAATAGGTGACCTATATGTGGCGTCTTCATCACATTTTTATGAAATCCAGAAATCTTCGTCACCACCCCCTGCTCTGGGACTGCGGGCCGTGCTCGGAAATCCATGGCCCTCCGGTCCATCCTGTGGCCGGGGGCCATGTGACAGGGCTAGGCGTGGAGATGGGACGGGGGGGAGGGGGGAAGGGGGGAAGGGGGTCCAGGGTACCTACCGCCGACGTCGACGCGGTCAAGTCGCCGAAGTTCTAGCGGGTTAAATCTCCACTAAATCGACCAATTGTGAGCACCCACTTACAGACTATTTAATCCCAACCGCTAAGCTATCGTCTTCATTGAAGCTAGAGCGGCAAAGAGGGACGGTAGCGAGGGGGTGGGGGGTGGGGGGGGGAGGGGTAGGCTTACATGAGCCTAATAACCTAATTACGTAAGTTGATGGAAAATCTTATGACAGACATTGGAAGTGTTCAACTTCGGCCGAAAAGAAAAAATTAGCGTGACCCTTTTCATAGATGGTGGTAGCAAAATAGCCAGACCTGAATGCCGCGCAGGCACCACAAATAGGAGTTAATCCTGGAACTCTGTTTTATATGTAGGGCCGACATGTGCGGCAACTGATTCACCATTATGAGAGAGGCCCATTAAGGCACACAAGGAAAAGGGACCCAAAACTCTGGAAACGGAAGCAGCTTGCTTGCCCGTCTGAGCCGAAGTCTCAATGCAGTAAAGCTCCCGTTGTAACGGCTAAACATAGACATCGGACGGAAGTCTGCCGCCAATTTTACCCGGGATCAATTCCTATGGTGGGAGGATGTTAGGCGAATACAACCGCTCGTCGAATGAAGCAAAGGATTTGTGAGAAAAAAAACAACAGAAACGCACAAAAAACGGAAAGATAATTTAGGTTAAATGCTGCTTTAAAAGCATTCGGCGCTTCCTCTTTCTTAGCTTTTTTTTATATCAAGGAAGGAAAATGGACCAGTTACATTGTGTTTTACGCCACCTTTGTGTACATGTGGGTAAAAAAAACAAAAAAAAAACAATTCTGTGAAACCTTACCACCGGTAATTTTTCATTGTCGGATTCTACTCATGGTGCATGCGTCAGGATTTGGCCAGACCATTACTTATGATTAGTATTGGTCGCCTATTGACGGTGTTAGTACTATAGTCGGACCATGTTGCCATTACAGGCCTTTTTGTGTTGACAAGCCAGCTACGGGTGACAACCATTGGTGGGCTTACGCTGTCCTTGCTACGAAGAGAACATCAATATTTCATGACCTCTTCCACGCAGTCCTTGGGGGCCTCCCTGATGTAGTGCTTAGTGCACTTCACCGCAGATCAACATGTACCCCGTTCAAATCTGGACCTGGGCGTCTATGATCTGGGACATATTTCATCGATTTATCCGCCATCGTCCTTTGGGTTGCTTGGTGCCAACTTAGCCCTTATGTGCACAAAAGCGGCCTAAAACACCAATTCATGTCACACATGTCAGGTCGCGCTGCATATGTCTGTGAACTCTATCGCCTGCTTGTCGTTATATTTAGTCCTGAAAGGGTTTGCTTGGTGACAACCCGATCTTCGATAGATTATCCAACAAGGTAGCGCCTGTCTCTGTTGAGATTCCGTACTACAGTGTTATCATGAATTCCGTATTGTAGTGGTAGTGGTATCAGTGGTGAAGTCGTTCCGGCCAATTTTATTATAGTAAAGCAGATTAAAAACTCCGGCTATAAGAATAAAGCAAATGTCAAGACACCGCTGTTTTTATAATTGGTACTTCCAAGCAATCGTTGGATCGGTCCACCCGAGCCAAACAACAATTTCGGGTATCAAGTCCAAGGCAAAATTCAACGATAATCTTCTAACAAAATGTTTTTGTACTTGATACAAATACTCATTTAATATACCGCTGCACCTTGCTCCGCCACTGCGTCGCTAGCTTAAAACGAATTGGAGTCTGAGAACAGGAACCTAGAAATGCAGTGTTGGCGAATAGTTTCGTCAATATTTCTTCAGCTTATATAGTAGTTGTAAAGACAATATTAATTCCAATATATTACGATATTAAAATAGAATACCCGTTAATTTTATTCGGGAGCACTATTAGAAATATTGGTCACTATCCCATATGACGCATTAAAAATCAAGAAATAGTCAGACGCTCATTCGACGTTTCGTGACTTAAATGAAGGTTCCCCTGTGAAGAACTGGTGGACTGTACGCATGGAACCGGTCATTACTTTTGTCAAACAAATCCCTTACAAAACATCGCTGGTTGTTATCATTTATTCAAACCAAGTGTACAAAAAGAAAAAAAGAAAAAAAAAACGGGATCCTGCATACATCAAGTAAAAAAAATGAATAATAATAATAGTAATAAAACAGGTAAAAGAAAAAAAAGTATACACTTGGTTGGGGAAACTCCAACTAAAACCCTAGCTGGGTTGCTCGTGTTGGAGCCACCCAAATATTAAATAAGAAAAAATCGCTATGCGGCATATAAACTTGAAAACAAATTATCCAACACGGACTCACAATGTTGCGAGGTTAAAACAAATGCAGGAGGGCTACAAAATATAATGTCGTACTTATTAATTACAATAAAACACTCAAGTCAATTGCACGCGGCAGGTATACCGGTGTGGAATATTACAATTATAAAAATATGTATTAACAATAAGGTGTTTAATATATTTTGAATACACTTCTAAACTATGCGTATGAACCTTTTGAATAATTTGGCTTAGTTCAGTATTGACGACTTCAACCCGACTATATCTTATGCATTTCGTAACAAAGTCATGCTGAGCTCTAACGGTGGGAGCATAGTTTCGGTAGCGAGTATAATGAGTATGCACTTCGTCATTTCGGACCATGGACAGTTCACAAAAATAGCCAGGTAATTTTTCATTAGTTAATTTGTGATTAAATTTTAATCTTTGCAAACGATATATGTCTTCTAATTTTAGTAGATTTAGGCGCTTAAACAATGGTTCTGTATGTGCGCTAAACTCACTCAAAGTAACGATGCGTATGGCTTTTTTTTGCAGTTTACATAGTCTGGTTGCTTGATAACCCCAGGCCGCGGTAATATTAGAGTATTATATACAGTCAATCGAATATGCTTAGGCAGGGTATATTTTAATTTGTTTAAAATTCCAATTACCTTAGATATTTTACATGCGATTTTTTCGACATGACTGTGCTACTTCATATGTCTATTTATGATTACACCCAGCATATCAAAATTGTCTACATGCTCTAAAATAGTGTTGTTCATGTAGAGCTGGGGAATTTGCACTCTCTTTTGTGGCGTATGAAAAACCATAAACTTACATTTGTTAGGGTTTAAAGACAGTCGGTTTATATTTAACCAGTCGCATATTTTAGACAGTTCATTATTTAATATATCGCTAAAGGCTAGGGCAGTAGATCGTTGATATATATTATAAATAAGAGTGGGCCAAGAACTGACCCCTGTTTTTGTTATTCCAGATATAGCACATCGAACACATGCTGGTTACCTCCTTCCTCAAAAATACCAATTCGTCTGAATATTTACATAAACTTTTCATCTGAACATTTACATAAACTTTTCATCTGAATATTTGCATAAACTTTTCATCTTAATATTTACATAAACTTTTCATCTGAATATTTACATAAACTTTTCCCTAAATATGTACATAAACTGTTCATCTGAATATTTACAAAAACTTTTCATCTGAATTTTTACATAAACTTTTCATCTGTCTATGTTTAGCAATTAAACAGGAACATGCATCTACGTTTGTGTCTGCATCTAAAAGTAATACTTTGATCGTTCAGAGCCGATGTCCGAGTTTGTACAGATTTCGTGACTAAAACTTGCCACACTTATCAAAATATGAGCCACGTTATTTACATAATCAATAGTTGAATATTACTGGTGTATTATATCTTGGAACATTCCTCAGTCTGCAAATGCATTTGGTGTGAGTAGCCAATTAAGCTCTATTTCACGCCGGAAAAACACTTTCCAAATATTGTACAAAGTCATAGGCATAAAAGGCGTAATGGCAGATACGCAGTTAGCAGTTGATATGGGTCATCGGCTTCGATATTGCGGTTTATCACGACCTAGTTTTTATCTGTCTGGGATATTCACCCTCTCATCTTGTAGCCTCGTGCTCGACAGGCATAAATAACGAGAGATTACAATGAACGTAGGACCAGATCTGGGGGGTGTGTGGGCGGAGGGGACAATGGGAAGCTATTGTCCTAGCGACCTGATGTATGTAGGTCCATAAACATAGCGAGACGTACGTCTATTGTCTATAGGTCTATTGGTCTATCCCCTTAGCGTGATAGAGGCACCGCCGGGTGAACAAAGGACAAAGTACACTGGCCATTAAGGGGAGGACCTAGCGTGAAGATGTCTCCTTTAACTATATAGCTCCTTACGCCCCCGCCCCACCAAACCCTCCCTCCACCCCATCACTCAATCCACCCATCCCTCCCTGTCACCACTACCCCGCGAAAGACTTCTCTCCCTCTGTCACCACTACCCCGCGAAACACTTCCCTCCCTGTCACCACTACCCCACGAAACGCTTCCCTCCCTGTCACCACTACCCCGCGAAACTCTTCCCTCCCTGTCACCACTACCCCACGAAACACTTCCCTCCCTGTAACCACTACCCCGCGAAACACTTCCCTTCCTGTCACCACTACCCCGCGAAACACTTCCCTTCCTGTCACCACTACCCCGCAAAACACTTCCCTCCCTGTCACCACTACCCCGCGAAACACTTCCCTTCCTGTCACCACTACCCCGCGAAACACTTCCCTCCCTGTCACCACTACCCCGCAAAACACTTTCCTCCCTATCACCACTACCCCGCGAAACACTTCCCTCCCTGTCACCACTACCCCGCGAAACACTTCCCTCCCTGTCACCACTACCCCGCGAAACGCTTCCCTCCCTGTCACCACTACCCCGCGAAACACTTCCCTCCCTGTCACCACTACCCCGCGAAACTCTTCCCTCCCTGTCACCACTACCCCGCGAAACACTTCCCTCCCTGTCACCACTACCCCGCGAAACTCTTCCCTCCCTGTCACCACTACCCCGCGAAACACTTCCCTCCCTGTCACCACTACCCCGCGAAACTCTTCCCTCCCTGTCACCACTACCCCGCGAAGCACTTCCCTCCCTGTCACCACTACCCCGCGAAACACTTCCCTCCCTGTCATCACTACCCCGCGAAACTCTTCCCTCCCTGTCACCACTACCCCGCGAAACACTTCCCTCCCTGTCACCACTACCCCGCGAAACACTTCCCTCCCTGTCACCACTACCCCGCGAAGCACTTCCCTCCCTGTCACCACTACCCCGCGAAACTCTTCCCTCCCTGTCACCACTACCCCGCGAAACTCTTCCCTCCCTGTCACCACTACCCCGCGAAACTCTTCCCTCCCTGTCACCACTACCCCGCGAAACTCTTCCCTCCCTGTCACCACTACCCCGCGAAACTCTTCCCTCCCTGTCACCACTACCCCGCGAAACTCTTCCCTCCCTGTCACCACTACCCCGCGAAACACTTCCCTCCCTGTCACCACTACCCCGCGAAACACTTCCCTCCCTGTCACCACTACCCCGCGAAGCACTTCCCTCCCTGTCACCACTACCCCGCGAAACTCTTCCCTCCCTGTCACCACTACCCCGCGAAACTCTTCCCTCCCTGTCACCACTACCCCGCGAAACACTTCCCTCCCTGTCACCACTACCCCGCGAAACACTTCCCTCCCTGTCACCACTACCCCGCGAAACTCTTCCCTCCCTGTCACCACTACCCCGCGAAACACTTCCCTCCCTGTCACCACTACCCCGCGAAGCACTTCCCTTCCTGTCACCACTACCCCGCAAAAAACTTCCCTCCCTGTCATCACTTTTTTTTTCGTTGTTGTTGTTTGTTTTTTTGTTGTTTTTTTTTGGGTGGGGGGGGCAGGGAGAGAAGCCACCCCTTGGTTATATATTCATTTTGGCGCTGGTCATTGAAAGTCATCGAAAATATTTTCGTTCCCGAAGTTGGTTTACTTATCTTCTTTTCTTACTCAGATGAGACAGATAAAACCGCTGCATGGGTAGGTTGTCATGGAAGGGATGTGGGGGGGGGGGGCAAGTTGCTAATTACATAACATTTTAAAAGCGCCCTTGCACCTCATTTATGTTAGAAGTGATGATGATGATGATGGTGATGATGAGGATGATGAGGATGATGAGGATGATGAGGATGATGAGGATGACGCGTCGCTTTCGTCTGATTCCTAATAAAGTCATTGACACAAACACAATTCAAACACCACACAAAGCAAGACAAAATTATCAGTTAGGTAGGCTTATGTGTCTTACAATAAGTCGCAGTAATACTCTAGTGACAACGTATCACTGAAGTCAATGTGGCCTCACGTTTACGTGGGAAGACGTAGATGTAGCCAGCTCAAAGGCACAAGTTGGTGGAGCTTTCATTAAAGCAGCCTACTTACATATGCCATCTTAGATTTTGTACCTTTTTTAATCAAGACTAAAAGTATCTCAACATTATGATGCATATGTTTTATTTCTCGTTGAGTCTGTAAAACAATAATTTCAACATAAAACTGCGCAGACTATTTTATCGCGCGCGGACGTCCTAGCGAGCCGCTGTCGGCATCACACAGAATACCGAACAGCGAAAAGCCGGCCAACAACTTCTGCTCCGGTGAATTCATTTGCTTCTGGTAAGGAGAATACCCATGTAACAATACATTCTTGAAAAAGAATGTACGAGGCACAAACCGAGTACATATCTTTTCAAGAATGAACTGTCTTAAAGTACAGTGAGCCTCACTTGTTCCCCATAGCGTGAACGTGTGTGTGATGCGCGTGAAGGCAAACAACCGGAAGGTAGGCAGCACGTACAGGCCGTTGATGCTAGGCATTAACATAGAGCATAGGTATCCCTGTCTCGTGGGGTCTCGATAAGATTCCGAAGTGACTGTACAGCCCTATAGGGCTATGTTGAAGTATAGGCAGCTATACGTCAATTTCTGTCTAGGTTTATTCTAGAGACTATGAGTACCATTTCACTAAACGGAAGGTATACGTTAAAATATTTGGAGGCGATGAGGCGCAGAACTATACGAGGAAAAATCCGTCTTCAAACACCCGAAAGGTAAACATGGTGTTCTAAATTTGGTCCTGCACCCGGGCTTTCGCGAGTTCTCCAAACAGCGAGTGACGTCACAGTTTCACGTGCCTCCGCGGTAACAAAAATGGCTAGAGCAAGTGATCGACTTAACCGCTGTCAAAATGTGCGGTGCATGGAGTAACAACACACTGATGCGTCATTAAAACATACGGTAAAGGTAAAATAAAAGGTATATAAAGGTAAAATATGACCAGTTGGATGTTTTCGTATCACTTTTGGATTACGAAAAAACCAAGCATTATAATTTTGTGTAATCTTTCTGTTTGAAGCGTTGCGCCAACGTTGTCACCTGGGAGAATGCGAGTGACGTCATAATGCCTCGTTTTCGTAGGATATACAAAAAAACGTTAGTTTCCCAGCCGTGTTGTCCCGTCGTAACAAATATTCGTCATTGTGATGGCGCAAATGAATGAAAAATATGTCGTCTATCCGTTTTGTGCAGCTATAGTTCTTAAATGTTCTTATTCATAGCGCTAGGCCTTCCGCGATTGACCCACCCCTTGGCGCCTGGCTCTTGCGCAGGTAGTCTGGTTCCCAGTTTCTCTCTTTGTGTAACATACACGTCACGCCTACGTCACAGATAGTCAGGGTACCAGTGTGCGCAGAGATTCTCAACTCGTTCCAAACACGTGCTTCGTTTGTTTGTCCCCAAAATGAGTAAACCGAAAGTCTAGGCGAAGGAGACCTTATAGTCCTATGCCTGGACCAAAGCAAACAAAAAATAGTTTCACAACCACTCGATTCTTCACGCACAAACCGCGCAGTCGGCCGGTTCCCAACACTAAAACTTTGACTACAACGATTGCGCGTCACGCAGCTGCAGCAAGGCACCAGCGTGATGCGCACTCGTTCTAAGAGCACGTGTTTTTTTGTTGGTCAGAAAAAGACCTAAACGGGAAATTGGATCCGCGAAAACTGTGCAGCCCTATTTTAGTTCATCTACAGATTGCAAGAATGAAGTCGTGTTTCGCATCAAGGTGCGTTGCTTATGGATAGGATATGCTTTGCAAAATAAGTTTCGTGTTATTCCCGAGAAAGAAAAATGATTTCTAGTGTGATTATAGGATATAAGGAAATGCCGGTATGTCTTTTGAATACGACTTACATATGATTTCAAACTCAGTTTCTAAAAATGGATTTTGTGATCTACGCTTGTTTTGAAGAGAAATATGTATCTGTTTTTGCTGAGGCTATACATCGGGCGTCAAGTTTCCAGTTCATCATCCATTATGGTTGCGACTTGTTTCAGAGAAGCTTACTTATTGCTCATGATTGGCATTCACTGCAATGGTCGATTTCGTAACAGAAGAAAGATTTTTCAACAAGAAAATAGTTTAGTGTCCTTGAGTCAATCGCAATTCATCAGCTCGCTAAAACAGTAGATACAGTATTAATGTACAGTTTAGACAATAGAATGATGTCATAACAGTACTTTAACTCCAGATAGCTCACAGGCTTTCATGATTTACAATCAAGACAGAATATACGTATATTTGACATGAAGAAGACGTTGGTGATACAAAAACTACAGCACATATTGCTTTAATCTGTCAAACTATCCTGAACACATTTCGTACTAGGCTGCCCGGCGGCGTCACGCATGACTTAATTGTGATGGCTGGGCCCGCACAGTATAAAGAACACATACTCAGAGATTCTTGGCATCCAGCTTTCAGCTTGTCCATCATGGTTACTTTTATCGATCCTCCCAGAAAGGAGTCTCATGTACTAACGGACAGGAGGGGTGGCAGTCGCTGATGTCAGACAATCCTCTTAGCCCTAACCGTTTTCGATTCTAACCGTTTCCGCACACAAAAAAAACACAACAAAAACCGGAAGCCGTGATGCCTGCCTCGGGACCCCCCACGGCGATTGTCCGGCCATCGCGAGAGGCGTCGCCGTCGCTAAGAGACGACAAATCTTTAAATGGCTGACTTATGCAGCAGGCTTTACCGGGTACAATGGCTGTACGCCGAGTCTCATAAAAGATTAGATATCGACAATTGTCTGCGCCACGCGCTACATGCTACACGAACAGAAGGCCTGGTGCGAAGCTTGCGATATCCGGATATCAATCTGCGACGTGGAATACTGGTCGGCTTCAAGCTGATGGATATCAAACCATATAGACCTAAGTTAATGGCCTTTTCTATATCCGCCTGATTCCGGTTGTCGTATCCGCCGCCAGCACCACCCCCTCCCCGCCTCCTCGCTTCCCTTGTCTAAACGGCTGCTTCTCTGCTGTGTGCGCAATTCTCTTCGCAAAATGTACTATAATCAAGGATAGTGATTTCCTATTTCCGAAAATATGGGCGGATGTCAATTTGCTAAAGCAAGTGCTCTTGAATTAAAACTTAAATAGTTCAACTGACATGCCAGTGGAAAGTTAATAATAACCGGAAATATAGTTGTATTTGAATAAAAACAGAAACCTGACGAATAAGCTATAATGCAAATCGCTTTTCCGTCTACTCCGACGTGACGTCATCAGCAGCAGGAATATACATGGAATGCACCATTGAAAGCGCCATCTGGCGAATGCGTCAAAACACTCCAAATTTAAGGTCAGAGGGGAAAAACACTGCCTGGCGCCAAGGCCGGCGCCACGCTAACCTCGCTGCAGACAGTGGGTGGCGGCTCGTAATCGGTTCCCAACTAACAATTTAACCTTCCGCGAACGTTAATAGGGAGTTCGCTGGGGGTTTCGCCAACGTTCACATGGAACGTTCGAGGTACGTTCGCCAGGAAAGATTTTTTTACGTTAATTGAACCTTCAAGCGAACGTTCGCTGAACGTTTAGAAAAGCCGTTACCTCACCTTCTGCTAACGTGCGACAAACGATCAAATTACGATCCAGTCACACGAAACGATATAACCATGTGATTTTTAATTCCCTTTAATAGTACAAGCCATAATTATGGCCGCTCCAATCCGATGGTCGTAGAGTAGTCGTTAACATGCCTGCATGGGCGACAAAAAAACATGAAAACAAATACGTAGACATTGATACCATGGTATTTACCATGGAGTATGATAGTATATTTTCATAACAGTAGGATTTTCTTCTAGACATTGTGACCAAAAGGCAGTTTTTTGCTGAGAGCCTGCCTAAAAAATTGGCTGCCGAACATTGTAAAAAATGCCCGCACATTCGGCAGGCAGGGGGGTCTCTGGCTAATACCCTGCATGTATTGATAGTGGTTTTACTAATATTACATACTTTTATCATATTCTTGACTTAACCCAGGATTTTTGAATAACCATTTTCTTTCTCCTCAAGTGGTCAGTAATAATAGGGGTACCTACCATTGACCCCCATGATAGACCACAAATGACTGGTATCTTAGATAGCCTGATTATACAGACATTTAGACTGCTATTAAGATATGTTACTCACATAATTGATCATATTATTGCTACCCTCTCCCTACCTTCCAGCAAAACTGCCTATCAAAATCCCACCCGGCAAACGAAGCCAATTACTTCGGTGCCAATTCTAGACACAAGTATTTGCGACAACTACTGGTAACAAGCCTGGTTATACTGCAAGGTCGCAGTCCAATGGGCAAGGGTAGAATATTATATCTGAGTATTGGTCCGTTGTGACATAAATAGATCAAAAACTACCTGCGCCAACTGGGTTATCCCTGCATTTGACTTTTCGCTGAGATCTCCTACACGGTGCCTCTTAGATGTATGAGAAGGAGAGGGGTCAGTCCTGGGTGTATGTGTGAAGGGGCGAGGGAGTCCATCCTCGTTGTGTGAGAGGGAGTAAAGTGGAAAATCCCTCCTATATGGGTTACTGGAGGAGGGCCCCGAGCAGTCCTGGATGTATGGTAATGCGAGGGGAAGGGTGGGGGTGGGGTGGGGTCCCTCCTAGGTTAGTGTGATGGGGGAGGGAGTCCATTCTGGGTGTATGACAGTATGTGCATGAGGGTAGGTCTGTGCTATGGCGTTTATGGCCGAAATGTTATCATAAAGAATGAACAATTTGGTTAAGAGTAGCCGACACGTACAATGGAGTAATCCCCTCTTTGAAGGATTCCTGCACACGCCCCTGACATGCATGCGTGCAAAGCACAAGAGATGAACGGGAATAAACAGACATGATGCGGCTGGGCCTATCTCACAGGAGGGGCGGATCCAGACTATATGGGGTGGGGGGAGCTTGAATTTCGCGATTACAGTGCTTAGGCAGCGGAAGTGGGGGGGGGCGGTTCTGGCCCTTCGTCAGCATCAGGCTGCTGCTCCTGGACATAGGATAGGCTTATTTATTTTTGGGGCTAAACTTGTCGGCAGGGGGGCTTCTGCGGCTTGACCAGGGGGTGGGGGGGGGGCTTAAGCGGCAGTACCCCCCCCCCCACTGGATCCGTTAATGCACAGTCACACGCTCGCACTGAACTTGGAACTTTGGTTTGGAAGCCATCGACGGCACACACAGGCGCCACAGATCGACTGACACGGGCCAGGGGGTGTGGGGTCCGCATATATAGAACTTGTTCTATGTAGGCGGTGCGCCCCCCCCCCCTTCCCCCGGCCTGTGTCTGTCGATCTGAGGCTCGTGTAGGCCTACACGTGATGAGTGTAACTCGATGAGGAGAGATAGACTTGTCAGAAGTCATTCATAGTGACTTAATCACCGATAATGCGAACAATCAAATGGAGCGATGTTGATCACTAATAAATGTCCTATTCGAAGAAACACTGACAATTCATAATTCTTAATAAACGTCCAGATGGCAGATTTAGGACTTACAGACGAGGCTCGAGGCAACCAAGTATTTTACCCATGAAGGCCTTGGGTTGCCGTCTAACAGAAGCTCTGTAGAACAAACTAAGCAACACTCACCGCCAAATCTCGTATTTTTCAACTCCATAGATGTTATGTTCCTAGGTAGCACCGTTGATATCTTACAACAGTCCTCGATGTTTCGCATGTCCTTTCCCACACAACAAATTTCGAATCGCCCGCTTCTCGCCGCTCGTCTTGGACGGAAGTTATGAACTGCTCGCGTCGCGCGCAGTCAGAGCGAATGTTTGTCAACAATCACACGTGGACCGGCATCTCAACCAGATTCCGCAGCGTTCATTTTTTTGGAGACAGCCAAAAAAGTGGGGGCGAGGGCAGATGTCCCCAATGCCCCCTACTTCTGACGGCCCTGCTGCCCCCGCCCCCCCCAACCCCAATATACTATGCTGGAGGTTGACATATGGGGATGTATTGGATGGGGGAGAGGGGCAATGCTGACCCTCTAGGGCAGGAGCGCGGGGGCGGGGGGGGGGGGGGTAGGAGGCAAGTGGGTGTGAATTTCGTGCTGGATTGTCTCATAAGGTTACGTGCATTGTATTTACGTTTACGAGGCCGTCTAAACTTAGACCGTTTGTCCTTTACGCCAATACATTTCTTTAATGGAACCCCCGCAGGGGCGGATCTAGGAATTTGTCAAGGGTGGGGGGGTTGCTCTCTGAAAACTTCCGACCGAAGGGTGTGCTCTCTGAAAAACTTGCGACCGGGGGGGGGGGGCAGGGCGTGCTCGGAGAAGCCGACTTTAACAGTGTATGTTCAGGTTCCCAAGTGGGGCGTTGCTGTCTCTCTCTGTGAAAACTTTCGACCGGGTGGGTGGGGGGGGGGGTGGCTGTTCTGAAGACTTGTGACCGGGGAGGGGGGCTTGGGCTTGGAGAACCCGACTTGTGTATGTTCAGTTTCCCAAGGGGGGGTTGCTCTCTGAAGACTTGGGACTTTAACATGTATGTTAACATGTATGTTGTATGTTCTGGTTCCCAAGGGGGGGGGGGGTGCAACCCCACTAACCCCCTCCCCCCCCCCCCCTAGATCCGCCACTGCCCCGGTCCACGTGTGATTGTTGACACACACTGGCCACAGACAAATCCAGACACGCGTAGACGGGCCGTCAGATGTTTGCCCGTCCTACAGTCACAGAACTGGGGCTAGGGGTTGACGCAGGACTTGTCGAAAATCCTGCGATCTTGCTTCACGCAAATAAGTTTGGGGTTGGTTGGAGTGGGGGTGGGGCAGACATCCCACATTATGTGCTCTAAGCATGTGGCGTCGACGGTCCAATGTTTTTGTCTGTCTCTCCTAATTTCCATGGCTTTCGACGTTTCCCTTACGTTGGCCACATTATTTTGGACCGAGAACGCTAGGCCTATAGCATAGAATAATAATAATCTAATTAGAACTAAAATGCAATGATACACGGCCGTTCGAGGAACGTTCCCGGAAGGTAGCTATATGAACGACCGTTCGGAGAACGTTCCCAGAAGGTAGCTTTACATCCCATTAATCAACGGTTAATTTTACGCTCAGTGTTTCAGTTTAGGGAACGTTCCCTGTAGCTTTCAACAGAAGGAAGCTAAAATCGAAATATTCCAGGAACGTTCCCGGAAGGTATCTCTCAAACCGAATCAGGCCGTAGCGTTCATTGAATGTTCTCGGAAGGTTAAACACTAACGTAACCAAAATATAACTCCCAGCGAACGGTTCGCTGAACATTCGGTGTTTGCTGGGTTATAATATGCATTATATATACATAACTAGAGGGGAGGGAATACCTTGTTCGTTGGCATCCAGACTTTCTTAGAGATTCGCGATTAGCTGCTGGCAATTTTTGGGGGATCGTTATCCGTACAATTCCTGGTTCAACGCGAAGACCCTTTCCCTATTTACCGCGATCCGTTTTAATAGCAGTCTGTGAATTCCTCGATATTCGCGACATCACTTTTAAAATGTTTTTCTTAGCGGTCTTGAACAGTCCTCATCTTGGAGATTCGATATTGCTGTCCCAAATTCTTGAGGATTCGCGATGCAGAGGGAGTACCCCCCTCCCCCCCTCACTAAGTAACATCTAGGTGATGTTCTAAACTATTTTGGAGGGGATACTCCCTCTGAATCGCGAATTATCAAGAATTAGGGAGAGTAATATCGAATCTTCAAGAATTTAAAAGGGCTAATATAAATGAGGACTGCTCAAACTGGGCGCCAAAAAAACGCACCAGGTTGTGTCTTCCGGAATTCACAGACTGCTATAATGGATAGTTGTAAAAAGGCAAAGGATCTCCGCGTTGAACCAGAAGTTGTACGGATAACAATCTTGCAAAATTGCCAACAGCTAATCGCGAATCTCCAAGAATTCCTGGATACCAATCGCGGAGATCGAAAAAGGCACCCCACCCCCCTGTCTTGGCCCGGCTAACCGTTCATTAAAAAGCGTGCGATGGATGTACGCGGATATATTAGAGTAGTTCCTGTTTTGCTGCTATTTAACAGCTGGGTATAATCCTTCGATCTTTCTTAATTATCAGCAAGCAGTTTGTTTAGGGAAGGTGTAGCAGGTGCGAAGGGAGGATTATTAAAGCGGGGGGGCCGCTTTGGTTAGGTTAGAAAATCCTAGGACTTAGGTGACTGAGTGAACGACAGAGGAGAGGCGCGGCGTGGGGGTTAGCATGGCGCAGGCCGTAGCGCAACACAATGGACGCATTTCTTTGGTAACCCCGGTATATCCCCAAGGTGGACCGAATACGTACATTACGTATCGGTGTACCGCCCGACACGTGTTTTACTCGGATCGGGTGCGCGCGCATCCATTCGGTATGCCGATGTGGCCGGTTCAAAACAACACGGGACATTCGGGAGAAGATGGCGGCTGATTGAAAAGTGCTTGCTTCCATTGTTCCTAAATGAACCAGACATGACCGGGGTGTACATTTCATTGACATTCGGCGTAGCCCGACCGGTAGGTCCGAAAGAGGTTGGCAGGCCGTCTTGATAGCACAGTGGGTTAGATCGCTCGCCTTGAGCGCTCTGGACACCTGAGAGCCTAACGGCACGTGGATCGGATGTTCGAGCCCTGCTGTGGCTATGTCTGTGTGGCCGCAGGATAAAGATCCCATGACCTTCTTCGCAAAAAATTTGGGGTTACCCTCGGGGACATTGCTCCACTTTCCCTTCCTTCTCCCATTGACGCGGTATGACTATAGTGGTTAAAGCGTCCTGAATACCCAACCAACCAACCGCAACAGGTTATGTATACATGGCGCCTACCGATCCTGGCCCAAAGAAATGTGCCCCATGGTTTCCCCTTTGACCTTGAACCTTGGGGCCCTGAGTGGTGTTGCCACCTCACAAATGATTACCGTACTCAACGCGAATGGTACACTGCGTGGAGCTCACCCCCTCAATGACAAGGGTAGGAAATAAGAAAAACATAACATGATGATTACTGAGCTATCAGTTTACTTAAAACAACCTGTCTCGGCTTTCAAGAGATTCCGTATTGTATTGACATCATAAATCATGTTAATTCGTTTCCCGCATTTTTGCTTGGCAAAAGTAAAAGTAAAGAACATGTTTAAAGTTTAAGCGAACCCTACTTTTTGGTAAACAACGGGCTGTTTGACGAGACCAAATTAATCGTTTAACCCGGCCGTCCGCCAGATCTAAACACAGCTTCCAATATAAAGACCAACGCGACACTTTTTGCAGGATAATCTTCTAAACAAAAACGAATTTTAGCGCAAACAGACAGGGCCACGGTCCTCCAAGAGAAAGCTCCTTGATGTATTTAATTATTAAAACCAATGCGGTTAAGCAACTCTGTTATGTGCCGTGGTATGCTGGCCAAGGTCTATACGATGTCAATTATTGTACAGTATTGTATTGTGTGTGGGAAGATTAAAATACACATCATATATCTTTAATCAAATTGACAAAGACACTGCAGGTAACCAGTTATGTGAAACTTAAACACGGTGTCCGATTCTGGTTACCCCTGGTCTAACCTGTGGAGGTGAGCCAATGCCGTGCATCTGGAATTTATAAATCATAATGTACCCACTCAGGCACATGGTACATACTTGTCATAATGTACCCGTGCAGTCATGACCCGTCCTTGTTATGACATAGAAAACATACTAGATCATAGATGGAATGATGAAATTGATCAATGTAGGATGTGACCCACATAAAGCTTCCTATTGGAAATAGGTGTTTAAAATTGAAAAACCCTTGTCCTTGCATATATACACCGATTTCGAAGGCTATTTGTTTTTCATAACGCGGACTAATTTATTGTCAGTGTTAGCCATTTTGGCGTTGTTCGATGTCAATGCGCACATCAGTGACAATCCAGGGGCGGACGTGGTGGGCGAGGGGGGGGGGGGAGTCACAATTTGAGCGTGGAGTCTAGATTTTTGGCAAATTAGGGTCATTAAGTAGTGGAAGTGCCGTGTGATCCGAGGTGAACATTAATATGCGAATTCGCTGTTGTGAACCTCGTAAAATAAATATAGTTTATATAAAAAAAAAGTGCCGTAAGAGCAGTTGATGTTAATGACTAGATAAAGCTATAGCCATGGTAGTGTAGTATTGTTTAGAATGTGATGGACGCTAATACCTGTATGTGTACATGGACAAGAGGAGGGGTGGAGGTACGATCATAAGGCGTGTAGCGTGAGGACTCACACAAAGTCATTTAAAACAAATTAAAAACTACAGCTCTGGAAAAATATTTAATGGAAGACTATCATATTTTATAAATATTCTGAGCTTGAAGCAAATTTAAAGCGGTTCCCATTACATACAATTCCATACAATTGCAATTCCCGTTACATACAATTCCATACAATTGCAATTCCAATTCACCGTAATTACAAAGCCCCACACTTACAAATCATCATAATTACAATGCATTATGCGTACAACCCCACAATTGCAAGTCCACATAATTGCAATCCCCCATAATTACAATTCCTCATAATTACATCTCCCCAGAATTACTGTACATCATGATACAAGCTCTTGTGTCTTCGGTGTTCCTTCTTTATTCCGGTATTTCGATACCGCTCAGTGTTTACCGTTGGTCGCCGGGCGTTGACCGTGGTAGTTCAGCATGTGACGTTCCAGGGTCTTGGCCTCGATACCACACTCGGGACACGTGGACGGTGTGGTCTGGCGGGGACCCTGGCGGAATACACCGTGATGACGTCATTACGGGGGTCTTTAAGTGTCATCTTGGCGTGCCCAAAGATATGATATTTTTTTATTTTTTGTTTGCTTCTTTTCAAACGCGGATGCAGACAGTATAGAATAGGACGACTAACGTTACAATGTTAAAACCCATTGTTGTTAAAGCTGCTTAATTTCCTCTGCGTATGGCACTGATTGTGGCAGCTACATGTATATACCTGGCTGATAGTGGTAGATATATGGGGGGGGGGGCGGCAAGGAGGGGGGGTCTTGTTTCCAAATCACGAAGAATAAATGTCTTTATTCTCAGGTTACCATGAATTAAATGAAGAACTCCTCGCGTACAATGGAACGGGCGGATACATGATATAAATTGACGATTTCTTTTTTTACGGTTAATTAGTGTTAACATTTTCAGTTCACGACTAATGAAAATCCTTGATCATGACGGTCGGCTAATACCCCATTCCCAGTTAACGCTGAGTTATCTTCCTCATTCCCAGCTCACGGTAAATTTAAAAGCCCGTCCCCGAGAAACGTAAATACCTCATATCACTGACAGTCTACATACGCCCAATGGTGGATCCAGGCCCTTTTAGGGCCGAAATTTATACTATACAACATATAGAAACCGAAACCGCCCCAACCTCCTATCCAGCATATCTGGATCCGACCCTGAAACCGGTCCGCCCTATCGTGGTTTTCTGGCTCCGCCCCTGACGTCGTTTGTGGCAATATCACGCCACAACGCATCTTACCGTGTTGCCCTTGGCACTGGCGAGCGTCTGTCGCAGGTCACGTGACCCGGGCCACATTCGGTGGCGTCCAATCAGATGAGGCCGCAGCTTCTTGCGGTCGACTCCACACTTAGGGCAGTGTTTGACCGGCAGCGGCGCTCGCTGTGGTGGCAACGGTATCAACACATTAAAAACAATGTCAGAGAGGCATATCATAATAATAGTTGAATACAAAAGAAAGCCGATGTTAACTAAGACAGCTAATGTTTGAATATAATATGACAATAGAGACTGATATAAGAATTACAACTGAGTTGGGAACTAGAAATACATAGGGTTGGTGACTACGGTAAGTAAGCTTACTGCTACAAATTAATATTCATTCTACAGAATTATACGAATCAGAAACTTACAACTATATGTATATATATACACTCAATCTTTCTAATTTGTTGAATCAAGTTTGCATACATGAATTTGATTCGACCCTTTGATATGAATTTTATGCATATTCGATGCATTATTTTTGACTGATTTTACTGTGTAGTCCCACTTACCTGGTATTGTATAGTGTTGAGACCCTCCTACACACCACCCAGTTACACCAGCCCATCATCTGTCATCTCTAGGCCATAAAGTCACAAACACTTGTTGTTGGCTCTGTCGCTTGTAGCTTGATGATCTCCAGGGAATCTCTTTTAACACGTGTGTCACGGATAGAAAGGGGTCTGGAAGGAGGGGGTCCGATCTCCAGTGTCGATTTTTCAAAATTCTCAGTGTGGTATGTCGATATTTTACGACCTTCCGTGTCGCTGTTTGAGTAAGTTCAGTGTCGTTTTTTTTCTCGAAAATCTGTGTCGATAACGCCTTCTCAAATTCTCAGTGTCGCAATTTTGGGGTCAATGTCGAATGACGATTTTTTAACTATGCCTGTGTCGCCTGTCACCATTTATCCCTTCTAGACCCCTATAGAAAAAAAACCTCAGGTTACCAAACCGGCGCAGGGATATAACTTGGATATAGCTTGGGTGTCCCTGGCTTTGAAATATGCTCTCAAAACCTTGCAGGTCGAGAGGGGTGTCGATTTAAGGAAAAAAGAAATTCTTTTCAGTATTTGCATAATTTTCGACGTCCTACCTATATTTATAGTTTGATTTCTATGCCCAAATACATGGATACATCAATATTAGTATGCCTGAACACAAATCCCAGACTTAATCTCTTTCATTGCCTAAGATATCTGTGACCGGAGAGTGGTTAGCTATTGCTACAGCTAAACATTGTTTTGGTTAATTCTATATTACAGCATACTAGAACAAATGGAGTATATACAAACCGCCCACAACTTATAAAGGGAGCACCCAACTTGGGTAGCGAAATACTATCCGAAGGAAAATAAACAGGAATCAATTTAATATGTTAATATGCCGGACTTGAGAGATCTTTGCTAGATGTACTCGCTTCAAAAGACCACCCCCCCCCCCCCGCTTATTTTTTCATCTGCCTGAAATCGGCACACATCCACCCATTTCCAGACCAAGCCCTCCCTCCCCTCCTCCCCCTCCCCCATAGCCCCAACCCAAAGACCAAGTCCTGCTGTGTGCAGGCTGCGAGTCTAGGTCTACCATAACATAGGCGGCGGAATAGATAATACATTGGGGGTGCCTATGTGCGCATTACTTTTCACTTATAAATATTTTGTTTTGGTTAATTGTATTACCTATTGAAATTATCAATCTAAAGACTCCCATCTTCCTTTAACAAATCTAGAATAAAGCCATAGGATTGTTGTTGGGGGGAGTGGGGGGGGGGCGCAGGCACCCCCAATTTAATTATATGGGGAGGGGGGTCAGTGACCCCCCGGGACCCCTGTTTCCGCCACCTATGCATAACTATGTCTACTTTGTTTTAACACGTAACGGACTGTATAAAGCTGTAAAGGTGTATTAAAACAAACCGTAGCTACCCAGCAGAGAAATCTATTTAGTTGAGAAACTCGGTTATATCTAATAGATCGTATAGATCGTTGCAATATCCACACCAAATAAATACATTTACAACACTTGCCTTCAGTTGTGCGGGTTTCTCAGGTAACATATGCAACTAAAGTCACCATAACAATTTGTCATTCCCACGCCAACAAGACAAGAGATGCAGAGGTACATTTTATGACACAGCAAACAGACTTTACGTTATACAGTACTATATAACGGGCTGATATAAATATTGACCTCAGATCTTGGCTAAGTGTCGTGGCGAGTTATTAGGGCAATCAGGCGTGTCATGCAAATATATATGTATAGATCTTTATATATAGTAATAAATAGGCCTATTAATACTGTAAGCCTATATTGCTGACGTCACGAAAGACGCTTATGTAATAAAACAGGTGTGTGTGTGGTCGGTAATTGTTAGCAATTACCAGTTAGCGTTAGCATTTATTTCTTTGGTTCAATATTCAAGCAGCAAGTACACACTGTATTAAAGTATATTCATTAATGTATACTGTATACAATGTATTAAAATATGGCAAACATAGGCTTGATATTATTCGTTATACATTATGTAACTACGACGCAATTTTGAAGTAGCATCGTGAGAAAGCGTTCACGTTGAAGCACTTGTTGTGATGACAACTTGCTTAAGTAATAAACCTATTATATACACATTCACACGTGGCATTGTTGGATAGTGGGATGAATAACACCAGGCAGGGTGCACCGCTACTCTACGTTATCTGTGAGTGGATGCTCTTTAGAAAGCTCTTAAGAGACTACAACATATCAGACTAAAGGTTAAGTGCATGAGATGCTGACAAGAAAGCACTAATCAAATGTGTTATCTGTGGATAAACTAGTCATAATGTTATCATCGCCGTTGAAAGAAGGACATTTTTTTTAATTGACGTATTTCATTTCAAGGCATAGATAATATATATCGAATCTTATATCTAATTCAAGTTGTCTTGTTGTAATGATTAGACATCTCAATTAGATCATATGCGCTCTTTGCGTTTACGCTTTGGGATCAATGCTATACAGATCAACAGGGAGAAATCGATTGCTGGGGGAAGGGATCAGTAAAGTATATTGGTACGATGTCGATATGGAAGTCCCATATATTTGACCTCCCTCCAATACATAGGACATGCACCGGCGATCGACGTAGGAATTAAGTCGCACACATCGGTCGGTTATTCACACCATTTTGAATGGAGATCGATGCTTGTGAGTCTCATTCGTTAATACATCGTGCTATAGTGGTTGGTCGTATTTTGCATTTCATTATATATAGGATCTACATGTATTAGGACTTCCTGAGAAGGTTCACCTTGAATTGCAGGATAAAACACAACATGGCATACATGGCAGGTGTCGCATCAGCCACATTTAACTACTTGTCGGACACTCACATGCTATTTTGGGCCCAAAGAGTATCTATCGTTAAATAGAATTATTTACAAAAAACACATAATCAAGATAATTTTGGAGCCCAACTTATGAGTCGTTAACCCCATTACCCGAGGTTAAATTAGTTTCAATGAGTGGTATTTTTGCGCTAAAATACTGGTTTACCTCTGTATTTTGTCGTCACACCGTTTCAATATTTTTGCCTTACTAGCTGGAAGCACAGTTGAGCAGTTAACTATGGACTGGCTCACTAGAGGGCGCCACGGTTTTGGAAACACCCCTAATAACAATGGTAAGACCTCTCGCAGGTCATGCATCGGTTCTCACATATATCACCATTTAACGTTGCTACACACTAAGGTGGAAGTTAAGGTTATAGGTTCAGTTACCTAACAGGAAAAAAACAAAAGATTGACTAGGAGCGGCACTTCCGTTAATATTCTCTCAATAAGTTAGTGCCAATGGTTACTTCAGTTAGTATTACAAAGGGCATTATCTAAGGTAATTATTAGATGTTAACGACTCTTGCATTAGCTGACGTTTCAGACGGAACCTCGTTGTTGTCAGTGACGTAAGAGACAGTTCTAAACTTCCATTACCCGAAAGAGTCATTAGTATTGTCTGACGACAAGGCATGTGAGTCACTATGGCACGGTGGTCACTATGACACGGGGGTGGCTATGGCACGGGGGTCACTATGGCAAGGGGGTCACTATGGCACTGGGATCACTATGGCATCCATTAGTACTGTCTGACGAAAGCACGGGGGTCACTATGGCATCCATTGGTACTGTCTGACGACAGCACGGGGGTCACTATGGCATCCATTGTACTGTCTGACGACAGCACGGGGGTCACTATGGCATTCATTAGTACTGTCTGACGACAGCACGGGGGTCACTATGGAATCCATTAGTACTGTCTGACGACAGCACGGGGGTCACTATGGCATCCATCAGTACTGTCTGACGACAGCACGGGGGTCGCTATGGCATTCATTAGTACTGTCTGACGACAGCACGGGGGTCACTATGGCATCCATTAGTACTGTCTGACGACAGCACGGGGGTCACTATGGCATTCATTAGTACTGTCTGACGACAGCACGGGGGTCACTATGGCATCCATTAGTACTGTCTGACGACAGCACGGGGGTCACTATGGCATCCATCAGTACTGTCTGACGACAGCACGGGGGTCCCTATGGTATCCATTAGTACTGTCTGACGACAGCACGGGGGTCACTATGGCATCCATTAGTAATGTCTGACGACAGCACGGGGGTCACTATGGCATTCATTAGTACTGTCTGACGACAGCACGGGGGTCACTATGGCATCCATTAGTACTGTCTGACGACAGCACGGGGGTCCCTATGGTATCCATTAGTACTGTCTGACGACAGCACGGGGGTCACTATGGCATCCATTAGTACTGTCTGACGATAGCACGGGGGTCACTATGGCATCCATTAGTAATGTCTGACGACAGCACGGGGGTCACTATGGCATCCATTAGTACTGTCTGACGACAGCACGGGGGTCACTATGGCATCCATTAGTACTGTCTGGCGACAGCACGGGGATCACTATGGCATCCATTAGTACTGTCTGACGACAGCACGGGGGTCACTATGGCATCCATTAGTACTGTCTGACGACAGCACGGGGGTCCCAATGGCATCCATTAGTACTGTCTGACGACAGCACGGGGGTCACTATGGCATCCATTAGTACTGTCTGACGACAGCACGGGGATCACTATGGCATCCATTAGTACTGTCTGACGACAGCACGGGGGTCACTATGGCATCCATTAGTACTGTCTGGCGACAGCACGGGGATCACAATGGCATCCATTAGTACTGTCTGACGACAGCACGGGGGTCCCAATGGCATCCATTAGTACTGACTGACGACAGCATGGGGGTCACTATGGCATCCATTAGTACTGTCTGACGGCACGGGGGTCACTATGGCATCCATTAGTACTGTCTGACGATAGCACGGGGGTCACTATGGCATTCATTAGTACTGTCTGACGACAGCACGGGGGTCACTATGGCATCCATTAGTACTGTCTGACGACAGCACGGGGGTCCCTATGGTATCCATTAGTACTGTCTGACGACAGCACGGGGGTCACTATGGCATCCATTAGTACTGTCTGACGACAGCACGGGGGTCACTATGGCATCCATCAGTACTGTCTGACGACAGCACGGGGGTCCCTATGGTATCCATTAGTACTGTCTGACGACAGCACGGGGGTCACTATGGCATCCATTAGTAATGTCTGACGACAGCACGGGGGTCACTATGGCATTCATTAGTACTGTCTGACGACAGCACGGGGGTCACTATGGCATCCATTAGTACTGTCTGACGACAGCACGGGGGTCCCTATGGTATCCATTAGTACTGTCTGACGACAGCACGGGGGTCACTATGGCATCCATTAGTACTGTCTGACGATAGCACGGGGGTCACTATGGCATCCATTAGTAATGTCTGACGACAGCACGAGGGTCACTATGGCATCCATTAGTACTGTCTGACGACAGCACGGGGGTCACTATGGCATCCATTAGTACTGTCTGGCGACAGCACGGGGATCACTATGGCATCCATTAGTACAGTCTGATGACAGCACGGGGGTCACTATGGCATCCATTAGTACTGTCTGACGACAGCACGGGGGTCCCAATGGCATCCATTAGTACTGTCTGACGATAGCACGGGGGTCACTATGGCATCCATTAGTACTGTCTGACGACAGCACGGGGGTCACTATGGCATCCATTAGTACTGTCTGACGACAGCACGGGGGTCACTATGGCATCCATTAGTACTGTCTGACGACAGCACGGGGATCACTATGGCATCCATTAGTACTGTCTGACGACAGCACGGGGGTCACTATGGCATCCATTAGTACTGTCTGACGACAGCACGGGGGTCACTACGGCATCCATTAGTACTGTCTGACGACAGCACGGGGGTCACTATGGCATGCATTAGTACTCATTGACGACAGCACGGGGGTCACTCTGGCATCCATCAGTACTGTCTGACGACAGCACGGGGTCACTATGGCATCCATTAGTACTGTCTGACGACAGCACGGGGGTCACTATGGCATCCATTAGTACTGTCTGACGACAGCACGGGGGTCCCTATGGTATCCATTAGTACTGTCTGACGACAGCACGGGGGTCACTATGGCATCCATTAGTACTGTCTGACGATAGCACGGGGGTCACTATGGCATCCATTAGTAATGTCTGACGACAGCACGGGGGTCACTATGGCATCCATTAGTACTGTCTGACGACAGCACGGGGGTCACTATGGCATCCATTAGTACTGTCTGGCGACAGCACGGGGATCACTATGGCATCCATTAGTACTGTCTGACGACAGCACGGGGGTCACTATGGCATCCATTAGTACTGTCTGACGACAGCACGGGGGTCCCAATGGCATCCATTAGTACTGACTGACGACAGCATGGGGGTCACTATGGCATCCATTAGTACTGTCTGACGGCACGGGGGTCACTATGGCATCCATTAGTACTGTCTGACGACAGCACGGGGTCACTATGGCATCCATTAGTACTGTCTGACGACAGCACGGGGGTCACTATGGCATCCATTAGTACTGTCTGACGACAGCACGGGGGTCACTATGGCATCCATTAGTACTGTCTGACGACAGCACGGGGATCACTATGGCATTCATTAGTACTGTCTGACGACAGCACGGGGGTCACTATGGCATCCATTAGTACTGTCTGACGACAGCACGGGGGTCCCAATGGCATCCATTAGTACTGACTGACGACAGCATGGGGGTCACTATGGCATCCATTAGTACTGTCTGACGATAGCACGGGGGTCACTATGGCATCCATTAGTACTGTCTGACGACAGCACGGGGGTCACTATGGCATCCATTAGTACTGTCTGACGACAGCACGGGGGTCACTATGGCATCCATTAGTACTGTCTGACGACAGCACGGGGGTCACTATGGCATCCATTAGTACTGTCTGACGACAGCACGGGGATCACTATGGCATCCATTAGTACTGTCTGACGACAGCACGGGGGTCACTATGGCATCCATTAGTACTGTCTGACGACAGCACGGGGGTCACTATGGCATCCATTAGTACTGTCTGACGACAGCACGGGGGTCACTATGGCATCCATTAGTACTGTCTGACGACAGCACGGGGGTCTCTATGGCATCCATTAGTACTGTCTGACGACAGCACGGGGGTCCCTATGGCATCCATTAGTACTGTTTGACGACAGCACGGGGGTCACTATGGCATCCATTAGTACTGACTGACGACAGCACGGGGTCACTATGGCATTCATTAGTACTGTCTGACGACAGGACGGGGGTCACTATGGCATTCATTAGTACTGTCTGACGACAGCACGGGGGTCACTATGGCATTGATTAGTACTGTCTGACGACAGCACGGGGGTCACTATGGCATCCATTAGTACTGTCTGACGACAGCACGGGGGTCCCTATGGCATCCATTAGTACTGTTTGACGACAGCACGGGGGTCACTATGGCATCCATTAGTACTGACTGACGACAGCACGGGATCACTATGGCATTCATTAGTACTGTCTGACGACAGGACGGAGGTCACTATGGCATTCATTAGTACTGTCTGACGACAGCACGGGGGTCACTATGGCATTGATTAGTACTGTCTGACGACAGCACGGGGGTCACTATGGCATCCATTAGTACTGTCTGACGACAGCACGGGGGTCACTATGGCATCCATTAGTACTGACTGACGACAGCATGGGGGTCACTATGGCATTCATTAGTACTGTCTGACGACAGCACGGGGGTCACTATGGCATTCATTAGTACTGACTGACGACAGCATGGGGGTCACTATGGCATCCATTAGTACTGTCTGACGACAGCACGGGGGTCACTATGGCATCCATTAGTACTGACTGACGACAGCACGGGGGTCACTATGGCATTCATTAGTACTGTCTGACGACAGCACGAGGGTCACTATGGCATTCATTAGTACTGTCTGACGACAGCACGGGGGTCACTATGGCATCCATTAGTACTGTCTGACGACAGCACGGGGGTCACTATGGCATTCATTAGTACTGTCTGACGACAGCACGGGGGTCACTATGGCGTCCATTAGTACTGTCTGACGACAGCACGGGGGTCACTATTGCATCCATTAGTACTGACTGACGACAGCATGGGGGTCACTATGGCATTCATTAGTACTGTCTGACGACAGCACGGGGGTCACTATGGCATTCATTAGTACTGACTGACGACAGCATGGGGGTCACTATGGCATCCATTAGTACTGTCTGACGACAGCACGGGGGTCACTATGGCATCCATTAGTACTGACTGACGACAGCACGGGGGTCACTATGGCATTCATTAGTACTGTCTGACGACAGCACGGGGGTCACTATGGCATTCATTAGTACTGTCTGACGGTACGGGGGTCATTATGGCATCCATTAGTACTGTCTGACGGCACGGGGGTCACTATGGCATTCATTAGTACTGACTGACGACAGCACGGGGGTCACTATGGCATTCATTAGTACTGACTGACGACAGCACGGGGGTCACTATGGCATTCACTAGTACTGTCTGACGGTACGGGGGTCACTATGGCATCCATTAGTACTGTCTGACGACACGGGGGTCACTATGGCATTCATTAGTACTGACTGACGACAGCACGGGGGTCACTATGGCATCCATTAGTACTGACTGACGACAGCACGGGGGTCACTATGGCATCCATTAGTACTGTCTGACGGCAAAGGGGTCACTATGGCATTCATTAGTACTGTCTGACGACAGCACGGGGGTCACTATGGCATCCATTAGTACTGTCTGACGACAGCACGGGGGTCACTATGGCATTCATTAGTACTGACTGACGACAGCACGGGGGTCACTATGGCATCCATTAGTACTGTCTGACGACAGCACGGGGGTCACTATGGCATTCATTAGTACTGTCTGACGGTACGGGGGTCACTATGGCATTCATTAGTACTGACTGACGACAGCACGGGGGTCACTATGGCATTCATTAGTACTCACTGACGACAGCACGGGGGTCACTATGGCATCCATTAGTACTGTCTGACGGCACGGGGGTCACTATGGCATCCATTAGTACTGACTGACGACAGCACGGGGGTCACTATGGCATTCATTAGTACTGTCTGACGACAGCACGGGGGTCACTATGGCATTCATTAGTACTGTCTGACGGTACGGGGGTCACTATGGCATTCATTAGTACTGACTGACGACAGCACGGGGGTCACTATGGCATTCATTAGTACTGTCTGACGACAGCACGGGGGTCGCTATGGCATTCATTAGTACTGTCTGACGGTACGGGGGTCACTATGGCATTCATTAGTACTGACTGACGACAGCACGGGGGTCACTTTGGCATTCATTAGTACTGTCTGACGACAGCACGGGGGTCACTATGGCATTCATTAGTACTGTCTGACGGTACGGGGGTCACTATGGCATTCATTAGTACTGACTGACGACAGCACGGGGGTCACTATGGCATTCATTAGTACTGTCTGACGACAGCACGGGGGTCACTATGGCATTCATTAGTACTGACTGACGACAGCACGGGGGTCACTATGGCATTCATTAGTACTGACTGACGACAGCATGGGGGTCACTATGGCATCCATTAGTACTGTCTGACGACAGCACGGGGGTCACTATGGCATTCATTAGTACTGTCTGACGACAGCACGGGGGTCACTATGGTGTCCATTAGTACTGTCTGACGACAGCACGGGGGTCACTATTGCATCCATTAGTACTGACTGACGACAGCATGGGGGTCACTATGGCATTCATTAGTACTGTCTGACGACAGCACGGGGGTCACTATGGCATTCATTAGTACTGACTGACGACAGCAAGGGGGTCACTATGGCATCCATTAGTACTGTCTGACGACAGCACGGGGGTCACTATGGCATCCATTAGTACTGACTGACGACAGCACGGGGGTCACTATGGCATTCATTAGTACTGTCTGACGACAGCACGGGGGTCACTACGGCATTCATTAGTGCTGTCTGACGGTACGGGGGTCACTGTGGCATCCATTAGTACTGTCTGACGGTACGGGGGTCACTATGGCATCCATTAGTACTGTCTGACGACACGGGGGTCACTATGGCATTCATTAGTACTGACTGACGACAGCACGGGGTTCACTATGGCATCCATTAGTACTGACTGACGACAGCACGGGGGTCACTATGGCATCCATTAGTACTGTCTGACGGCACAGGGGTCACTATGGCATTCATTAGTACTGTCTGACGACAGCACGGGGGTCACTATGGCATCCATTAGTACTGTCTGACGACAGCACGGGGGTCACTATGGCATTCATTAGTACTGACTGACGACAGCACGGGGGTCACTATGGCATCCATTAGTACTGTCTGACGACAGCACGGGGGTCACTATGGCATCCATTAGTACTGTCTGACGATAGCACGGGGGTCACTATGGCATCCATTAGTACTGTCTGACGACAGCACGGGGGTCACTATGGCATTCATTAGTACTGTCTGGCGACAGCACGGGGGTCACTATGGCATCCATTAGTACTGTCTGACGACAGCACGGGGGTCACTATGGCATCCATTAGTACTGTCTGACGACAGCACGGGGTTCACTATGGCATCCATTAGTACTGTCTGACGACAGGACGGAGGTCACTATGGCATCCATTTGTACTCACTGACGACAGCACGGGGGTCACTATGGCATTCATTAGTATTGTCTGGCGACAGCACGGGGGTCACTATGGCATCCATTAGTACTGTCTGACGACAGCACGGGGGTCACTATGGCATTCGTTAGTACCGTCTGACGGTACGGGGGTCACTATGGCATTCATTAGTACTGTCTGACGACACGGGGGTCACTATGGCATTCATTAGTACTGACTGGCGACAGCACGGGGATCACTATGGCATCCATTAGTACTGACTGACGGTACGGGGGTCACTATGGCATTCATTAGTACTGTCTGACGGCACAGGGGTCACTATGGCATTCATTAGTACTGACTGACGACAGCACGTGGGTCACTATGGCATCCATTAGTACTGTCTGACGGTACCGGGGTCACTATGGCATTCATTAGTACTGTTTGACGACAGCACGGGGGTCACTATGGCATCCATTAGTACTGTCTGACGACAGCACGGGGGTCACTATGGCATTCATTAGTACTGACTGACGACAGCACGGGGGTCACTATGGCATCCATTAGTACTGTCTGGCGGTACGGGGGTCACTATGGCCTCCATTAGCACTGTCTGACGACAGCACGTGGGTCACTATGGCATCCATTAGTACTGTCTGACGGTACGGGGGTCACTATGGCATTCATTAGTACTGTTTGACGACAGCACGGGGGTCACTATGGCATCCATTAGTACTGTCTGACGACAGCACGGGGGTCACTATGGCATCCATTAGTACTGTCCGACGACAGCACGGGGGTCACTATGGCATCCATTAGTACTGTCTGGCGGTACGGGGGTCACTATGGCCTCCATTAGTACTGTCTGACGGCACGGGGGTCACTATGGCATCCATTAGTACTGTCTGACGACAGCACGGGGGTCACTATGGCATTCATTAGTACTGTCTGACGACAGCACGGGGGTCACTATGGCATTCATTAGTACTGTCTGACGACAGCACGGGGGTCACTATGACATTCATTAGTACTGTCTGACGACAGCACGGGGGTCACTATGGCATCCATCAATACTGTCTGACGACAGCACGGGGGTCACTATGGCATTCATTAGTACTGTCTGACGACAGCATGGGGGTCACTATGGCATCCATTAGTACTGTCTGACGACAGCACGGGGGTCACTATGGCATCCATTAGTACGGTCTGACGGCACGGGGGTCACTATGGCCTCCATTAGTACTGTCTGACGGCACGGGGGTCACTATGGCCTCCATTAGTACTGTCTGACGACAGCACGGGGGTCACTATGGCATTCATTAGTACTGTCTGACGGCACGGGGGTCACTATGGCATTCATTAGTACTGACTGACGACAGCACGGGGGTCACTATGGCATCCATTAGTACTGTCTGACGACAGCACGGGGGTCACTATGGCATCCATTAGTACTGTCTGACGACAGCACGGGGGTCACTATGGCATCCATTAGTACTGTCTGACGACAGCACGGGGGTCACTATGGCATTCATCAATACTGTCTGACGACAGCACGGGGTCACTATGGCATCCATTAGTACTGTCTGACGACAGCACGGGGGTCACTATGGCATCCATTAGTACTGTCTGACGACAGCACGGGGGTCACTATGGCATTCATTAGTACTGTCTGACGACAGCACGGGGGTCACTATGGCATCCATCAGTACTGTCTGACGACAGCACGGGGGTCACTATGGCATTCATTAGTACTGTCTGACGACAGCATGGGGGTCACTATGGCATCCATTAGTACTGTCTGACGACAGCACGGGGGTCACTATGGCATCCATTAGTACTGTCTGACGGCACGGGGGTCACTATGGCCTCCATTAGTACTGTCTGACGACAGCACGGGGGTCACTATGGTGTCCATTAGTACTGTCTGACGACAGCACGGGGGTCACTATGGCATCCATCAGTACTGTCTGACGACAGCACGGGGGTCACTATGGCATTCATTAGTACTGTCTGACGACAGCATGGGGGTCACTATGGCATCCATTAGTACTGTCTGACGACAGCACGGGGATCACTATGGCATCCATTAGTACTGTCTGACGGCACGGGGGTCACTATGGCCTCCATTAGTACTGTCTGACGACAGCACGGGGGTCACTATCGCATTCATTATTACTGTCTGACGACAGCACGGGGGTCACTATGGCATCCATTAGTACTGTCGGACGGCACGGGGGTCACTATGGCCTCCATTAGTACTGTCTGACGACAGCACGGGGGTCACTATCGCATTCATTAGTACTGTCTGACGACAGCACGGGGGTCACTATGGCATCCATTAGTACTGTCGGACGACAGCACGGGGGTCACTATGGCATTCATTAGTACTGTCTGACGACAGCACGTGGGTCACTATGGCATCCATTAGTACTGTCGGACGGCACGGGGGTCACTATGGCATCCATTAGTACTGTCGGACGGCACGGGGGTCACTATGGCATCCATTAGTACTGTCTGACGACAGCACGTGGGTCACTATGGCATCCATTAGTTCCGTCGGACGGCACGGGGGTCACTATGGCATCCATTAGTACTGTCTGACGACAGCACGGGGGTCACTATGGCATCCATTAGTACTGTCTGACGACAGCACGGGGGTCACTATGGCATCCATTAGTACTGTCTGACGACAGCACGGGGGTCACTATGGCATCCATTAGTACCGTCGGACGGCACGGGGGTCACTATGGCATCCATCAGTACTGTCTGACGACAGCACGGGGGTCACTATGGCATTCATTAGTATTGTCTGACGACAGCATGGGGGTCACTATGGCATCCATTAGTACTGTCTGACGACAGCACGGGGGTCACTATGGCATCCATTAGTACTGTCTGACGGCACGGGGGTCACTATGGCCTCCATTAGTACTGTCTGACGACAGCACGGGGGTCACTATCGCATTCATTATTACTGTCTGACGACAGCACGGGGGTCACTATGGCATCCATTAGTACTGTCGGACGGCACGGGGGTCACTATGGCCTCCATTAGTACTGTCTGACGACAGCACGGGGGTCACTATCGCATTCATTAGTACTGTCTGACGACAGCACGGGGGTCACTATGGCATCCATTAGTACTGTCGGACGGCACGGGGGTCACTATGGCATCCATTAGTACTGACTGACGACAGCACGGGGGTCACTATGGCATCCATTAGTACTGTCTGACGACAGCACGTGGGTCACTATGGCATCCATTAGTACTGTCGGACGGCACGGGGGTCACTATGGCATCCATTAGTACTGTCTGACGACAGCACGTGGGTCACTATGGCATCCATTAGTTCCGTCGGACGGCACGGGGGTCACTATGCCATCCATTAGTACTGTCTGACGACAGCACGGGGGTCACTATGGCATCCATTAGTACTGTCTGACGACAGCACGGGGGTCACTATGGCATCCATTAGTACTGTCTGACGACAGCACGGGGGTCACTATGGCATCCATTAGTACCGTCGGACGGCACGGGGGTCACTATGGCATCCATTAGTACTGTCTGACGACAGCACGTGGGTCACTATGGCATCCATTAGTACCGTCGGACGGCACGGGGGTCACTATGGCATCCATTAGTACCGTCGGACGGCACGGGGGTCACTATAGCATCCATTAGTACCGTCGGACGGCACGGGGGTCACTATGGCATCCATTCGTACTGTCTGACGACAGCACGTGGGTCACTATGGCATCCATTAGTACCGTCGGACGGCACGGGGGTCACTATAGCATCCATTAGTACCGTCGGACGGCACGGGGGTCACTATAGCATCCATTAGTACCGTCGGACGGCACGGGGGTCACTATGGCATCCATTCGTACTGTCTGACGACAGCACGTGGGTCACTATGGCATCCATTAGTACTGTCTGACGGCACGGGGGTCACTATGGCATCCATCAGTACCGGGTTCACTATGGCATTCATCCCACGGGTCCCGGATGTAAATCTTGGGTTGTCTTACGTGGATATTATGTAAATAGGCTCTTCCGTTGAAGCGCGGCACCGAACCATTCGCGCTTGGTTTCACCATGTCAGCGTGGAACAAGACTTCTGAATACAGAAATGAATTGAAAATAAAGACTGCGTCACGGATTAATTGCTTGGGATTAAATGACAGTATCTGGTTTAAAGCAATATTTACATTCAACGTAATACTAAATCTGTATTGTAGAAATAAGACAAAACAAGATGATATCATAACTTATGACTCGAAGTCCTTAATATCTGATTAACTTACGAGTCGGGGAAACATGTGAAATATGCCAGACAGGGGCGATTCCAGAAACTTGAAAAGAAGGGGATCCATCGAAACTTGCGACCGGTGGGAGGGGGGGGGGGGGAGGTTCTGAACAAAAGTACGACCGGGGGAGAGGGCTTGCTCGACCGAAACTTCCACCAACAACCCGGGGGGGGAGGGGTCCACGCCGCCTCAGATAGCGTTCTTCCTCAAAGAGAGGAGTTATTTGTACCACCCTTAATTGGCCTACGGTCCATACAATATAGGTCTAGACGCTGGAATGTTGTATATCAGCATGTCGATGGATCGATTTTTTTAGGCGGGTGGCAGGAGCAGCAGGGCAGATCTTTTTCTCTTATGTATTGTCTGCGCCCCCCCCCCCCCCGCCACCCCTCAGACCCTCTTCCGGGTATCAACTGGCCTGTCCCTGTCGCACAAGTGGTCGCTGTTGCGCTCACCTTTGTCTCTGGGTACAGAGTTCTGTGTGCTGGTAACTGCTCTCGGGACCACCGCCTCGTACGTGTCATAGGGGTGAACTTGTACCCTCTCACTGCAGTCATAGCAACGTTAGACACCCATAGTAGTCCCCATGGAATGGAATGCTTTGATATTCGCACACATTTGAGGTCGGTCTCCCATGTTAGGGCAAACCATCGTTTCAGCATAGCTCACGTATTACTCTTGTCATTACGCCTGCCATTTACTGCACTATTTCCTTTCGTGCGCCCTATATCATTTTGCATGCGCTTCGTACAGTTCGGATATCTTATTTAGTATTCACACCAGTGGCAAAGCATCGGACTTGCATAGTAACTATAATTCTGAGATCGAGAAAAATATTTTCTGCCAGTTGTTTTGTTTCAGTAGTTCTAACCGCACCAATACTTACAATAGTCCATTAAAAGATGAACATATTTTGTACTAGTTTAATATTTAGATGGATTCTTTGTCATGTAAGTACTTACCTGTTGCGTTTTCGGGTGCACAGAAACACTATGATACCAATGATGACACACAGTATGAGGAGTGCCACCAAGGATATCAACACTGAAATAAGGTAGGTATCACTGACATCCAGACATGATATATGAAAGCATTCCTGACATTCAAGTGAAATATGAAGCCATTTCTGACATTCAAAGTGAAATATTAAGGCATTCCTAACATTCAAAGTGAAACATGAAGCCATCCCTGACATTAAGATGTGAATTATGAAGGCATTCCTGGCGTTCAAAGTGAAATATTAAGGCATCCCTGATATTCAGATGTGAATTATGAAGACATCCCTGACATTAAGATGTGAAATATGAAGGCATCACTGACATTAATGTGTGACATATTAATGTTTCTGTTTGCCATACATCGCTGACTAGGTGACTCACCGATCATGAGGATAGATGACTCACCGATCATGAGGATAGATGACTCACGAATCATGAAGATAGATGACTCACCGATCATGAGGATAGATGACTCACCGATCATGAGGATAGATAACTCACCGATCATGAGGATAGATAACTCACCGATCATGAGGATAGATGACTCACCGATCATGAGGATAGATGACTCACCGATCATGAGGATAGATAACTCACAAATCATGAGGATAGATGACTCACCGATCATGAGGAGAGATGACTCACAAATCATGAGGAGAGATGACTCACCGATCATGAGGATAGATGACTCACCGATCATGAGGATAGATGACTCACCGATCATGAGGATAGATGACTCACCGATCATGAGGATAGATGACTCACAAATCATGAGGACAGATGGCTCACCGATCGTGAGGATAGATGACTCACAAATCATGAGGATAGATGGCTCACCGATCGTGATGATAGATGACTCACAAATCATGAGGATAGATGGCTCACCGATCGTGAGGATAGATGACTCACCGATCGTGAGGATAGATAACTCACCGATCATGAGGATAGATGACTCACCGATCATGAGGATAGATGACTCACAAATCATGAGGATAGATGACTCACCGATCGTGAGGATGGATGACTCACCGATCATGAGGATGTCTTGTTCCGGTTCCTGGTCGGTCGCCGCCCCGGGTCCGGTGGGCTGCACCACCGCGCCAGTGATCCGTGTGGTGGCGCTATTGGCCGGTGGGGTGGAAGCAACTCTACTGGTGGTGGTGGTTGAAGCGGTGTTACGGGTGGAGATGGTGGTGGGGGTGGTCGATGGTTTGATGCTAAGGGTGCTACTCGTCACCCCAGGGACGTTTACCCCAGTAGTACCACTGTGAGTGCTCACATTCTGGGTACTAAGAATGGTGCTATTTACTCCTCTTGTGCTACCACCGGAGTCAGAGGTCAAGGTCGTTGTAATCACATACTCCGCAGCGGTAGTTGTCGCCCTATCCCGGGGGGCTGTTGTTGGCCGCATGGTGGCGCTCGTGGTGAGATTGGTTGTGTAGGCACTAGATGGCGCTAGGGTCGCAGGCGTTGTGACGTCATCGAGTGGCGTTGTGACGTCATTGAGCGGTGGTGACGTAGGCGGCGCCGCCGTCGAGGTAGGACTCTCCGTCGTGGGGGGACTGTAGTCTGAAGGCAGAACGGCAAACATGCACGGTGTTAAGCCAAATATTCAATTAAAACCATTCTACTTAAACGTGCTCATACAGTAATGTTTTTGCCTTGAGAAATATTTTAATGTTTTGAAATAGAGATATAGAACAATTTTGAGATCCCTACTCTGTACAACGAGGGAAATATATGGAATGAAGGGCAAACAGTTCTTTGTCACACTTTATACAAATTGACAACGCTACTGCGTTGTATATCATGACAGGAAAGCTGTTAGTATAGGACATCCGGGTACTACATAGCATAGCAGTGGCCGCAATCACCCGGCAGAGGGCGTTCCACTATAAACCCTCAGCCCACGTAAAACTAAGTTAAGTTTAACCATCAGAATTGTCCTTCATACGCGAATCTTAAAAATGAATCTAATCGAAGATTTTTTTTTTGCTTCGCACCAAATGCACCAGATTTGTTCGATTTTGATTCATTTCATCAGGTCATGTTATTTTCGAATTATATTTCGTAGTTCGATAGAGGTCAAATGCGGAAGAGCGCTTTGAACTTTGACCGGTGTTATTTTGATATAGGTTTTCCGCGTAACTCCTCTACTGTGATCTTACGATAACAAAATTCCATTTTTCACTTCTACATAAAAAAAATAGGGGTCTAGAAGGGGTACATGGCGACACTGGCATATAGAAAAAAAAAATCAACATTCGACATTGACCCCTAAATTCCGAGGGGGCCTCCCTGGTGTAGTGGTTAGCGCACTAGACCGCAGATCAATAGGTCCTGGGTTCGAATCCGGGCTCGGGCACCTAATCTGGGGCATGTTTCATTCCTTCATCCTTCATCGTCTCGGGAGGTTCCTTGGCCCAATTTAGCCTGTATGTGCACAAAAGTGGCCTAAAACACCAACATTCCATTCCATTCCCCCAAATTCCGACACTGAGGATCTGAAAATGAAGTGAAGACATCAGGAATATACAGTGAGAGGGGGTGGGTGACCTGTGTGGATGTCTGGGTCTGTCTCGTCGTACAGAGTCGAGCCGCTAGTTAAAGGCAGTGATGATGAGCCGGTCAAAGGCATTGCTGATGATCCTGTGACGTCACGCTGGGCCTGCGTTGCTAGTTCCGTAGTGTATCCAATAGATGTCGCCTCTGTGGTTGTGGGCACCTCCGTAGTTGGCGTCAAATCTAAGCGGTCATAGCGGGTATTTTAAGCAGTAAAAGCCGGAAGTGGGACTCTAATTCAGTCTCCAAGCAATAGATACAAAGTTACGCTACATAACCTCAGCGCCAGGAGCGTCAGAGATCCTCGGGAAGAGGAGGAACTGTAAGCTCAATACAATAGAGGCGTAAACGAATTAAAGCAAATTACAACAGAGGCGTAAACGAATTAAAGCACATTACAATAAAGTCGTAAAAGGATGTAAGCAAATTACAATAGAGGCGTACACGAATTAAAGCAAATTACAATAGAAGCGTACACGAATTAAAGCAAATTACAATAGAGGCGATAACTGGCGATAAGACGAGATAAAAACATAGATTGCAAAGTCACATGCGAAAAGTTCCAAGCAGATAACTGACAGACGAACAGAAGTGTTTGTCACTACAGCTGACGTCACTTGCCAAACTGACAAGAACTCGTGTCTGTCACTACAGTTAACGTCACTAACTAAACTGACAGAAGAACTGGTGTCTGTCACTGCAGCTGACGTCACTCACCAGACTAACAGAATAACTCGTGTCTGTCACTATAGTTGACGGTACTCACCAGACTAACAGAATAACTCGTGTCTGTCACTACAGCTGACGTCACTCACCAGACTAACCGAATAACTCGTGTCTGTCACTACAGCTGACGTCACTCACCAAACTGACAGAATAACTCGTGTCTGTCACTACAGCTGACGTCACTCACCAAACTGACAGAAGAACTCGTATCTATCATTACAGCTGACGTCACTCACCAGACTAACAGAATAACTCGTGTCTGTCACTACAGATGACGTCACTCACCAAACTGACAGAAGAACTCGTGTGTGCCACTACAGCTGACGTCACTCCACGTGTCACCATTCTGGCTGTCAATCACCAGGCACCCATCCGGGTACTGATCGGGATGCCCCGCCTTCCATCGACTGAACCCAACAGGCTGACCTGAGGCCAATGATAACAAAGAGACTACTTCTTGATATGTGTTATTATTCAGCCATTAATATGGGACTAGACTGCCGCAACACGCACTCTGATCACATGATCACCTGAGAGTCTAACGGCACGTGGTTCGGTGGTTCGCGCCCCGCTGTGGCCATGTCTGTGGGGTCGCACAGATAAAGATCCCATGTTCTTCTTCGTAAAGAGTAGGAGGTTACCCTGGGGACATGGTCCCACTCTCGCTTCCTTCTCCCAATGACGCGATTTTACCAAAAGTGGTTAAAGCGCCCTGAATATACAACCAAGCTAGTGGATGAGACCCGAGCTATCCCCGACCTAGTCAGAGGGCTACAGTAACCGGTGACTTTAAATGTCGTAAATCTGTGACCGAAATGAAATATTTCGCAATCCGCATCCGCCCCCCCCCCCACCGGCCTTCCTCTCCCCAACACTTGTGGGGTGCTGAAAGTATCAAAAACGCATATCCGTTTTTACACACATACTCTCCCGTTAATATGAGCTAAATTAATTCGTATATTATATTCGTATCATTTGCTAATTGACCAGGTCTCGATCTGGCTCACCTGTGGACCAGCTGAGATCCCGTCTGGTGACGCCGATCCAGAAGTACTGGCTGATGCTGTTGGCCGCCACCCAGGAAGTAACGTTGTCGAACCGCTCCTGGCTGTCCAAGGTCACGAGGTCACCGTGGCGGTTGTAGCACTCCTCCCGGGCCGCATACCACGTGGTCCGCCGGGAGCTGAGGTACACGCAGCTGCCGTCCCAGAGACGGAGGTACTGCCCGTCAGAAACATCACCCACGGGACAGGAAGGCAGGTCTGCAGATACACAATCTGGTGTCAAATGTCGGTCCGATTTTTGGACTTTCTTCCATGTTAGAACCCACGAAATTGATGATTGTAATAAATGCACTGCGTGAGTAATACGTGAGCTATTCAGGAACAATGGTTCGCGTTAACACGGGAAGAACGACCGTTTCTCGCGTTGGTATCATCAATAATTCAGTTAAACCTTATACAAAACAAACCGATACCCTTCAAATATGTTGTGGGTTCGAATCCGGACCCGCGAGCACCTAATCTGGAGCATGTTTTATCCTTTCATCCTTCATTAGCTCAGTTTAGCCATTCTCTGCACAAAAGCGACTTAACATACCAATTCGTTTCATTTTATTTCAAATTCGATACCCGACAAACTCGATGCACGAGAATCCCGATTCCACGACAGACTGATCCTGACATGGGACTGGCCCTATGGCAGGAACACTCCACGACAGCCTGATCCTGACATGGGCCTCGCCCTATGGCAGGAACACTCACTGATATCGCAGATGAAGAGGCGGGCGTCTTCGCAGGGCTCGTCCACAAACTTGTACGCGTTATTTTGGTCCAGGGCGACGCAATGCTGACGCTTTTCAAAGTTGTTAGGCTGGTTATAGGCCCAGTCACCCCAGGCCCCTGCAATCCACAGCGGTACAAATGCATATACATATCAGAGAAACTAGATGCTAGCTAGGATGCTTAAAACAAATATCCACCTTGTTGTTCCTTGGCCAGAGTGATTGTCTTGTCTTGGCCCCTACGTTGGCCTGGGCCAACTCAATATATAGTTCTTGCTGTAAGTATTATACCCTGTATATCATGTTGGTATGTCAATTTATTAAAAAGTCCTCAACTTCAACGGAACTTCGAGCAAATGGATTTATCATTTCATTCAACATGTTATTCATTCATTTGTTCATTAGCGTTGGGATGTCCAGTCTTTAGGTGATATAGAACATACTACGTGAGACCTCTAAGCCGAGACCATGCCCGTTGTAGGGCATCATCAGCAAGATGTCTCGTCCAATAGCGGCATTGAAAAAGATAATTTGGTGGCATGTCTATGGAAGTTAATTAATATTTGTAGATTTTCTCGCGCATATACATGTATATAAAAAGTCTTAAACAAACTAAAACTTATTTTCACCGTCATGGCATTAATTGCTGTATTGTTTTTTTTTCATTGTCTACCATATTACTGTAATTGTTGACTAAGGATTTTGTACTATGGATCCAAAGGCAAAGTCACAAAAATACGCATTATTTATTATGATGCTGACAATACTTTATTTGAGTGTCGTATGACCTTGCACCTCGACTGCGTTGTAAGGCTCATAACTTTCATCGGTTACTGCATATTTTTCACAAAATCTGTCAATTGCTCGACGACTGGCCTACACGCAATTAGAAGAATGTGATACACATTAACTAAGAAAAAAACAACATTTAAGGCCATGATAGATTTCTTTTTTGGAGGAGTGTATATATCCAGATACTATACCATGTTCTCTGTTGCAGACTCTCCTGGCGACCAAGGGTTTAATGGGTTCACATTTGGCCCACACACACTTACAAGAAAATGATACACGCTTCCTATAGAAAATTGCAATCTAACAATTTAAGACCCTGATAATGCATATAGGTTCCTTTTTTCGAGGAGTTTACATATATATATACCCACTATATATATATGCATATGCGCTACCATACTATACCATGTTCTGTGGGAGGGGCTCTACTGGCGACCGGGTGTTCTACTGACCATTTATCCGGAAGATGGAGTTTCTGAGCCAGCCCCCACAGATCTGGAGCCGGTCCCCTTCACACTCCGAGGTACATCCGTTCATCAACGCGTACCGCCCAAAGGAATCTCCACAGTAGCAGTCAACCCCCACCTGGCGGCAAAGTTAAAAAACACCATTGACGTCCGATAAAATACTGATCACATGGGTTTCTTCGTTCACACTCTTCTCGTAACAACAACCATTGTTTCTCTAAAATTTGATGTCTCGACGACAAGATACAGTTGTATCCCATATTAATAGCCATATTATCAGACATACACTCAACAAAATAAATTAATGTCCAATATCATGCTCTTAAATTGTTATATTCTTCACATGGTATGGTGCATTATATTATTGTAATTGTAGGGTCTGGAAGGGGTTAATGGCGAAATGCAATGTAGGCATATTTAAAAAATCGACATTCGAATTGATCCCTAAATTTCGACACTGTGGATCTGAAAAAGCGACATCGACACAGATTTTGGAAAAAAATGACACTGAATTTAGCCCAAAAGCGACATAGAACGTCGCGAAAAATCGACATTCGACACTGAGAATTTTGAAAAATCGACACTGGACACTACACCCCCCCCCCCTCTCCCCCCTCCCTTTCAGACCCCTAATTGTGAGGCAAGTAGAGGTCAGCTTCGAAATCTGGCAATTGGTTCACAATAGATGTATAAATCAATTATGTGATATAAAGACATTGATGCTAATCTCAATGGCACCATGACATAAACGCTCTCAGCAACTGGAACTCGTCGCTTCATGTTCAATTATATCAATGATCAGATATGGTGTATAAACAGGCTGTCAGTTGGTTAGTTGATTGTATACTCAGGACGTTTTTGTCGGGCTTCGCAAAGTGACATGTTGTAGGTGCAATCCAGTGGCGGATCCAGAAGCGGGGTGCGTGTTAACCCCCCTCAAGCAAAGGGGTGTTCAGAATGGCCATTTTGCCCCACAAAATCAAATGCACCTGAGGCGTCTGAGGCATCTGAGGCCCAGAGCGCTCAAGGCGAGCGCTCTAGCCCACTACCGGGCCCGTCCCACTTTACCAATGATCAGACATGATCTAAACAGGCTATCAGCAGCGGCCCGCTCACCTGGGTCCCGGCGTATTGATACCCCGCGCATGCGTCCTGGCACTTCTCCGGATTGAGGTCCGCCACGGACACCTGCTGGGGCAGATCCCGATCCTCTTCGCGATCCTCATAGCAACCCTGGGGCTCCAGATACAGCTGATCTGGAGCCACGCAAATAAGAGGTATGAAAGAAAAGATATCTGGATTTTAGTCCGTTACGGTGCTGTTGCTATATTTTGGACATTTATGGCACGAAAGGTTGCAAAGACATTCAGATCAACTTTATATATTAGGAACATTACCAGTCCATTACAATGTTAATGTGGGCGGGGGAGGGGAGGGGAAAGGGGGAGTGGGGGGGGGGGGTCAGTGCTTAATGCTCATGTTTTTTTTCCGGCTGTCATATTTATTAAGTTGACTGTGATGTCTGGTTGAGCAAAATTCGATAACTATTGAATTTTTATTATACTATTTTTTTAAAAGAGCACGATATACAATTTATTATAAAAGCACAAAAACTTCAAAAATTGTTAATTTAACATAAGCTGTATATGATATATTCCGGCTTTTTCGCCTAGCATTGAACATCGGACCAATTATCTGTCCAATATGCGTATTTTTCTATGCAAATACTGTAATAAATTTCAAAATATAATTAAGTTTATTCCCTACTGGCCACCCATCTCCAGAGGTTGGTTTCCTGCTCCTGACACCCGAGCCAGGCGGTCGTGACGTCATTCTCGGCCATCAGCGCCGACAGGAAGTCCTGTTGATCCTGATCCAAGATGGCCGCCAGGTGGCCGCCCAGGCCGGCGCAGTGAGCCTCGGCGTCCGCCCAGCGCCGGGTCACGAAGCGCCCAGCGTACACCAGGCACGTCAACCCCGTCTGGTTGCCAGGACACGGCACCGGGGGCTCCTGACCTGCAGTGTACACGATAATCATACAAAATTGTACATATTTCACACATGTATTGATGATCGTAGGATGTGATTCACCGGTATCTCTTCTCCTGTTCACTCACCTTGAATGATTCATTTATTTGCAGAAGGCCGCCGGCCAAATGCATATACTATACACTTTGCTGCGTACATAAATCTGTCATCAATGTCTTCAATTATCCCGAAATTATTCAGAAAATGTTACATGTTATTAACAAAAGTTGCTGATCGTTGTAGTATATTTTCATTTGTGGTGGACATCACTCGAACAAAGGCATATGCTATTTCACAAACGCTCACGCTGTGTACATATGTGATTCACTTTCAAACAGCACTTAACATGGATGCATTAGTTGGCCAGTTAAAATATGTTCTTTTCCTTTCCAATGGGTATCTGTTGTCGCGGCTCTCTGCGCTAGACCAGTCGTTGGCAAATGCAACCGCTAGATGGCGACATTGTATGGTAGTGTTATGCCCATGTTCTCCGACTCACTCTCCGCGAATTAGTTTTGGGCAACCGACCCCGTGGCGGAGCCACGTGCAGTGGTATCTTACTAAATAAATATTTATAATGTACCAATTGCATAAATATGTGGATTGTCGAAGATTATCATCGAATAATTTTTACATTGGACTACATATCTAAACTTGTTTTTGGCCCGGACGGCCAGTTGCCACAAAGACGTTAGTTCGGCTTTGGTCTCTTTACGCAACGTGAGACCTATATGTGTCCATCGCATGATATTTTTATTCTGTAGACAATTAAACCTCTTGTCATATTGTCGTCCATATTAAGAAAAATATTTCCTGTATTTATTTTAGTCAAAGTCCTTAATTTTATGCATTCTACCCCATGGGTTTATTGTATTTATCTCCAAAATATTTCCCAGAACTCTTGTGTTTTTCCTTCGAAGGTGACAGGCATTTGCGAAGTCCTTTGCGAAGTATGCATGGCAAACGGCAAGCAGAGGTAAGACCCAAAGGAAGGTGAATCAGTCACCAACAGTGCGGACCGTGAGTAGAGGTAGTAATTCTGGCCACAACCTCGAATGAATGCCGTAAAGTTCGCACTCCGGCCAAACGGGATTCGAACCCGCGACCCTTCGCATCCAGAGCCAAATTTGAAATTTCTCATTTGGCCCGAGGCTCTTTGGTATCTCTTATCCACTAAAACCTGGGCCGAGATATCACAGTTGTATTTACAGGTGGGGTCCTCGCACATTCAAAATACAATTTAGTTACTTGGATTCTTAATTGTCGGCACAGACAATAGCACACCATGTTTTATCGAAAATATCGCATACATATATGGCACAAATTCTGCTCTATATTCCTTTTATATTCTTAGAAGATGGACAAGAAGATAGGGGCATCGGGAAAGGGTCAGGAGTGTTATAGGATCACGAACAACGCTTAACCCAGGGTTAAAGTGTCCTGAATACTAATTGATACTATTCTTCTCCAGTAAACAAACACGGACACGACACTTGAGGCTTGGGTCGAGTGTCGTTACTGTAGCCATGGAGACCGCTGTCTGTATTGACACCACACAGGCTACATAAGCGACAGACGGGGGCAGGTGGCTATGGCGGCGGGGTGGGGAAGGGTGGAGGCCGGGGGAGGGCGCGTGGAGGTGGAGGCCGGGGGGTGGAGGCGGGGACGGCGAAGGGTGGAGGCCGTGGGGGGGGGGGGTCGCGGGAAGGGTGGACGCGGGGGGCCGGAGCACGATGTGCGCACCGCCCCATCAGCGGAACAATTTATCACTTGCGCCCCTATCTTCAACCACCATGGTTATTCACCTCCTTGTTGTTTCCGTCTTGTTTCCGTATGAAAATATCTCATGCAGGGGTTAAATAATAGAATTCTATGGGATGGTATAATTTAACCCCGCATAATCCAGAGAAACGAGAAGTGAAACAAATAGTGAACTTGGCCGGGAAACTCTAGCTAAGACCTTTAAAGGTCGCTGGCGCTAGAGCCACCCAATATGGTGATATTTAGAGTTATACAGTAACACAGAAACAATCAAAAGATAACTAATATATATATATATTAATATGTTAGTTATTCAATACAAAGCAATAACACACCTCACATTAACAGCTTCAATGTATGTACTTAAGAAACGTCCGTTTTTGGTGTGAACGACACTGGGACAGTGGAGGCCAGTGGACATTCGCCCCCACCCCACCCCTCCACCTCTTTCTGCCATCTAGCAAAATGCTGGATCAGCCTTTAACCCACTCATATAGATATGCATAGTAATTTGGCCTAAACGCCCAACAAATCGTCCCCCGCCTCCAACATATCGATGTGCATAGAAATTTGGCCCTAAACGACCGACAAATCGCCAATCCCCCCCCCCCCGCCCCACTCCGCCCCCCTCCCCCCCTCCCCCCGCCCCAATCCGTTACCCCCTCCCCTTCCCACTCGCCCACCACCACCACCACCACCCCATGCAGATTGACGCAGCCAGTCATCCGTGACACCGCCCCTTGACTTCTGTACCGCTGTAGTCAGTCTGACAGGAAGAGCACCACAGTGTGCTCATGTCTCCACAACGTGTCAAAGTGCGGTACCATTGCCGGCACGGGGCCAACCCAACCTGACCCCTGGCACATTGGTGGGCTGACGGACAACCACAGAGGGCAGTGCTAACACATCTATGGGGCCACGAAGAGCTCCTTTTGTATATGTCTTCCCGTGTTTGTGTGCGTATGGGTGTGTGGGGGGTGTGTCCCTCTGTGTGGGCTTCAGCTTTATGATAATCCGCTCTATCTCTCACTCACAGGTCACTAGCATGGTACGCCTCACTGCGCACACCGAGACGCGAGATCCCGTCCTCAGCAAACGGAAATACGGAACGGAGGTGATCGGGCCTCTTGGCTCGCGGAAATATAGTAATAGTTATCAATAAAATAGATGTCAATTATATTCGGTAAAGACTGTTACAAAATTTAAATACAGTTTTTACAAGTATTTGTGATAAAAAATACAAATAAATCTCCATTATAAAATATGACTGTATCTTGAATCAAGTAAATATGTATCTTATAAAAATTGTACATAATAGCATCAAGATAAATGCTTTCAATGGCTAATTTCAGTTTAGTTTGCTTTACGCAAAAGCTGTAATAATATCTGTCTCACCCCCCCCTATGGCTCCGACCAGTGACAGTACCCATGCTGTAATAATATCTGTCTCACCTCCCACTATGGCCCCGACCAGTGATAGTACCCATGCTGTAATATAATCTGTCTCACCCCCCACTATGGCCCCGACCAGTGACAGTACCCATGCTGTAATAATATCTGTCTCACCCCCCACTATGGCCCCGACCAGTGACAGTACCCATGCTGTAATAATATCTGTCTCACCCACCACTATGGCTCCGACCAGTGACAGTACCCATGCTGTAATAATATCTGTCTCACCTCCCACTATGGCCCCGACCAGTGATAGTACCCATGCTGTAATAATATGTCTCACCCTCCACTATGGCTCCGACCAGTGACAGTACCCATGCTGTAATATAATCTGTCTCACCCCCCACTATGGCCCCGACCAGTGACAGTACCCATGCTGTAATAATATCTGTCTCACCCCCCACTATGGCCCCGACCAGTGACAGTACCCATGCTGTAATAATATCTGTCTCACCCCCCACTATGGCCCCGACCAGTGATAGTACCCATGCTGTAATAATATCTGTCTCACCCCCCACTATGGCCCCGACCAGTGACAGTACCCATGCTGTAATAATATCTGTCTCACCCCCCACTATGGCTCCGACCAGTGACAGTACCCATGCTGTAATAATATCTGTCTCACCCCCCACTATGGCCCCGACCAGTGATAGTACCCATGCTGTAATAATATCTGTCTCACCCCCCACTATGGCTCCGACCAGTGACAGTACCCATGCTGTAATAATATCTGTCTCACCCCCCACTATGGCCCCGACCAGTGATAGTACCCATGCTGTAATGATATGTCTCACCCTCCACTATGGCTCCGACCAGTGACAGTACCCATGCTGTAATAATATCTGTCTCACCCCCCACTATGGCTCCGACCAGTGACAGTACCCATGCTGTAATAATATCTGTCTCACCCCCCACTATGGCTCCGACCAGTGACAGTACCCAAGCTGTAATAATATCTGTCTCACCCCCCACTATGGCCCCGACCAGTGACAGTACCCATGCTGTAATAATATCTGTCTCACCCCCCACTATGGCTCCGACCAGTGACAGTACCCATGCTGTAATAATATCTGTCTCACCCCCCACTATGACTCCGACCAGTGACAGTACCCATGCTGTAATAATATCTGTCTCACCCTCCACTATGGCTCCGACCAGTGACAGTACCCATGCTGTAATAATATCTGTCTCACCCCCCACTATGGCTCCGACCAGTGACAGTACCCATGCTGTAATAATATCTGTCTCACCCCCCACTATGACTCCGACCAGTGACAGTACCCATGCTGTAATAATATCTGTCTCACCCCCCACTATGGCTCCGACCAGTGACAGTACCCATGCTGCAATAATATCTGTCTCACCCCCCACTATGGCTCCGACCAGTGACAGTACCCATGCTGTAATAATATCTGTCTCACCCCCCACTATGGCCCCGACTAGTGATAGTACCCATGCTGTAATAATATCTGTCTCACCTCCCACTATGGCTCCGACCAGTGACAGTACCCATGCTGTAATAATATCTGTCTCACCCCCCACTATGGCTCCGACCAGTGACAGTACCCATGCTGTAATAATATCTGTCTCACCCCCCACTATGACCCCGACCAGTGACAGTACCCATGCTGTAATAATATCTGTCTCACCCCCCACTATGGCTCCGACCAGTGACAGTACCCATGCTGTAATAATATCTGTCTCACCCTCCACTATGGCTCCGACCAGTGACAGTACCCAAGCTGTAATAATATCTGTCTTACCCTCCACTATGGCTCCGACCAGTGACAGTACCCATGCTGTAATAATATCTGTCTCACCCCCCACGATGGCTCCGACCAGTGACAGTACCCATGCTGTAATGATATCTGTCTCACCCCCACTATAGCTCCGACCAGTGACAGTACCCATGCTGTAATAATATCTGTCTTACCCTCCACTATGGCCCCGACCAGTGACAGTACCCATGCTGTAATAATATCTGTCTCACCCTCCACTATGGCTCCGACCAGTGACAGTACCCAAGCTGTAATAATATCTGTCTCACCCCCCACTATGGCTCCGACCAGTGACAGTACCTATGCTGTAATAATATCTGTCTCACCCCCACTATAGCTCCGACCAGTGACAGTACTCATGCTGTAATAATATCTGTCTCACCCCCCACTATGGCTCCGACCAGTGACAGTACCCATGCTGTAATAATATCTGTCTCACCCTCCACTATGGCCCCGACCAGTGACAGTACCCATGCTGTAATAATATCTGTCTCACCCCCCACTATGGCTCCGACCAGTGACAGTACCCATGCTGTAATAATATCTGTCTCACCCCCCACTATGGCCCCGACCAGTGACAGTACCCATGCTGTAATAATATCTGTCTCACCCCCCACTATGGCTCCGACCAGTGACAGTACCCATGCTGTAATAATATCTGTCTCACCCCCCACTATGGCTCCGACCAGTGACAGTACCCATGCTGTAATAATATCTGTCTCACCCCCCACTATGACCCCGACCAGTGACAGTACCCATGCTGTAATAATATCTGTCTCACCCCCCACTATGGCTCCGACCAGTGACAGTACCCATGCTGTAATAATATCTGTCTCACCCTCCACTATGGCTCCGACCAGTGACAGTACCCAAGCTGTAATAATATCTGTCTTACCCTCCACTATGGCTCCGACCAGTGACAGTACCCATGCTGTAATAATATCTGTCTCACCCCCCACGATGGCTCCGACCAGTGACAGTACCCATGCTGTAATGATATCTGTCTCACCCCCACTATAGCTCCGACCAGTGACAGTACCCATGCTGTAATAATATCTGTCTTACCCTCCACTATGGCCCCGACCAGTGACAGTACCCATGCTGTAATAATATCTGTCTCACCCTCCACTATGGCTCCGACCAGTGACAGTACCCAAGCTGTAATAATATCTGTCTCACCCCCCACTATGGCTCCGACCAGTGACAGTACCTATGCTGTAATAATATCTGTCTCACCCCCACTATAGCTCCGACCAGTGACAGTACTCATGCTGTAATAATATCTGTCTCACCCCCCACTATGGCTCCGACCAGTGACAGTACCCATGCTGTAATAATATCTGTCTCACCCTCCACTATGGCCCCGACCAGTGACAGTACCCATGCTGTAATAATATCTGTCTCACCCCCCACTATGGCTCCGACCAGTGACAGTACCCATGCTGTAATAATATCTGTCTCACCCCCCACTATGGCCCCGACCAGTGACAGTACCCATGCTGTAATAATATCTGTCTCACCCCCCACTATGGCTCCGACCAGTGACAGTACCCATGCTGTAATAATATCTGTCTCACCCCCCACTATGGCCCCGACCAGTGATACCCATGCTGTAATAATATCTGTTTCACCCCCCACTATGGCCCCGACCTGTGATAGTACCCATGCTGTAATAATATGTCTCACCCTCCACTATGGCTCCGACCAGTGACAGTACCCATGCTGTAATAATATCTGTCTCACCCCCCACTATGGCTCCGACCAGTGACAGTACCCATGCTGTAATAATATCTGTCTTACCCCCCACTATGGCTCCGACCAGTGACAGTACCCATGCTGTAATAATATCTGTCTCACCCCCCACTATGGCCCCGACCAGTGACAGTACCCATGCTGTAATAATATCTGTCTCACCCCCCACTATGGCTCCGACCAGTGACAGTACCCATGCTGTAATAATATCTGTCTCACCCCCCACTATGACTCCGACCAGTGACAGTACCCATGCTGTAATAATATCTGTCTCACCCTCCACTATGGCTCCGACCAGTGACAGTACCCATGCTGTAATAATATCTGTCTCACCCCCCACTATGGCTCCGACCAGTGACAGTACCCATGCTGTAATAATATCTGTCTCACCCCCCACTATGACTCCGACCAGTGACAGTACCCATGCTGTAATAATATCTGTCTCACCCCCCACTATGGCTCCGACCAGTGACAGTACCCATGCTGTAATAATATCTGTCTCACCCTCCACTATGGCCCCGACCAGTGACAGTACCCATGCTGTAATAATATCTGTCTCACCCCCCACTATGGCTCCGACCAGTGACAGTACCCATGCTGTAATAATATCTGTCTCACCCCCCACTATGGCCCCGACCAGTGACAGTACCCATGCTGTAATAATATCTGTCTCACCCCCCACTATGGCTCCGACCAGTGACAGTACCCATGCTGTAATAATATCTGTCTCACCCCCCACTATGGCTCCGACCAGTGACAGTACCCAAGCTGTAATAATATCTGTCTTACCCTCCACTATGGCTCCGACCAGTGACAGTACCCATGCTGTAATAATATCTGTCTCACCCCCCACGATGGCTCCGACCAGTGACAGTACCCATGCTGTAATGATATCTGTCTCACCCCCACTATAGCTCCGACCAGTGACAGTACCCATGCTGTAATAATATCTGTCTCACCCTCCACTATGGCCCCGACCAGTGACAGTACCCATGCTGTAATAATATCTGTCTCACCCTCCACTATGGCTCCGACCAGTGACAGTACCCAAGCTGTAATAATATCTGTCTCACCCCCCACTATGGCTCCGACCGGTGACAGTACCTATGCTGTAATAATATCTGTCTCACCCCCACTATAGCTCCGACCAGTGACAGTACTCATGCTGTAATAATATCTGTCTCACCCCCCACTATGGCTCCGACCAGTGACAGTACCCATGCTGTAATAATATCTGTCTCACCCTCCACTATGGCCCCGACCAGTGACAGTACCCATGCTGTAATAATATCTGTCTCACCCCCCACTATGGCTCCGACCAGTGACAGTACCCAAGCTGTAATAATATCTGTCTCACCCCCCACTATGGCTCCGACCAGTGACAGTACCTATGCTGTAATAATATCTGTCTCACCCCCACTATAGCTCCGACCAGTGACAGTACTCATGCTGTAATAATATCTGTCTCACCCCCCACTATGGCTCCGACCAGTGACAGTACCCATGCTGTAATAATATCTGTCTCACCCCCCACTATGGCTCCGACCAGTGACAGTACCCATGCTGTAATAATATCTGTCTCACCCCCCACTATGGCTCCGACCAGTGACAGTACCTATGCTGTAATAATATCTGTCTCACCCCCACTATAGCTCCGACCAGTGACAGTAATCATGCTGTAATAATATCTGTCTCACCCTCCACTATGGTCCCGACCAGTGACAGTACCCATGCTGTAATAATATCTGTCTCACCCCCCACTATGGCCCCGACCAGTGACAGTACTCATGCTGTAATAATATCTGTCTCACCCCCCACTATGGCTCCGACCAGTGACAGTACCCATGCTGTAATAATATCTGTCTCACCCTCCACTATGGTCCCGACCAGTGACAGTACCCATGCTGTAATAATATCTGTCTCACCCCCCACGATGGCTCCGACCAGTGACAGTACCCATGCTGTAATAATATCTGTCTCACCCTCCACTATGGCTCCGACCAGTGACAGTACCCATGCTGTGGTAGTCCAAGAGGTGACCGTTATCCGCATGTCTGGACGTTGTATACGCCGGGTCGACTTTGCCGTCGCCGCGGCCATGCTGTGGGTTGTCTGCTGGAGGGGTGCTGAGTGTTTGCGTGGGAGAGGCGGGCGGGCGTGACGTGAGAGAGAGGCACTGACACTGGGGACGGTGGGACACGGTGACGGCTGGACACAGCTCACCGCCTCGCTATGGTCAAAGTTCAATACCAATGGGTGGTCACTCCAGGCGCCATCTGGCGGTGAAGACTGGTATGGAGTTGTGATGGTTGGAAGGTGTGGTGGGGGGGGGGGGCAGAGGCACAGTACATGGCGGTATGGTGGTGGGTAGCTGTGGCCGGGGTGGGGGAGGGGGGGGTGTATCAATGGGGCATGCCTAAGTGGTGTGATGATGATCCTGATGATAGTGATAATGACACTGACAGCATGTAATTCAGATCGCCTAACTGATTCCCTGCTAGGCATAAAATGAACAACGTATTAATTCCATTTCGTCACGATAGTAATAAGTCCCTCTCCACCCCCCGGAATCGCACATCTCCCCCCCCCCCCCATCTCCCCAGACCTCTCCACATTTTGCCACCGTTTATCGAGAGAGACCCGAGAGAGTGTGGTGGTGGTGGGGGGGGGGGGGGCGGGTGGGTGTGTGTGACTGAGGTGGTTAGCTGCTGGTGGGTGGGGCCCGAGACACACACAAACTCCACAAGAGAGGCTCCCGCCGGCACCCTAACAGGCGAAGACTCATCGCCGGGTGGGTATTGATCTGTCGTAAAACAAACAAACTCACTCGGAGGCACTCGTGAGACAACGCCACGAGGCGGAATACTTGAAGCGAGTCGGCGGCGTCATTGAGGGAGTGTGGGTTGGTGGTCGGCAGGCATACTGCCGCCTCCAATTGGTTGTGTGTCTTTTAATTGAAAAGTGTGGCATCATATGTCGATCGGAACCCCTTGTGACAGGTGGTCAGATCATAGGTGAGCTTTGCATGAGGTTTCTTTGGTTACGGGTGTGTAATTTCTAAGCTTTGCAATAAATTTGATCAAGGGCGGAGGCATTTTTTAACATTATGAGCAATTTGGAAAAGTGTGGAGAATTTTGGAGCTTTACAATAAGTTCCGTCAAGGGGGGGGGGGGTTAAATTTACTTACTGTACAACACACAGGAGAAGATCACGTTGTAGTCCCGGTAATACATCGTTTTACATTCCGAGCTAAGCCCAGCCCACAGTTGAGATTTTTGTCGTTTACAGTGACGTCAATGTTTATTGCATCACAGCGATCTCATATATATAAACTATGAAGTGAATTACAGAGGAATCAAATGTAGCGACATGCACAACAAACACTAAGACGGGGTCTTATATGCATCAAGGGATCGATAATGTTCTGTGGTTTTTTTTTTAATCTGCTCTCATATTTGTATTAAGTTTTGGACTTAGAATGGGGCCAAGTTGACCAGCCCTCTTTCGCATACCGGTATGCACCAGGGGCCAATGATAACACTCGCTGTGTTTTCAATTAGGCTCTTCCATAGCCCCACCTCCAATCTGAGTGAGCGTGCCAAGCAGCGGGAGGGGAAGTGGGGGGGGGGGGGGGCTGTCGAGGAGAGGTGCTTTCAATTTGTCACACAGCCTCGATTTGAGACAGCGCTTCAGACACCTTATTAGCACACGGCGTTTGTCTCCAACCAGTTGTCAGTCCACGAGATAAATGAAACGTTTTTATTTGAACCGGGTGAATTTTGGATTGTGAGCACGATTCACAAGAACGTTTTCATTCGGCTTCAAAGACGTATTTAAAACATGCAGAACAACCTTATAATTGGCAAATAGTTATTACGAAAAAATGCTTTGTCCTGGTAGAACCAGAACGAAAGTTATGCGATTATAGCGAAGATATTACAAATGGCAGAGGACGAATGCCATTTATATCGCTGCATCCCTCCATGTATGCAAGCGCCGGATATCGCTTTTTGTAATGCCATCTGCAGTCCCATGAAGCAAGAACGGTTGTTACGCAATTTAAATCTTTGGGTCCACGGAATATTCGTGAATCTGGCTACATTTAAAGCAAATGTGTTTGATACAGGGCAAGAAACGTTAATCTCAAATCACACTATGGCGTTCAGGAGGATGTCCAAGGGGTCCGAACCCCGCACTTTTTTGAGTGCGAATGCCCGCTGTTAATGCAAGTGGTATTCCATTTTAGATTACTCACACCACCTAAAGTGGATTTTTCAAAATCCCAGATCCACCCGCGTATATGTTCTACCACTGTTCGTGTACTCACGATATTGCGCCTCACTCGTAATTTGTAATTCGGGGTTTGTATATCGAAATAAAAAATGACATAACAATATTAAAAAAAGCTAAATTATCGTGAATATCCATTATATATCAATGAGAATTAGTCAGATTTTCTATGCTAGGGGCAATACACATTTTTGTCTTAATATCAAATGGTCTATTAACGCCCCCCCCCCCCCCGCTTCCGCCGCCTATGCACTGTAATCTCGGAATTCAAGCCCCCTCCAGGGGCGGATCAGGGGGTGGGGTTACGGTTTTCAGAGAGCACCCCCCCCCTTGGCAAATTCCTAGATCCGCCCCTGCCCCCCGCCCCCTAAAGTCTGGATTCGCCCCTGTAGTATGCCCTGTAACCGCGAAATTCAAGCCTCCCCACCCTCTAAAGTCTGAATCCGCCCCTGTCATACACTTATTTTAACTTTTTATTTCTTTATAAACAGCGGTGACGTTCCCCAAACAACCAACACACACACGTAGCTGTGTTAAACGGGCTGCCATCTAGTTTATTGGTAATCAGTCTTTAGTACAAATGTCTTGACCATTCAAAACCTGGACATAACAATCACAAATTCCAAAAAAAAATATCTATGCTGCAAAACAAAAATATACATATCTAACTTATTTCATAGCACCATGTTGAAATCAGTTTTCAAATACTCGAAGTCAAACTCCAAGCAATCACAAATTTTAGACATTTACACAATAACTTCAGAACCATTAAAATCGGGAAATAATATACACACTTTCTATCTAATTGTACCTTGGAAGTCAAAAGTCTGGCCAGATCAGTTTTTAACACACATGCCAAAAGCGAGGTGGAATTACTGACGATATTACTTTCAGTGGGGCACGTTTGGAAACCTTGCTATCCATGACGCATAAAGCAGGGAATGAGATGGCTGTCGGTGTAGCACACGAATCGTGGAAGGGGCATCGGACAGAGTCGGTCTCACTACTTAAAGGTGAGTCTGGTGTCTTGTCCCACATACGGTGTATCTCCACCTGTCTTGTGGATGGTGTACGGTGAATTCACTGGGGCTAGAGGTGGCCTGATCGAAGAGGGGGGGGAGGGGCCCCATTTGCCCACGGTGGCTGTGGGGTATGACAGACGATGCGACAATAAGGCGATGTCTGCCAGCTAATTGGTCCCTGAACCATGCGCATGAAATATGAAAAGTGAAATTCAGCCTCTTTATGGCAAGCGATAATGTATGCGGAGTCCTAGCAATAATAGATAATAAGAGAGGAATTAACGCGGTCGGTCACTACTCACAAGGCACCTATCGAACCTCTTTCGTGAAGGCCTTAATATATTCGAAATGAATCCCTGTAGGAGGGAGCTGCACAGCCAACTCCGCCACGAGATCTGTACGCGGCAAAGTGTGTTTGGACATGAGGCCTCCCTTCCTTCACTGGTGGGACACTTGGCCGCAACGAATTCATCTGGTACAGACATCTGCAGACAGCGGTGAGTGACGCTTACCTACGTACGCGCATGTGTCATTTGCACACGACGAGGGTTACTGTGCGCACTGTATAGTTGCACGACCACGTGTATGCCACGTCGGCACCACGCGCGTAAGTGACACGTGCGTGTCACATGATTGTCACGTGTTTGTCCATATATCGGTTACCTATTCACACTGTGATTATCTAGTAGCAGCCTTGGCAGAATGCCGCCGTCTTTGTGAGTATGCTTATTAACAACAACTGAAATGCATATAACGCGGTATATACCGTATGATCGAGTAAGTTATAAGGCATACTCGTGCTCTTAATGCCCATAGATCGAGTTAGAAAGACGTAGATTTTCTGGGGACTAAAATCCAGACAAGACATCACCATGAAGCGGATTATATACTCTAGGTGTGTCAAGAAACATACTGTTTGGTTTCTTTGTATGTTAAGCATCACAGAGATTCTATAACTGAGATTTTAATGCACGGTGGCGCGGTAACGCGGTCAACCTCCATACCTCATCCCCTACGCGTTCCCATTCAGCAGTTGGCCACATTAATGAAACACGTTAATCTTTGCCCCTTTCTTCGGCACTTCCCCGCATAGTGAGGGAAAATACTGAAAATAACGGATGATAATATCAACTCAACTTTGTGCGCTGTTCGATCGTCTTTGTGTTGACAGGATCACGTGATCTGGGAGACCACGTGACCCGGCGAGACGAGGCTAAGCCATTTCCGATGACGTACGTCTAAGGTTTTTTGGGTTTTTTTTTAATGGTTGGCCTCTTTTCACTCCGGTACTTTGCCTTGCGATGACTCTCTGACTTACATAGTAACAATTCCGACCGACTACATACCACTGTGGCTACAGTCCGCTTACAGTTAAATAACAACACATAGCACCGAATAAGCTCCTATTATCGCCCCCTCTTCATCATGGGAAGCTTAAGAAAAGCACACTGGGCCTATTTCCAAGCCGAATGCCTGGTCCTCCCCGCCAATGTCGGACGGTGCAATGTCCACGATTGGCAGCCGCCTCGTCTTGGTCGTCTTGAACTCAAATACGGTCTTGGTCCATTTGCTCTGCTTGTGCTGCAGCGAAAACAAAACGGTTTGATTAGGCAGTTATACCTAATTATGGTTCTCCATGTCAAATGTAATACGTGTCTTCACCGTGTAAATTGTTGGCGTACAACATGCAACATTCCTAAGTAGCGTAACTGTATAGTGCGATTTGTAGGGTATATATATATAATATTTGTTCAACAACAACCGAATTCTTAAGTAATGTCTAATAGGTAAAGTTATGTGGATTGTTAATAAACATTGCACCATCGCTCTTGCCCTTCTGTTTCTCGATGTTCGTACTTATCATTGCAACCCAACTCAAACATAGTATGTCCAACAATATACACATCTCACTGAATAAATCCATGGTTACATAGAGCGAATCGAGTATATATTTTACAACATAATGTTCATGTATATATCCTGGCAGCTCACCTGACATTCATCCAGGAGAACTTCGTATCGGAACTTGGGCTTGTCGGCATTGAGCTCAAGGTCGTTGGAGGTCATAAACATGGCTGCGCTGTCGAGGTTGTCGTTGGCCTTGTCGTAGTAGGCGACCGAGTTCTTGCAGTGGTAAGTGATGTTCTGCACGGCCTCCGTGCTCAGCAGCTGCAGGAAGGTCATCTGGACATTGTCCGCCTTGTAGGTGAACTGCAAGCACGAAGAGTAAACATGTCAGCTTCTAATTATCAAATTATTAAATTATCCAACAAGCGATGCAATACACTAAAATCGTAAGCCCTGTGGCACGTATGAAGGAGACGTTGTTCCGTACCCCTCCATTTCCCCCTCTCCCCCGCCCCTCCCATCTCTGCTGTGAAGACCATTTGGAGGTACATACCGGGAAGACTGTTCGGTACCCCTCCAGCCCCACTATCCCCACTCCCCCGCCACCCCACCATCCGCCCTCCCCCTCCACCCCACCATCCCCGATCCCCCTCCCCCCTCTGCTGTGAGAACCACGCGGCGGTACATACCGGGAAGACTGTTCCGTACCCCTCCACCCCCACACTCCCACCCCGCCCCCTCCCCACTTCTGTGAGGACCACGTGGATATATGTGTATATACATACCGAGAAGCCGTTTTCCATCTCATCGGCGAACCAGACGTGGCCAGGCTCGCCCCGGTACCACACCCCCTTGAAGATCTGTCCGGGCTTGGCCATGACGCAGGTCTGGTGGGCCTGGATGTCGCAGAATACTTCGATGGCGTCCACCGGACTGCCCTGGTTGGGGTCGACCCAGTACATACCTGCAGGGAAGAAAATATACGTATATATATATAAATATATATATTGACCTTGATCGTGAAGCATTAACTAGCCTTAAACAAAAAATGTCGATACTTAAGTATTGTCGCTTTATGGACAGAAAACTGAGAAAAATCAGACATAATCAGACATAAATTAACGGTCCCTTCAGTTTGATCTATCCTCATTTGCTTGTCCCGGGAGCTTTCTTGGTTTAATTTGACTCCAGTGTGCGCACAGGTTGCCTAAGACAATAAATATTTCATTTCATGGTTGGTTGGTTTGGTTATTCAGGACGCTTTAACCACTTTTGGTCATATCGCGTCAATGGGAGAAGGAAAGGAGAGTGGAGCCATGTCCCCGGGGGTAACCCTCTACTCTTTACGAACAAAGACGTGAGATCTTTATCCCGCGACCACACAGACATGGCCACAGCAGGGCTCGAACCACCGACCCACCATTTCATTTCATGTGCCGCTGTCCTAGTTTCGAGTAGGAGGGGTCGATGTATGCTGAACATCCGTAATAAGGAACGTGTTTACCCGAAAGGTATATATTCGCATATTTATGGCGCAGACAAACATGTATAGGGATAGGTGAGTTTATTCTTCAAGTCAAAGTACGCACAGACATAACAGTAGATATTCGTAAAACATGGGCAAATTTATAGTTAAGTTTAGAATTGCCGATGGGTAACATTGAAACTATAAAAAGCACGAAGTGCAAGTCGTTTAAACTCTAAATATTCGAGTCTCCGGTGGTTATACGTGGGTAGTGGTTATACGTGGGTAGTGGTTATACGTGGGTAGTGGTTATACGTGGGTAGCGTACCAATTTCTTCCGGAAGCGGCGACTATACTACCGATAAACTTAAACTACGACATCAAATCCAAGGTGCTTGAGTTGGTTGGCTTCTTTGAAATATGGAGACCATATTGCGATAATGCGGAGGGTCCAAGGTTAAGGACAATTTATTATGGAATAGTTGCAGATATAAAAGGGAAGGGGGGGGGGGGGTGAGGACGAGTCTTGCCCAGGTAGAATTCTCCAAAAGTATTACGACGGGGGGCGGGGCGGGGAAGGGTTAGCTCCAAAGAGATAGTGGGCAGGGGCTCCGTGCACAGAGGGGCGTACAGTTTGCATAGACAAATGTCATCCTCGCTCAAAAAATAGAGAGGGGGAGGCATAAATCCAAGTCATTTTGCTGTGATTGTAATTGCTTGGTCAAAATTAAGGGTAAAACAATTCTTGTGACCTTGAACTTTTGGCTATATCGCAAGAATCGGCGCGAAAAAAACCCCCTTAAAGGTGATGTCGCGAATATAGAGGATTTCACACAATAATTACACACCCCCCCCCCTCCCAATCGCACTTTTTTCAGAACCCCCTCCCCCCCACCTTCACCTCCGATCACCCTCTGTGCATGGTGCATGCAGTGGCGCCTCATGGTGGTATAACCTGAACTATAATCTGCCAAATGATCTACAACATATAGCGGGCTTCTCGCACACATGCTTACCGTCCTCGAACTCCGGGTGTGCCATGGCGAGGTCCTTGCAGGTGCGGGCAGGGGCGGCGTGGGTCCCGGTGGGATTCTTGAAGGCCTCAATGGCGTCCCCGATCTCTACCAGGGCTTCAAAGGCGTTCTCGTCCTTCTACAAACGACATATATCAATGCATATAGAGAGATACTGGACAGGGATTTAATCCGATAACAATTTAACGGTTCATTAACAATAAAACACATGGCTTACCCACACAATATTAAATGCTAGTATCGTTTTGTCCAATGTATAATACAGGATATAATTCTGAACCGCTTGCTACCTGCCTATGATTCACAAGGTCATTAATTGACCATTTGTTCACCAGACAGAATGATCCATGCAGATCCCGCAGCATAGACACTCGGACTAATTATCAGTATGTGTACTATCAATACTGAACTACGCCAGCCACGGAAAGAATTTCTGCGAGAAGCCAGTTGTTGCACAGTCTTTACATGATGGTGAACGACTACCGTGTCATAGATTATTGCAAAAAGGACCTGAGAACAAATGTGACGAGTATTGATCGATCCAATGAAGCCATAAACGACAAGACGTATTATTTCCACACTATCCGCTGAAACTCAATATATATATATATGTGAGCGCCCTCTACCTTGAGATCTTCCTTGCTGCGCACACGACCAGTGGCCTTGGGGTCGTCACCCTATACAGAAAACAGTCAAGTATGACGTGAAGGTTTATTATACTGTGGGGGGGGGGGGGGTGTAGAATAGAATGTAGTACATATTATATATGGTAGTGTTGGGGAGCCTCGGTTGTTGAGTAGCGCTGAGGTGCAGGTCAGCAGATCGTGGGTTGGAACCCTGATATACCTACATTAGGTGGCCTAATAATGTGAAAGGATGTAACATTTCGCCCTTGATTCATGTATGTTAACAGTTACGGTCCATATTACGGTCTAGAGTCCGGCATGTTTACCCCATTAGTTGGAGATACGATGCGCATTTTAGAGATGCACAAGTTTTTTTTATCTCGCGATAATGATGACGATTAACACAGTATACAGTACTGATAAGGGTTCACGTATTCTTCAATGGATAGGACGTGGTGTTACCATGAGGGGGTCGGGGCCCTTGGGTCTGGTGAAGTAGCCTCCCCAGTCGGGTCGGTGGGCGTAGTCGCCGCCATAACTGCCGCTGCTGGAGCCCTGGAAATACACCCGCAAACCATTGACAAACGCCGTCTGACACCACGTTAAAGGGTCGACCCCCAACGTTAAAGTCACCACTCATCACCATTAAGGAGAGTTAGACATGCCAAAAACAAGATGGTTGATTGAGAACAAATTGAAAGCGTATTTTCATGTCTTCACCCTTTTCTTCTTTGAATAATTATATCATAACTAGCAGTTCACATGGAATGATATGTATGTCAGGGGTATAATATTTGTGCTGAAATACTGCTAATACACCCGACTTGCCCAGCGCTGCATTCGATTAAATTGAAATATTTGTGCAACAACACATATATATATTCTCATCAAAACATTTTTACACTAAATATATCAATGTATCCTAGGTAACCTAAATACTCTTTGAGCACTCCCAAAACTGATCTTGTAACTGATATTACAACACCTATACTACTATGTGCTATGTATGTAATAGTAACACAACCACCAGTTTCACTTACCGGGGGTCCGGGGGGTCCGGGGGGTCCGGGGGGTCCCTACAACAAATGGTGGGACATGTGAAACCTTATGACCGGTTAGTTCCTGGCCCAACAATAGTTGCTATCAATTACCTCTCGAATGTTTTCCGCCAGATACAAATAGAGACTGAAAATTATAACTAAAATAGGACCGAAATTTGTTCAGCTTACTGATTCCTTCAAGTTGTTATAATCATTAAATATAATGATATATTAAATATAAGAATTTAAATATTGTGCATAATGTTCATAGACTGGTCACGTGATGATTTACACCTACCTCACGACCATCATCTCCAGACGGACCACGTGGACCCTGCCAAGGTCAAAGGGTCAAAACAAAACTTCAATATCTGACTGAATAATGCCTATTTCCAGGCATGACACTGATCAAAATATGTACCACGAAGATGTTTTGGAAGAAAATGAATGCTTTAACATCAGGTAGAGTGGTGTTCTTTCTTGACATGTTAATTATTTCCTGAACATACACATTAAGATTTGTCCTGAGCGTCATGCGACAAATCATCTTTCATGTAAATACTTCAGAACCGGCATTTGTCAGCCGGTTATTCTTACTGCAGCGGAGCATGTTTTGTACTGTTTCGGTCTATATATAGGGTAAGTTAATTAGGATTGTGATATGGAAGGAATGGCATCTTACGCGCTGTCCCGAGAGTCCTGGAATGCCGTCCTTGCCCGTCTGTCCCATGGTGCCCCTGGCTCCCGGCTCTCCCTGTGAGGGCGGAGAGGGGGGCCACGTGAGATAGAGACGATATCGGCAAAAATATATTAATTATATTATATATATATTAATTATATAAAATATATGTATTAATTATGCATAATACATAGAATAATTATATATTATATAAGTTAGCATGTATATGTCCGACGCCTGTGTTGGTTGGGTGATACCTACCCTGTTTCCGGGGGTTCCTGGCTGACCTGGAGGTCCTGGCTCACCTGGCTCCCCCTGGTGAGTGGGAAAGAAAGATGATGATGAGTATTTATCTTCACACGACGACACGTCAATGAATTAATACACATGGGGCCCCACGGTCGTTCTCCCATGTTACGGCGGATCATTGTTTCACATAGGACCAACGCAGGACGCACGCCTATACCATTTACGGTAATAATAATAAGCCCTTCGTGACCTCTAAAGTGGAAGCTGCGCCAGCCCCCGGCTAATGTGACGTCATGACTTGGGGGGCTATACGCCCTCCCGTGAGAACAGATAGCAATGGAGCTCGGGGATGGGGGGGGGGGGGAAGGGGTAATTGCGTTCCTCGGGAATGGAGTTTTCATTTCATCGTGAACTGGGAATGAGGAAAATAATTCTTCGTGAACTGGGAACGGTGCATTAGCCGACCCACGTGATCAAAGCTTTCCATTTATTGTGAACTGGGAATCTAGATATTAAATAACCGGGAATCGGAAAATCGCCAATTTATATCATATATCCGCCCTCATTATTGTATGCATGGAGTTCATCTCTTAATTCATAGTGTACTGCGAATAAAGACATTAATTCTCCGTGATCTGGGAACATGACCCCCCCCCCCCCCCTTTCCTTAACTGGCGCTGTGCGTATCACACTAAAGGCGAGTACCACACGTCGCGCCCAGCACTTCGGTAAGTAAGTAATTGGTTTATTACTAGTCAGCTGTGAGATGTCAACAATGTCTCCCAAAATAGAAAACAAGAATAACATTGTCACCCAGCTCTTCGCGGCTTAACAGATACTGCATGGAAACAGAACGAACAATTATTTAATCATCAAATAAGTGGTACTTACAGACATGCCCGGAGCTCCCTGCAGACCCGGCATCCCAGGCCATCCCTTGTCTCCCTAACAGGAAAAAGTACAGTACGGATAGATGAGCACCAGGTCGAAACAACAGAATACAACACTATAGACGAATTCCCTAATCTTAGTTCTGATTTCTTTCACGAAGAGGCGCCACTGGATATTATTATTTTGGAATTTGCGAAATCATGTAAAGTTGGCGTTATTGCGTCACAACATATTCTGTAGACGATTAAAAACTCGATATGGTCATGTAATGTAAAGGAAATATTATACCTCCTGACTTACATTTAGAATAACACTCGTTTTCTATACATTTCATTAACTACTATAATATATTAAAAATTAAAGATAACACCAAAAAATGTCCCAGAACTCCTTGCGCCTGTCATGCTTTCTTTTTTAATATTTATTGCGGATATTTGCGAAGTCATACACGTTTTCACAACCAATGCCAACAAAGTAAACTTACATAGCGAGGCTAGTGGCACCTGTTTCATTGATGGTATGAAATAAAACATCCCCCTTTTGATATATATATACATATATGAATCCTATTTTATACTTTGCAGGAGTTGATACGTATAAATATTGGGACGGCGTGCCATCGAGAAGGCTGAAGATTGTTACCTTGCCACCGGTTGCACCTGGGGAACCCCTCTGTCCTTGCAGACCAGAAGGACCCTGCAACATACACATATTGTTACAGCACACCGCATCGAATCAATCTATAATCAGCAGCTTTTAAATCATGAATCATAGTTTAATAACAGCTTAAACTGTAATTGCATGGACCCACATGTTCAATACATTTTACTTTCCTCAACAGAATTTTCAAATTTATCTCATGCAGCAACATTTATTTAATCTTGTCGTGTAGTGTGGAGGTATCAAATCACGTGACCGTGACGTCATACGTACGCTGGGTCCCGGGGATCCGACTGACCCTCTCACTCCCGCCACTCCAGATTCTCCCTGCCAATGATAAGCAGCGTTTACATCAGACACGGCGACAGCCCATTTATAGTAAACATAGTATATCATAGTGTGTCCGTATCATGATGTTATGGAGCGTCATCGAGAAAGAAATATCATATATACCATTATCATTATTTATATCAAATATCATACACAGCATTATCATTATTTATATCAAATATCACATATACCATTATCATAAACAGTCTCATTATTGTTATCAAATATCATTTATACCATATATCATAATCATAATATTTATTATTATTTTTATTATTTTTATTTTAGTATTATTATTTTATTATTATTATTATTATTATTATTATTATTATTTATGTTACTACTTCTACTACGCACCCTCTCTCCACGTTCGCCAGACGGTCCTGAGGATCCCGGGGGTCCACGCATGCCCTGACAAGTAAAACAACTAACTTGCAAATCCTACGTCATCACTACGCCAAAAATGAAATGACTTGGTGTAATGATTACACAATTACACAAAGCATCTCGTAGGATAAAATCACTGGGCCCAGTAAGTCTGTAATACTACTGTCCACCAAGCATTCAATTTGTCCCATAATGAATAGCGCGTTAGAATATTGGATCACCTCGTCATTAAGTAAGAATGATATACAATTTTAATTACTATTTTATATGAACCTAGATGACGTGGGGTGTGTGTGTGTGGGGGGGGGGGGCATACCTGCATTCCCGGGGCTCCGCTCGGTCCGGAGGGTCCGGGCGGTCCAGATGGGCCCTTGTCTCCTTGGCGACCAGACAAGCCTGGCAGGCCGTCCTTACCCGGCTGTCCCTCGGGTCCGGGCTGGCCAGCCATACCAGGGCTACCGGAGGATCCCGGGGAGCCTCGTTCTCCCCTGGATCCGGGGCTGCCGTCATCTCCGGGGGGTCCGGGTTCTCCCTGGGAGGAGGGGGGAGGGGGTATCATAATTAATGAAACGATTTGGTGTTTTGGGCCGCTTCTGTGCACACAAGAGATAACTGGGCCAAGACACCTCTCGCCTGGAACGATGAAGAACGAACGAATGGGTGAAACACGTCCAAGAATAGGTCCTCGGGCTGGATGCGAACCCAGGACCGATTGTGGAGGCCACGGGCACAGCGCCATCTGTGTCTCGTTGGTCGTGTGAAGATGTAGTATTACGCAATCCTAGATGTAGTTTTAACGCATAATGTATGTCTCGAATGTTTCTTTGGCAAAAAATATGAAGTGGGATGATGCGATGATGCGGGGATCCACAAATGTATGACTATTCCAAACAAATGCATTACTGTTATTCAAAGCTTGATCTAGATGATAAAAATCACCTCACAAGTGCTTTCAAATTGTCAAGGGCAATAAACCCTTAACACAGCCGAACCATAACAGCTTCCTGTAAATACTACAGATCGACGAAGGCGACAGAAGCCGTCGCGAGACTCACGCGAGATCCCAGGGGTCCGGCGGGTCCTGGCTCACCGCGCATGCCCGGCAGACCGACCAATCCGCGCTCTCCCTGCTGTCCGGGGGGTCCAGACGGTCCAGGCGATCCCTGTAAAGTGTCGAGGAAGAGTTAGTTGTTGCCTCTAGCCATAGCTACCACCCAACAGAAGCATTACCTAGATCCTAGGTATCATTATGTTGAAATAGAACATATTAACCTCGTGGTTTGTGTCGCGCAATACACATACTGGGAGAATTAGAGTTTTCTACGCCAGGACAAATACATGGTCAAATGGTCAATTAAAGACCTGGTGTCATGAATATTTTATGGTCTGCCTATTGAAATTTACACGGGACGGACCAACAATAGCAAAACTAAATAATTTGTTTTTGTCAATGGCCCATTAGGACTTTCGTTCAGTTCCTAAATTTATTACTCATTCAGTCCAGTATATGTAAATTAATATTTATACTTATATAGGAATTTTGAGGGGTTATCACACACATAACGGTTACATTGAAGGTTTACAGCATAAGATAAGATAAATGTAATCAGCATCTTAAGTGACCGCCGTCTCCCGGGCGACGAGTCTCTGGCGCGGTACCCACCCCATCTCCGTCCTCCCCCTGTTCGCCTGGGCTGCCGTCACGACCGGGCTCTCCTGCCGCTCCCGTGTCTCCAGGGCGACCCTGCGCTCCAGGCTCTCCACGGTTTCCCTGGCAACAACAAGAACGTGATTTCCCGTAGTTGCGCGTGGTTAAGGCACTGCACTATAAACTGCACTAGGTATTTTACATACGATGTGTATTCATATCATGGTGTTGTCCCTATATATATAACGTTTTATAATATATGCTATATGATATTTTGTAATATAATATAATATATCATATCTTATATGATATGTTATATAATATTTCACCATATGATATGTATATTTTTTTATACTCTATATACTTATTCGTAAGTTTCTCGTTAATTTTTCATTTTTCAATGGATAACTTCATTCCATTTTTTATGTTCTTTCTTCGCATTATCATATTACTGGGCTGCGGTCAGTTTGAGATTGGATAACTGTTAGTACTCCACGTTACCTTGCTTCCCGGGCTTCCTGGGGCTCCGGCGGGACCGGTGGGGCCGACGAGACCTTGCTGGCCAGGCTGGCCGGGTCCACCGGGGGTTCCGGGGCCTCCTCTGTCTCCCGTGGAGCCGGTGGCACCACGTGGTCCGGCCTTACCCTCCACGCCGGGCTTTCCCTGGGGTCCACCAGCACCTCTCTCTCCGGCGGGTCCTGGCGGGCCGCCGGTACCCTACAGTCACACACAGAGAGCTCTTAGAGAAGTGCCGGACGATCGTTACGTATATAAAGTACCCTACGAACGTTAACTACTTTAAGTGTGTTAAGTACGCTAAGAGCGTCAAGGGCGCTACTACGCTTCGAACGTTAATTACTTTAAGTGCGTTAAGTACGCTAAGAGCGTCAAGGGCGCTACTACGCTTCGAACGTTAATTACTTTAAGTGCGTTAAGTACGCTAAGAGCGTCAAGGGCGCTACTACGCTTCGAACGTTAATTACTTTAAGTGCGTTAAGTACGCTAAGAGCGTCAAGGGCGCTACTACGCTGCGAACGTTAAATTCGTTAAGTGCGTTAAGTACGCTAAGATCGTCAAGGGCGCTACTACGCTGCGAAAGTTAATTACTTAAACGGCGTTAAGTACGCTAAGAACTAAATTATGTTAAGTGCGTAAAGTACGCTGAGAACGACTGTTGCCGGTGTACTCACCCTCTCTCCTGGCAGACCGATCTCACCACGAGGTCCGGGAGGCCCCCCGGGTCCCTGCAGCGAGGAAGCAATTGAGAATGGATCCCTGAGTGTTATGCATGATACTCTGGTTACTGCACTAATAAGTAACGATTAGGTAAAGAATGTCATCGCCAAGAGATTTCCCCTTTACGAGTAAGTCGCCGTTATCGTGTCACATTGGGTTTAGTGGAACATTTGTAACGGTTTTCCCGGCTAGGAACAGAAAAACACAATTCGCCAATAGGATTTTGAGAAAGAGGAAAGTGTCGACACTTGTTGTGATACTCAGTAATACCGCCAGGGGCGTGCGAGACTACGAAAAGACTGTTTCTCTCGCGTACTTTTTCATCAGTACGGCCACTGATCGGCAATAAAAGGCTGATAAAGGGTTAAATATGTTATAGAGTATGGGGTGGGTGTATGTTACTGACGGGCTGTCCCATGAGTCCTGAAGGTCCGGGGGGTCCGGCCGGCCCACGCTCGCCATAGCCACCGTTTGATCCAGGCTCTCCCCTCGGTCCTGGATCTCCCCGCTCTCCCTTGGATGCCGTCAGACCATTCGGTCCCGGGACTCCGCTCGGTCCGCGCTCACCCTGGTAATGGATGGAAGCACCCAATATATAACCCGTGCCAGGTAGGGTTCTAGTAGTTAGCTATTGACGACTGTTTATGTCCAAACACAAATCAGGAAGTAGATCAATCATTTCAATATCAACGATTTGTTCACATCAAAGGCCAAATGGAGTACCCATTTACGTTGTTTCGCTTACAGACTCAGGGCAAGACCAAAGATTGTAATATAACGAGATTACACTCGCGATCTTCGGCAAGACTCAGACTAGAGATCGACTCTGTTTACTGCGTTGCGACATTAACATTGCTTATATGAAGCATTCATACGAAGAGAATCCGTCCTCTCTTGCTGTTACTGACATGTACGTTATCCATTTGATGACATGTATTTTAAATTGTGTACATGTGCCATGGCCGTGTGCCATGGCCAAAAACAGGACTATACTTGGTTAACAAGACCCAGCCAGAGGAGACATTGACACCCTCCCAGACAGGAGCTCGCCACTCGTTGAGGTCCGAAAATGACGTCATTATTTCCGACGTCATATCCAATTGAAGAAATAAGTTGTTTGTTTATCATAAGGCGCTCCCAAAATGACGTCATCTTGGTTAACAACCAGTGGTGTAAATAACGACGTCATTTTCGGAACGTAACAAGTGGCGAGATCCTGTGCTCCCAGACCCCACTACTCACAGGCTCGCCATCTTTGCCGGCGTCTCCCTCCTTGCCTCGCGGTCCAAAGTCTCCCTGTAAACATACGACATCATGAAGATCGTTACCGTAACATAATAACTGCATCAGATTCTGCTATAGTATTGCATATGGTCAGTAATCACCAACATGTATACGCCAAGCAGTAAATATAAGATTATTTAGCATCAAATGCGTACATTACAGTTAGCACAGCGCAATCTGTAACAAAAGCTTGCTTATTTGAGGAGATCATAAATAGCTTCATATTAGCTTTGCATAATCATAACCTTGACCTTGACAGCGTTCGGGATTATCTGTACATCTGACATGTTACTAAAATGCGGGTGTAAAATTTACATATTTATACACATGATCTACGCATGTTTACATCTGCATATTTGTTTATATAATCACCAATGCATATAGTCGAGGCGATATATAATCAAAAAGCGAGCCTGTGTCCTTTGTTCAATCAAGTAATGTAACAAGGTATTAACAGGTTCTATTCAGTGATAGCATATAACGACTTGCTCATGAGACCTTCCGCCTCAGCAAAGATAAACTAATGAAGATATGCATTTCAGACAATAGACAACTGATGGGAACAAATACAATAAATAATGAGATACACAAAAAGAAGAAATAAAGAATAGATTTCTCATAGGAAGCCTTATCTCTAGGGTGACGCAGGCTAACGTACCCTCTCTCCCTTGGGTCCAATGCCGCCCCCTGGACCACGCTCTCCGGGCAGACCCTGCGTACAGACAGAGTCATTTCTTTATCTCCGTATTTTAATTGTGCATATATACATCAAGTAACAATTTATACTTTATAACTGTAACAGTCAACAATGTTAAAAACAAAAGTCTTATTCTCCGAAAAGCGGCATGTAACACATTGATAATATATGTACATAACTACGCAAACCTACCAAAGTCACATCTAAGTATCAACAATTACATCAGTAATACTCAGAGAACGCACGGGAGATGTTGTCCTCTAGATAAGATGCAGTCAAACATGAAGCATTCCTTATGGTCGTCAACAGTACTACCGCACAACCATATACATGTATATAACATAACCAGAAGGGTTTTAAACAGAAGGTCCATGGTCTGTTTGCTATAGGGTCCATAACATACACATCTATGGTTACAGTGCCTTGTTATTGGTACTTACGATCAAGCCCTGTGCTCCAGGTAATCCACCTTCTCCCCTCTCTCCCGGTTTGCCCTACAGGATGCACAAACACATGTATCCATGCAAAAAGTCTGACAAAAATAGTACTACATGTACAAAAGTAACATTACTACCTAACATTTCATTTTAAAAATGTGTTCCAATATGGTTATTCCCATACATGAATAATAATAATAATAAACCATCATTACAAATATACTAATTATAATAACATTTATTATAATTGTGAATACATATATACATACATATATTGTGAATATATTTGTTGTTTTGGGCGGAATAGGTATGTTATGTCGACTGAATGCGCACCCACCCGACCCGAACGAAAACTAAGTCTCGGGAGACACACCAATGAGGAATGTGAATCTTGGGTTTAATTCGGATATACTCGGGTGTTTACCCAAAACAAATTCACCCAGTGTCTTTCTTACCCCCTCTCCTGGGTCTCCCGTGGGTCCGGCCGGGCCTCTCTCTCCGGGTAGACCACGTGGTCCAATCTCGCCACGATCTCCGGGTCCTCCACGCTCACCCTGGTGGATACATAAAAAAAAACATAGTCGGTCATTGCTTGTTAAGAATCTTTTATCGTTTTTAACTTTAGGTGAATCCAGTTGGGATGCAATACGCAATCAAGTTGAATGTCGTATTTCGCCCCCAACAGTTATGCAAATATCTCCCCGGGCTATTTGCTCCATGGCAAACATTTGTTTTTACATTTATTTCATGGTTAATAAAATACAAGTCACGAACATCTAAATGTATCTAAATACATTTAATAATAAATACATTTTAGGATAATACAAACAAATAAGGATATTTGAAGCGGAAGGTAAATTATACATACAAGTCGTCCACTTGAGCGACGTTATAATGATGCCATGCGTTACATGGTGGATTTACAACTTACAGCAGGTCCTGAGTCTCCCATGGGTCCGGGCACCCCGCTCGGTCCTACATCACCGGCTTTGCCGGGCTCTCCGGGCGCTCCCGGGGTGCCAGGCAGACCCTGGAATCCAGGTCCACCCCTCTCTCCCGGCTCACCACGCTCTCCAGGCGAGCCCTGGAAACCAGGCGCGGGACACGTGGTAATAATTATAATTTATGGTTTCATGTTTGTCATATTGCCTGTATAAAAACTGGTTGCTATTGGAAAACAAAAATAGTAAGGACATTGTTAATCAAACTGTTATAAACCATCTAAAGAGGCATAAGGAAATATGTAAAAGAACAGAGCAAGAACTGCCTTATTCAACTCTTGAACTAATAACTCATGTTTTGCTAATGACAGAATTAGGAAATCCTTCTAAACCGGCGGCATGATGAGTGTCATCTCCATGGAGACCAGTGGCATGACGTGTTATCTCCATGGCGACCAGTGGCATGACGTGTTATCTCCATGGAGACCAGTGGCATGACGTGTTATCTCTATGGAGACCAGTGGCATGACGTGTGTTATCTCCATGAAAACCAGCAGCATGACGTGTTATCTCTATGGAGACCAGTGGCATGACGTGTGTTATCTCCATGAAAACCAGCAGCATGACGTGTTATCTCTATGGAAACCATTGACAAAACATGTGTTATCTCTATGGAAACCATTGACAAAACATGTGTTATCTCCTGGGAAACCAGTGGTCAGTCACGCAATGATGTACTCACAGCCGATCCAGAGATGCCACATCAACGATGTACTTACAGACGATCCTGATGGTCCTTGGAGTCCTGGTTCGCCGTCCGCTCCCCTGTCGCCACGGAGACCTGAGGGTCCCGGGGGTCCCTGGCCACCGTCTTTGCCACTCTCTCCCTACACAGTGGCAACAGGTAAGGGTTTACGCTGCACTAATCGCCTAACAATCACCTAATCATGTCCATTGTTGAAAACCTGTCCGATACTCAATAATATAGATATAATATAGATTGGGTTTGTTTCTCACTCACAATGTACACTGTTTATTGTGTCTTGACACCGTCCGCCATATATGTGCTATAGCTTGCATGCGCTTAGTTTTTCACTCATCACAGAATTATATAACTTAAGATATATATTGCAAACTAACTAAAGGTAACAGGGACAAAAATGTATCAGAAAATAATAAAAACATAAATAATTAATGTTTTTTTATATCGTTTCAATCAACTATACATAAGCTTTTAGAAAGTCTTAAGCTTCGGTTGAATATGTCCACCCCCCCCCCCCCTTCCCCCCAACACATACATACACATGCCCCAACCCACCCCACCCCCGCCTCACCCGTCATGACGTATACATACCTGCGGTCCACGTGGTCCAGACAGACCCTGGAGGCCCGGGGTCCCGGGAGTCCCCTGGGGGCCGCTGTCACCCGGGCGACCATCCTTGCCTGGCAACCCCTGAGAGTCAGAACCGATTGTTTAGCTATTTTAATCGTTAATCATCCTTTCTAAAGTTCCTGATATTAGGCACTGATAAAGTCTCCATAAAAATTAATGTACTCATTTCAGGAAATAATGTTTGTTGTCATATAATGTAAATTATGTAATTTTCTTCACAAGAATGTCGCCTTGCATGTGAAATGAGACCAGCAAAACAACTGCTCTATTCGGTTATATCGTATTTGTACATTTATGACAATGATACTGGTTGTGTCCATCTTTACTCACAGCCTGTCCGGGCTTTCCCTCATTGCCATGTTGTCCGGAATTGCCGGGGAGACCCTAAAAACAAGCAGTCCTCCAGTAAGTCAAGTTTCTATGTGCAAATAATGGGTGTTATAGCAGATGCGTATCAACCTGGCGATATCAGTATTAAGCACACCGCGATACAGTCCATCTATTCCATGGTGGCCTCCATGGTACTGGCCTTGACAAAGTTTCAACATCCTCCGATTGGTGTGCGGTCCCGGCGTGCGGTCCACTGCCAGATGGGGCATTCCAGATTTTTAAGAGTGCAAATGTTCATTATATGACGTAGCACGCGGGTTGTATACATATCACTTTGCATAGGTTCGCATCATATGTTTGGACGCTTCTTGATAATAATATCTCTCATTATTGCTTGATATAATCAATTACCCACGACAATATGATTGGGGCGGGGAGAAACCTACACTACCCAGACATCATTGATCATTGAGGATTATCATTATGAGTGGTGATTTCAATGTCACTTACCCTCAGGCCAGGTAACCCAGCAGAACCAGGACGGCCAGAATCTCCCTAAACAATACAATAGCAAAAGTAAGTGGTTTGATAATAACATAATCCTTAATATTCTTGAAGAAGCAATTGAAATGACACTTTAACACTAACAACTACAAATGCATATTGCAAAGCTTTTAATATTATGTTAAAGTTAAAATTATGGAATATACTGTCCCGATTTTAGATTGGATTAACTTCGTTATCAGTTAAGTATCACATTATGGAAAGTAAAAGACAGATAATGGGCAGTGTTGATCACATAATGATGGTAAATGGTCTTACGGGGGATCCCTTGTCTCCATCTTCGCCTGATGGTCCCTTCGCGCCAGTGGAACCACGTGGTCCCGCCGGTCCGTCCGATCCCGGCATGCCCCTCTCTCCAGGCAGACCCTGTCAGAGAACCACAACACATGGAACATTAAGCATTATCATTCAATGACGCCATGGTGTAAATTAGAATTTATCGACAGCCTTAAGGAGATGATTTCGGTGTTTAGACGGTTCACATTTTCAGAAGTGGGTTCTGGGGAAGGTAAAAAAGAATGGCGTCAAGTTACTGGGAAACACTTAGGCAACCTAAATTGACACTTTTGGGTAGCAAAACAGTTGGGGCGAGGGCCCCACTCTGAGGTGACGTATCCTGAAGGACCGACGTATCCTGAAGGACCGACGTATCCTGAATGACGGTCTGTCAACACTCACCCTTTCACCTTGAGGTCCAGGCGGTCCAGATGATCCGGGAACTCCTCGCAATCCCTGAAAGATAATCGCATTACATGGTGACTATATTGAACATACAACAATTAATGAACGGAATCACCGTATTAACCATCCTAAATGTGGTGACCGTATTTACAATATGTTGACCATACTGACATATTTACAATATGTTGACCATACTGATCGTATTTACAATATGTTTACCATACTGACATATTTACAATATGTTGACCATACTGATCGTATTTACAATATGTTTACCATACTGACATATTTACAATATGTTGACCATACTGATCGTATTTACAATATGTTTACCATACTGACCGTATTCACAACATAATGACTATATATGGATCGTACAATATATTCACCATACTGAGAGCATTGACCATAGATTGAATTGAACGTATTGAACATAGTATTGACTATATCGACCATGTGAACAATATTGCAATATATTCACCATACTGAGAGCACTGACCATACTGACCGTACGGAACATATATCGATTATGTGGACGCTATTGACCATATATTGACGATATATTGACCATCTTCACCACATTAACATTATATATTGACCATGCTGACACTACGTAGTATATTTACAACATGTTGGCTGCCTATTGACCACAGTTTTACCATCCTGACCTTATATTGACATATGTTGACATATATTGACATATGTTGACATATATTGGCATATGTTGACATATGTTGACATATGTTGACATATATTGACAAATGTTGCCAGATGTTGACATATATTGACATATGTTGACATATATTGACCATGCTGACCATGTGTCGACTTTATATTGACCATGCGGACATGTATTCTGATATTACAAATAGTCTGCCGGGAAATTCCACACGAATGAGAATCCGACACACAAACTCAGGCATTCATCCATCCAGTCATCAATCCATCCATACACCAATCGATTATGCATCTGGACGTGTAATATTCGGCGTGTATATTATCCATAATATGTATAAGCTACTCCTAGCGGTACTGCCCCTTTGCCCCCCCCCCCCACCCCACCCCGGCCCCCCCCCCCCCGAGTCCTAGGCGTCACGTGACTCACCCTCTTGCCGGATTCTCCCTGAGACCCGGATTCTCCCCTCTCTCCAGGGCCACCGGAGGACCCCTTCGGACCTGGCTGTCCAGAGTTGCCCTGAGATCCCGGCGCCCCCTGCAATATAAACAGACACACAGGCATAAGCAGAATAATACAAACAAAAGCAATAAATAACCTAATTAATGGTGATACGGAGAGTCAAAGATATACTGGCTATATATATATATATATATATAGGGTTGGAAATCACATCCTTCCGTCTACGTAAGACAATATATTTGCAACTTTTATTGTGGTTAAGTGTGCCGATTTGTTTCGCTGGAATTTGCGCTTATGATTGAATAAGCTTATTATGTGACCGACAGATCCTGCCGCAGTCGTCACATCGATGACGTCACCGCCGTTTAGTCATGCCCATGAAGTCACAGTGTGCTGTGCGCTTTTCTCGCACCACGTACCGTCTCCCCCTTGGGTCCGGCCGCTCCGGGGGAACCGGACACTCCGGGGGGTCCTCGAGCGCCCTGGAATCCCGGAGTCCCGGCCATTCCCGGCCCGCCCTAAAACAACAACAGCATCATTTAAATACATGCATCATATTTATTTATTTATTTATGTAAATAAATCTCGATTATTTCTTATCTATATTTGTGTTGTTGTTTTAATCATTAATTTAATCAAGTTCTTTTCATAATATAGGACTACGCCAATATTTACCGTATCTTCACCGGTACATACGGTATCTTGCCCAGAAGAGTTAGCAGTGGCGCCATCAATAAATAGGGTCACATGGTGTACTTACCCGAGAACCCTTCTCTCCAGAAAGACCGTCCGCACCGGGAGAACCCTGCGAACAAGGAAAACATGCCAGGACGTGATGTGCACTCCGTGTAGGTCGTGAGAAGGTCACTTACTAATCGGGACAGCTTTCAATATGAAAAGTATGATGATGATTAGTTATCTATGTTGTCGGCTACTTCGCTTGAGATTCGCGCTCTTGCCAGATCTCAGCACATTGATAGAACAAATGCCCTGCAAGGCACTGCTAGGGACTCAACTGATACCGAATAAAACAACGTATCCTGTGAGCAAATTTATCACTTTTTGAAAATGGTACACTGAATATGTCGTTGTAAGTACGTAAAGCTCCTTAATTTTACTTTCCATTTCCGCAAATGACAATACGGCTGAAAAGCAAAACCTTTTTCAAGAATATTGAAGTTGAAATTTGCCCCAGGTCGAGAGCAATTATAAAGGTCTAAACGGAGAAACGAAGAAACGGAGCTCCCCCTAGCGACTGTATTGGAGCTTACGGAGGAAATCACTCGACAGGGGTCGCTACTAAGGGTTGTGTAGAGTTAGGTGCATACGTACCGGCCTGCCAGCGTCACCGGGGTTTCCAGCCTGTCCGTTCTCTCCTCGGGGTCCTTGGAGACCCTGGGCTCCCTTGGCGCCGGAGTTACCACGGTCTCCCTGTCAGTGTACGAAACACACAGCTATAGCCAAACCACCCACTTCCTGTCATCGTGCGAAACACACAGCTATAGCCAAACCACCCACTCTCTGTCATTGTACGAAACACACAGCTATAGCCAAACCACCCATCTCCTGTCAGTGTACGAAACACAACAGCTATAACTAAACCACCCACTCCCTGTCATCGTACGAAACACACAGCTATAGCCAAACCACCCACTCTCTGTCATTGTACGAAATACACAGCTATAGCCAAACCACCCATCTCCTGTCATTGTACGAAACACAACAGCTATAACTAAACCACCCACTCCCTGTCAGTGTACGAAACACACAGCTATAGCCAAACCACCCACTTCCTGTCATTGTACGAAACACAACAGCTATAACCAAACCACCCATCTCAATGTCCGCTCAGATTACTTATATGATGATATATCAACTTAAAAACTAACCCGACAGTATTCCCCTTCCTGTTGCCTTTGTATTGCAGATTACACTATTGCTTCCTTTTCTTGCTGATTTTCCGTAATGTGTAGTCAATCATTACCAATAAAAGGAGACTAATATGCCTTCTAGCTCTCCACGTGGTAGCTGGGCGCCGTCCGGATCTACGACCTACCTTGTTTCCGGATCCGCCGGGGAATCCAGGTGCTCCAGCAGACCCCATTGGTCCAGGGGGTCCGGAAGGCCCGGGAAGGCCGTCCACGCCGCGCATACCCTGTCAGGATCAAACATATCGCATACCCTGTCAGGATCAAACATATCGCATACCCTGTCAGGATCAAACATATCGCATGCCCTGTCAAGATCAAACATATCGCATACCCTGTCAGGATCAAACATATCGCATACCCTGTCAGGATCAAACATATCGCATACCCTGTCAGGATCAAACATATCGCATGCCCTGTCAAGATCAAACATATCGCATACCCTGTCAGGATCAAACATATCGCATACCCTGTCAGGATCAAACATATCGCATACCCTGTCAGGATCAAACATATCGCATACCCTGTCAGGATCAAACATATCGCATGCCCTGTCAGAATCAACGATCTCCACGCTACACACATATACTATTGGCCGGATGGCATCCGGTACATGAAGAGAACTAAATTGAATTGCTAGATAAATGATCTCTTTATCAGTATTATCCATGTATATATATATATGTGTATATGTCTCAATGCCAGAAGCAGCCCGAAACAGAATGACGCTTTCCATGATAGTTAATAAATATCAAATGTTATTGATTATACTGATAATAAATACCAAATGTTATTGATTATACTGTCGTGTAGTCGCTTCGTTTCCGCGTTTTGCCTTGATGGCGGGAGTACAGGACAAGTGCTTACCGGAGAGCCGGGCTTGCCGTCAAATCCTCTCTCGCCGGGCGATCCCCTCATACCCTGGAACAAAACAACACAAAACATCAACTCCATGCCACTTTGGCCACTCTTCCAATGTTTCAGGGCAATGTTTCAGCATAGCTCACGTATGATTCATCCTTATCAATTACTACACCAATCCTTTTTGTAGGTTCTAACATGGAAGAGAGACCACTAATTTGTAAGATGGATATGGACAATTGTTTAAGAATAGCTCACCTATGACTCACGCCAGTTTGTACCGTGGATATGGACCATTAAGTTCATTTTTTTTATTATTGTTGGCATTATTCATGTCATGTCGCTCCGACGTTACTCTCAACCCAGTAAAGATACGCTACACTGTGTAATAGATTGCCTCGCCATGTGACGCAACACCAGTGCCTCTAACTCGTTGTTTTTCATCAATCGCACCATATTGGTGCCTTGGTAAATATTGAAATACAGCCTCAGCTTAGTCCCGACAAGAGTCTGGACGACAGTACGTACGGATGGTCCTGGCATGCCAGGCTGGCCGGAGGGTCCCTCGGGGCCGGCCTCTCCAGAGCGTCCCTGCTCGCCCTTAGAGCCGGGCCTTCCACTGAATCCCTGCAATCAAAATGGCGTTCTGTCAGTTATAGCTTCCTTAGCGTATGTTGTCACACTCAATCCCAAGTAGGCTGCTATAATTGAAGACACTGTCAGCACAAATTTAATCTAAAGTGCCGACCTTATTGGATTTAGGACGCGAGAACTTAAGCTCTTTTGGAGAGAGACTTTACTAAACATTAAAAATAAAATAGCGTATTGTTATTGAGGATAAAGATTATTTATGTCAACTGTATTTTGTGAAAATAGTTAAGAAGAGTAAGTTCTACAGTATTTAGAAAGCGTAAATTTGTCTTTAAAATGGTAAAACTTGTCCACGCTGTCATCAATGGCATCGAGGAGTGTGTGCCAGCCTACAGCCTTACCCTGTGGCCCTTAGGGCCGGGCATGCCGGGAATACCGCTAGATCCACGTGATCCCTGCAATATAAACGGTTACCATGAGAACGGGTGTCCTTCTAAAAGTGGTGGGCAGTTAACACCTTTTTCCACCACAACAAATATTTACGACATTCGAACTTATTCACAGTATTCTGATTAAGTATAATGCAATAATATAAGATACACATATCACTGTTCATGATTGTTACGTTGTTAGCAGATTTTAGCAGATTTTCACGCCATATGTCATTGGTCATACTTGTTTCTTGTATGTTTCTGCGCATTGTTTCCATGGGCGGTATTCATAGTGGGGTGGGGGGTGGGGGGGGGGGAGCTTCATAACCCAAACATAGGCTACGCCAATAAACTTACGCTAAGTGGAGCATTTGTCGATCGATTATCGTGTTCAAAATACACAAGTAGTCACCAAAGAGGTGGATTTTCTGCACTAACGAAGCGCTAAAATTATATTGCATATGAGTTTTCGATAATGAGCACCACCACAATGAGCTGGTGAGGCCGAGACGAAATTGCTTTTCGTGCGTAAGTTACGTCGTGTGGTTTATGATTGTTGTATATTCAGGATGCTTTAACCACTTTGGGTCATATCGCGTCAATGGGAGAAGGAAGGGAGAGTGGAGCCATGTCCCCGGAAGTAACCACCTACTCTTTACGAAGAAGGACATTGGATCTTTATCCTGCGAACACACAGACATGGCCACAGTGGGGCTCGAATCATCGATCCACGTGCCGTTAGGCTTTCAGTTGGCCAGAGCACTCAATGCGAGTGCTCTAACCCACTGAGCTACCGGGCCGGCCCCGTAATGCTATATGAGGGGGTGTTGGGTACTCACCGGGGGTCCAGGTGCGCCTCTAGTGCCGGAGTCACCGTCTCGTCCATCGTCACCCTGGTGTGGAGAGGGGGAGTTGGGGGGGTTGGGTAATATTATTAATGTTACATGTCCACATTCCTGACACATGCAAGCGACTACCACCTTATACAAGCTATTTTTCTAATTATTTGTCACCTAATTCTACGCCATCTACGTGAAGTCGTTAATAGAATTCATCACAACTCGTCACTTTACCGGATTAATGCATTATGGAATAAGGTCTAGTAGGCCATGTGGCCCGCTGTTACCATGGTTACAGCCCTCTGACATCGTTACCGTTAACAACACGTAATCTATTAATTCCGCGCCAACTTTAATTCTTCGCTAGACTTGTCTCTTGTCTCACATACAGATACAAGACAACCAATTAATCAGATTGAAGAAATGAACGGCAAGAACCGGCATTATTAACATGTCCATGCTTACCAAACGCGATTTATAAATATGCTACCATTCTTAGCCCTATATTCACCAATCAAATAGGAAACGTTCGATACCAGAGCAGCCTGCGATTAATATGGGCATCTTTACTTGGGCATCTGATCTATCCAGGTATTCTTCTTAGTATAGCAAGTCGGCCTAATTCCCTGTCCAGTCAGTACATGTAGGAGTGGTTTACGGCAGCAACAAACATGCTGCTGATGACGTAACGTCGCGCGTCATGAATACTCACATCTTTGCCGACCGGACCTGGTGATCCCGGTGGTCCTCGTACGCCCATGGGCCCCTAGGGTGGAGGAGACACACAACGCCGTCAGAATGGCAAATCAATATCACAATATGATACGATAGACAAGGGCGAATCCGGTGGGGGGGGGGGGGGAGACAAGGGGGCGGCGCGGTCGCAAGTTTTCAGTGATACCTCCCCCCCCCCTTCCCGCAATTTTTTTTTTAAACAATTGGTGGATCCCCCTGTTTATTTTTCTGAACAAATTACACTAATCTCTTCTTGTGCTATTTGTTATTGGCCGACATTTGTCGACTATTAAAGCGGAAGTGACGTACCATGGAGCCTGGCTCTCCGGGTTCTCCGCGTTGCCCTTGGAAGCCTTGGTGTCCCTGAAGGAAAGATGGTAGCCCAGTGCGATTATTAATCCATTTCTATGTAAGATACAACTATCGGGTGAATCACATTTCATATTATTATAATAAGAGTCACTTCAATACTAAATAATATTCACTCGCAATATTTGCAACTGCTATCATTTAATAACAACATAAAATATTTTAATTAAAACGATTTATAAACGATTTATAAACTTAAATATAATAATATAAAATGTCTAATATTTAATATAATAACAAATACATTATGATATTTAAAATCAAATTATCTAAACATTTTTCTTATGATAATAACCGATTTTGAAATACGCGTAGAGTAAGTAGATTCATTTTAATAAAGGAGACGTTTGTCTTCCGTAGCTAGCAATAACTCAGGGCATGACTGACGGGAGGTCCAGGGGGTCCTGGTGAGCCACGAGGTCCCATAGGTCCCTGTGGAAGACAAACAGACAGACATACAGTAAGCACACCACTGCTCGCACGAAGCGATAATTAAACATACAGATACATCAACATTTCTTTTGAGAATATATTTTTTATTGTTTCGTACAATGTTAGCGAGCACATATTTCTCCAATAGATACTATACACTTCCAGCAGAGGATGACAGCGTGTATAAGATGACCACATATAGAGGAGGTCACCCCAGACGCAGTGTGTATAACATGACCACATATACAGGAGGTCACCCCAAACACAGTGGGTATAACATGACCACATATACAGGAGGTCACGCCAGACACAGTGGGTATAACATGACCACATATAGAGGAGGTCACCCCAGACACAGTGGGTATAACATGACCACATATACAGGAGGTCACGCCAGACACAGTGGGTATAACCTGACCACATATAGAGGAGGTCACCCCAGACACAGTGGGTATAACATGACCACATATACAGGAGGTCACCCCAAACACAGTGGGTATAACATGACCACCTATACAGGAGGTCACCCCAGACACAGTGGGTATAACATGATCACATATACAGGAGGTCACCCCAAACACAGTGGGTATAACATGACCACATATACAGGAGGTCACCCCAAACACAGTCGGTATAACAGGACCACATATACAGGAGGTCACCCCAGACACAGTGGGTATAACATGACCACATATACAGGAGGTCACCCCAGACACAGTGGGTATAACAGGACCACATATACAGGAGGTCACCCCAGACACAGTGGGTATAACATGACCACATATACAGGAGGTCACCCCAGACACAGTGGGTATAACAGGACCACATATACAGGAGGTCACCCCAGACACAGTGGGTATAACATGACCACATATAGAGGAGGTCACCCCAGACACAGTGGGTATAACAGGACCACATATACAGGAGGTCACCCCAGAGACAGTGGGTATAACATGACCACATATAGAGGAGGTCACCCCAAACACAGTGGGTATAACATGACCACATATAGAGGAGGTCACCCCAGACACAGTGGGTATAACATGACCACATATACAGGAGGTCACCCCAAACACAGTGGGTATAACATGACCACATATAGAGGATGTCACCCCAAACACAGTGGGTATAACATGACCACATATACAGGAGGTCACCCCAAACACAGTGGGTATAACATGACCACATATACAGGAGGTCACCCCAGACACAGTGGGTATAAAATGACCACATATACAGGAGGTCACCCCAGACACAGTGGGTATAACATGACCACATATACAGGAGGTCACCCCAGACACAGTGGGTATAAAATGACCACATATACAGGAGGTCACCCCAGACACAGTGGGTATAACATGACCACATATAGAGGAGGTCACCCCAGACACAGTGGGTATAACATGACCACATATATAGGCGGTCACCCCAAACACAGTGGGTATAACATGACCACATATACAGGAGGTCACCCCAAACACAGTGGGTATAACATGACCACATATACAGGAGGTCACCCCAAACACAGTGGGTATAACATGACCACATATACAGGAGGTCACCCCAGACACAGTGGGTATAACATGACCACATATACAGGAGGTCACCCCAGACACAGTGGGTATAACATGACCACATATAGAGGAGGTCACCCCAAACACAGTGGGTATAACATGACCACATATAGAGGAGGTCACCCCAAACACAGTGGAAATAACATGACCACATATAGAGGAGGTCACCCCAAACACAGTGGGTATAACATGACCACATATAGAGGAGGTCACGCCAGACACAGTGGGTATAACATGACCACATATAGAGGAGGTCACCCCAGACACAGTGGGTATAACATGACCACATATACAGGAGGTCACCCCAAACACAGTGGGTATAACATGGCCACATATACAGGAGGTCACCCCAAACACAGTGGGTATAACATGACCACATATACAGGAGGTCACCCCAAACACAGTGGGTATTACAGGACCACATATACAGGAGGTCACCCCAGAGACAGTGGGTATAACAGAGACTCACGTTCTGCGCCTGGTAGTATGATGAAGCGCCTCCCTGCCAGGCGGGGGCGCCACCTCCCGGGCCGCCGGCTTTCTCCTGGTTCTGAACGTTCCACGTGTCAAACGCTTGCTGGGCAGGCTGTGGAAGAGAGGGGGGAGGGGGGGCGTAACAGGCTTTATTCTACAGGTATCTGTAGTATATTATATATATAAATATATTTTTGTCATTGCAAGACAGAACTGAAATTGTTTTAAGACAAGTCAAGCGTCTCGACATGAAGTGCGGCATTAATTAACTGCGAAACAGGCACAAATACATAGTGAGCCCTTCAGGGGGTTACAGGTGTCAAACTGTAGCTATGATTAAAATAAAGATTTATGATAAAGACGCGTAATGAGAGAATAGGCTTTGGCATCAGCGGGACGAGGGAGTAGTCAGTCGGCTGGGGTGTCTCACCTGTCCGGGGGGTCCCGGGGGTCCGGGGGACCCGGGCACACCGTGCGAGCCATCGCCACCGGCGTCTCCCTGGCAACAACAAACACGATGAATGCAAGGACATAAATTGGTGTTTTAGGCCGCTTTTGTGCACACAAGGGCTAAACTGGGTCTAGGAGCCTCCCGGAACGGTGAAGGATCAACACTACAGGACGAAGGCCCCCTCAGTACAGATCAACGATTGAATAAAATGACGGCCGATAACCTTCGGCTCAACTCAACTTAATGCGACTACTGAAGGACCAATGGCGCGGGAATAGCTACCAGAATGCACAGATCAGCTAGGATATATATATATATATGTGAGTATATAATGCATAGTACAAATGAGGCATCCAGCAAATGAGGCAAGGGTAACAGGACGGTGACCGTATACCCTCCCTCCCCCCTAAAATAGCTACATATGCATATTTAACACCTTCCCCCCCGCCCCCCCTTGCCCGCACAGATCAGCCGATTTGTGTTTTAGATAGTGGCGTTGCAAAATCGACTGTGCACCAGCATTAGGCTTGTTTTCTCCCTAAATCCAAATGCCCGACCCTATCCCAAACAGACATGTATTACGTAAAGTTTCATCGTTACCAAGGGCAAATCCAGGGGGGGGGGGTCCAGGGGTCCGGAGATTGGACCCCCTTTTCAAATTGCTGGATCCGCCCCTGGTTCCTGTAGTTGTTCATTTCCCCAGCACGTAGTTTCTGCCAGGCAGCCGTGGTTCATTTGACGCGAGAGTTTTGATTGCATTATCGGCCTGCTACCTTCCTTGGAGGGTTTGGGGGGGGGGGGGGGGGGTCGTGTTCCCAGATCACGAAGAATTGATGTCTTTATTCCCATGTCACGCTGAATTAGCAGCAGAACTCTCCGCATGCAATGGAAGGGCGGAAACACGAAACTAAATTGACGATTTCCCGATTCACGGTTATTTAATATTAAAATTTCCAGTTGACGATTAATGAAAATCCTTGATCACGGTGGTCGGCTAATACCCCATTCCCAGTTCACGGAAAATTATCTTCCTCATTACCAGTTCACGGTGAAATGAAAAATCCAATCCCGAGGATTGTCCCTACTTAGTTCTACGTTCTGTAGCAACGATTTGACCGACACGGCGACATCAATGTTTTCGTTACGACACCTTGTTTGACCTTGTACAACAACCTCTAAAACTCGTCGTGTGATTGTTGTAAACTAATGTTCACGTTACCCGTAGAATTTTTTTTTCTTCGATTTTTCTCCTGGGTCGTGATTTCCATGTAATGCTGATTTCACCCTAATAACGCCCCCCGGATAGATCCCCTGTCACGATACGTTAGTGTATACCCCACCACGGTACCATAGGCCGTGTTTGGGACGTGCTATTTCACACGGACAAGACCCAGACAGAAAAAGTATACACAACCACTACTGCCCACGTAAGCCGCATGTTTCTTCTTTTTTAAAACATAATCTCAGTGCTGCCACAACCGTGGTGCGGTGTAAATATCTAAGTAATATGCCCGGGGGCGTGTAACCGCAGTATAACGAGGCTGCATATCGAATCAGAGTGTGGGGCTGGGGAGACCAGGGTGGGTGAGAGGGTTAAATAGAGAGAGGGTGGGAGGGTGGGGGCAAGGTGGGTGGGAGAGTGGGAGTCTCAGACAGTGGGAGGGTGGGAGAGTGGGATGATGGGGAGTGGGAGGGTGGGAGGCTGAGAAAGTGGGAGGATGGGGAGTGGGAGCGCGGGAGGGTGGGAGACTGCCAGGGCGGGAGAGTGAGGGGCTGGACGGGTGGGGAGTGGGAGGGTGGCAGGGTGGCAGGGTGGCAGGGTGGGAGACTAGCAGGGCAGTAGAGTAAAGGGCTGGGCGGGTGGGAGAGTGGGAGGGTGGCAGAGTGGCAGGGTGGCAGGGTGGCAGGGTGGGAGACTGGCAGGGCGGGAGAGTGAGGGGCTAGGCTGGTGGGCGGGTGGGAGAGTGGGAGGGTGGCAGGGTGGCAGGGTGGGAGACTGATAGAGTAAGGGAGTCAGGGGCTGGGCGGGTTCGGAGGGTGGGGACTGGGAAGGTGGGAGACTTGTAGGGTGGGAGGATCAGTGGGAGGGTGGGATTGTGGGAGACAGCGTCCCGTGTCATGTCGGTGTCGCGATGTTTACATCCCAGCCGATGAGATTACGGGGCGCGACGTAAAGGTTTACCTAAAACAAAACTCGGCAACGAGAAAAGTCCACTCAAACTTCAATAACAAAAAACACCGCTGCCCCCGTTCATATGCCCCAGGGCAGAGCGAGACGTGAGACACATAGCGTGCCTTGTGAAAACATCAAGGGTAAAGTGCAGGCCTGCCATATCAATCACCTCTTTTTTCACCGTGCTCACCTTTTAAATAAACTTTCATTGCTGCAGCAGCGGACTTTTGGATTCTGGATTAGGTCACTACGCCAAGAGAAAGTTCGGCAGCGACAGTGCTCTTAATGTTAAAACGATATCTGGGGCGTCATTCGATAAGAGATGGGTCCCCCAGATTGGGTTACGTACGTCTGGTGGCTGAGGTGGGGTTTTTCGTGCATGACCTACATCTGAAGAGCGGACGCTATGGACTGCTGATGCTGCGGATAGTCAATGGAGTGGGGTGGGGGGGGGGGGCAAGTGGTATTTATATTCCTCGGGAATGGGTGTTTTATTTCACCTTGAACTGGGAATGAGGAAAATAATTCTTCGTGAACTGGGAATGGGATATTAGCCGACCGTCGTGATCAAGGATTTTCGTTAATCGGGAATTGGGAATTTTAGTATTATATAACCGCGAATCAGGAAATCGCAAATTTATATAATTGATCCGCCCTTCCTATGTATACTGGGAGTTATCCTTTTTAATTCATCGTGACCTGGGAATAAAGACGTTTCTTCTTCGTGATTTGGGAACACGACCCCCACTTGCCTCCCCCCCCCCCCACCCCCCTCACCAATAGACTTCCCAGACTCGCGTCTTTTACTGTGCACGAGGCGCCATCATTGCGCGTGAGATGACGTCATCGCAATCATTACGTGTGAGATGACGTCATTATCTGACGCTCACCTACTTTTCCAATCCAAATAACAGACCTGGATCATTATAAACTGGCAACGTATATACTATCCCCCTGGTGGTCAGCAGAAAAACAACCATCACGGTTTGTTGTTAGCCCGCACCTGCCAGCGGCCCTCTGACTCCCAGACACTCTTGGCGGTGTAAAGTTACAGCAGGCTCTAGGCTAAGGAGTGGGGGGGTGGAGGGTCGGAGGCTGCGTGGGGGGTCTGGGGCTGGGGGGGTCCCTGTAGTAGCCGACCCGGCGTCCGAGATAAAAACCCCAACTCATCGACCATGGTTGATGTCCGTACAGGGTTCCAGGCCGGAACCCGATGAGCCCCCCCCCCCCACCCCTCCAGTCACTCCCTCATCGCGGGATTCATCCTGACGGGCCGGACTGTTATCGGCAATAAACCGGTGCTTTATGCCCAGCATCCCTCCCAGATCTCAGATCCCATGCCCTTGGTCCAGAACCCAGGCCCGTGATCCAGACATGGTCTGGAGCGTTCCGGAGCGATATGTGTCCGCGCGCTGGTTACGGACATCTCAACTCTTTGATCATACCCCCCGCCAAGCAATTAAAAAAAGCACCTCCGCGACGAGAGATTCCCTCTGCACCGACGCCCGACTCCCCGATTCCCTGACTCCCAGGCCATCAACCCGCGTAAGGCACCACATTATTCCGCCATAAAGTGTCATGGTGATACCCCCCTCAGATAACGGTCCAAGTGCCCAGGACGTCGCTCGGCTAATAGCGCGCTATGGGGGGCGGGGGTGGGGGGGCTGACAGAACACCCTGACCCCATAGGGGTGGTGGGGGTGTCGGAGATGTGATGTCGGCTTTCAGCAAGGCCATGAAAGCTTCCAATAATGTCATGAAAACCTACAATAACGTCATGAAAACCTACAAAAATGCCATGAAAGGCTACAATAAAGTCATGGAAGGCTACAATAAGGCGTTAAGGCTACCATAAGGTCATGAAAGGCAACAATAAGGTGCTATAAGTCTACAATAAGGCAATATAAGTCTACAATAAGGCGATATAAGTGTACAAAAAGGTCATGAAATGCTGCAAATAGGTCATGAAAGGCTACAATAAGGTCATGAAAGGCTACAATAAGGTCATGAAAGGCTACAATAAGGCCCCCACAGGCTATAATATAATCATGAACGGCTACCATAAGGTCATGAAAGAGTACAATAAGGGGATGAAAGGTGTGCAAATAAATAATCTAGACGCTTTTCCCACATCAATATCATGCGCGATGTCAACTTCGCCTCATTGTCTCAATCAACATTATATTTTTATTAGCAGTGCCTTTCCTCATGTGATGGTCGACTTCGGCTTTCCAAAAAGAAGTAACTAGAGTTTGGATTTGTTCTTCAATGTCAATATAGACACCCGCTGTAACTTCCCGATAAAGAGGGTCAACTACTCAGCTGCAGATATCCTAATAAATATACAGTGGTTTTATGCGTGGGCGGAACCCGTACAATGCTTTTTTTTTTTCTTTTTTTTTTGCGTGACCACGGATGGGAAGACATTCGCACCGGTTACCCTTTTCGGACGGAATACCAACCGGTGACACCTTTTTTTAAATCTACGGCCGCTGCACGTTCGACGGCGCGGATTACAAGTGATATATAACAATCTATGCATAAAATGGACGTGGATTTGTATAACGCCTCCTACTCATTGTCAAGTGCAAGCCGGTGACCGTCTTGGTCGGGCGCTGTTTAAATCTCTGGGCACCTGTTGACTGCTGAGAACGAAACATCCCTCGTCTGGTTTCAGCTGGGAGCGTGCCATGCGCCGGGGTCTCGCACGTGACCGCCTGCCGTGAATAGGCGAGGAATGCCGAGATCGCAGCACGTGTTCGACGTGGTACGGTGATTACCGGTACAGCGCCCTACTACCGCACTGTCAATGTCGAACCATTGCTACCATGACCCCCCCCCACCCCCACCAACCCCCACACGGACATAACAGCTCTGCACCTAGTAAACTCGGGAGGGAACGCACAAAATAACAAGTAAATATAGTCTCCATGCCTGTTACATCAATCACCGGAAGGGGTTTCAGCCGCCCATCCACAACGTCATGTTGTCATGACTTCATATGTTCCCCCTTTACATAATATAGATATTGGTGGCGTGTATTTGTTTAAACCTACAGCCAGTTGTGACATTCAAAACGCAAACCATGGTCAGGACTTTATACCGAGGGGGGGGGGGGGGGGGGTGATACCCCCTCTGAATCGCGAAACCCCAAGAATTAGGGAGAGCAATATCGAATCTCCAAGGAGAGGACTGTTTAAGAATGGGCCCGAAAAAAACACCATAGAAATGAATCTAGGAATTCACAGACTGTTATAACGGATCGCGGTAAAAAGGGAAAGGGTCTTCGCTTAACCAGTAATTGTACGGATAACGATCCCCAAAACTTGACAACAGCTAATCGTGAATCTCCAATAATTACTGGATGCCAATCGCGAACATCGGAAAAGATATTCCCTCCCCTCCATGAAAGGTTACTGCTGAATACCAGTCACACCCGTTACTCGATCTGATTGGTTGATTTACTCACGCGACTTCCTGGTGATCCCGGGCTTCCAGGGGGTCCGGGTTCACCCTGAGGAAACAATATTTATAGCTTAATATTTGTTTATAGAAACGTAATAATGTTATTTGTTTCTTATGATGGCTGTGCGTCCAACGGCTACCACAAGGAAAAATATCAAGGGCATTAGGTTTTACATGCGTTATTTCATGAAAACGACTAAGGTACAGCTATGATGTGTAATAAAATCAATATATCTATCAAACTATCTAAGTAAATGTCTTGATCGTCTGATTTCGTATATTAATATATTAAGGACATCAAATTATTAAAGTTTTGGCCACAGTCTCTTGATAATGCTCAGGTTAACTACGCCACCGACATGGGGAGAAATTTACCGGCTGTCCCATCTCGCCCTGAAAGATGCAAAAATAGAAACGATCCTTAACAAACATGTTTATTTCTTAAACGCGATTCATGTATATCACTAATGTTAATTTAAATGTCATCTTTCTTCTAATATAGTATTACTATATGGTAGGAATAGACTCAGATTCCAGTACATGGGCACGAACAACATGGCGACCTATATATAGCGATGTCTGCTTCTAATTACTGAGATTATTTGTGGAAACTTAGCTAGTTATGGTTTTGCTATGTGGATATGATTATGCAATGGTATCATTATGGGACAAAACCCAAAGGACTGATATAAAAACACTCCGTATTTTACTCACATCGGCAAGATCGTCCTCCGCTAAAAAGAAGAAAAATAATAAACTTATTGATAAGAACCACTAAGAATTGATGCACCAAATAATTTGAAGCGCCATTTTTGGCGTCGTTGTAAAAAATGTACAACTAAAAGGATTAATTAGAATTACCCGATTACCCAACTTCATGCAACAAATGTACTGTGCTACTTGTGGCTCAAAAACATGTGTCCGAAATATTTAAAATGTTTCTCATGTGATGACAAAAGTTGTATGAGCAGCTTTAAGTAAATAGATTCCAACCGTGTATGGGGCATACTTACTGGGGCACTTGGGGCAGCACTCTCCCACCTCGGCCACGGGGTTAGCACACTCCACGGCGTCACATCTCATGGTCTGACACTCAAACTCGCCGTTGACACACTCGCACTCGAAGCAAGGATCGCGCAGGCCGTACGGCTTCCACTTCTCGCCGTTGCGATAGGTGTCGCCGTTGTATGTGCATTCTGTAACATAAGGCAAACGAGACCATGTCAGCGCTTTCACTCGCCGGTATAACACCAATGCCGCAATCAATGTTGTTATTACGATTAGTCTTTCAAGCTGGGAAGGGTGAGGGGTGAGGAGACTTTTGCTCGCCTTGTAATGTATATTCCTGTGTTTCGTTTCTCAAACGATTCATCTCAATTGATGCCTTATCTTGGAATAACTTCTAATAATAGGTGTCATAAATTGTGGTAATTTTATTAGATGTCCTGACTTGTGCACACTGTGATAATTCTATTATATGTTCTAACTTGTGGAAACTGTGACAATTCTATTAGATGTCCTAACTTGTGATAAATTGTGACAATAGATGCCTTAATTTGTGATCAGTCCTAATGAATGTCTTAATTTTTTAGGATAATTCCAATAGATGTCCTAACTTGTGATACATCCCAATAGATTACATGAAGTTGGTGAGATATTTTCGTCGACATGACAGTGTCGTTGAAGTGGGCCAACGCCCCAACCTACACCAGGGTCAGTTTCCAATGACAAAACAGGACCCTCTATTTATGGTATCACTTTTTAGGTCACGCCATAGTGATACCCAGCTGTCTGCCCCTCCTAACCACTGTGGCGGGTATCCAGTGTCGTCACTAGTATGTGGGGGATGGGTATAACAAATCCTGCCGTAATGCCAAACCCTCAAACAAATCCCTTGGTTGGTTGCCGAACGAACGAAAAACATGGTGTCAAGCCCAATTTTAAGATATACGGCACAGCATGGATGAATGAAGTGTTATGTAAAACAAAAACGTTGTCTATTATCCAATTTCTCTCTTTTTTGTGTGTGTGCCAGTCTCACACTTTTTTGTTCCATTAGCTGTGCTGAGACAACATTCTAAGTATAGAAAGCTGCGAACGCTGCAAGATGTAACCTCCCATTGGAAGTCTACTGGGCTGGAGACTGAGCTAGCTGCCTGTGGGACCAGAGCGTCTCCCTGATGGTAGCCATCATGCTTAACTCGGGAAGAGGGGAGTGTCACAGCTGTAGGGCTTCTGATGGTCATTAAATCAAGGTAACATGTTTATATTTATTCACGACCGGTGGCCGATGTGTATGGCTACCAGTGCGCGATGTCGATGTAAAACAATATAGCCAGTCGCTGGACCCCATGCTGAGACAGCCGTCTACCGGGATAGCCAGGGCCCCGGGGTAGGGGACGGGGGGCGGGGCAGCCCAGCCCAGCCCAGCCCTGGCCGAGAGTGGATGTCTCTGTCAATCCTCCCACACGGCATATCAGCCCGCGCAAACCAAACACCAAACACCACCGCCGGCAAAAGACAAGCTGGCGCTTCTTCCGCTTCGCCCAGATGCCGCCATTTCCGCCTCGGTGGATGGGAGCGGGGGGGGGGGAGCGGGGAGAGGGGCGGGGGAGAGGGTGGGGGGTATGGAGGAGGGGAGGGGGGAGGGGTAGGGGAGAGGCGGGTGGCGTGGTTATACATTGGGGCTACCGGCCAGGATGGCTTAAACCTTGACCCGGTCCTAGGTCAGGTGCGCATAGCTCACATAGTACATCGCTGACTGATTTTGGGGGACTCCAGTGAATGAAAGAAGCAACGCCCGCTAAATACGCATGACCAGAAACTCTGACCTCTACTTTAATGGTTCTGTCTTTGTTATGAACTAGGTCGCCATTATGTATTATTTTATAATCATCGTTATATATCTTCATGGCAACACAAACACCAGCACGGATGTCAGAATTCTGATGACGAATCACGCCCATCAATGTACCTTCCCACGCTAGATAAACGAACCCAACCGTGTCGTCCACAACATGCCGTTTATTTAGTGCACGTCATATATTTGGTGTTCTGCCATAAAGATTAATAACAGACAGTTTCCATGCGAACGGAAGGTTTATCCGGCTAGTGAGAGCAGCCGCTGTATAAGCAGCCTTAAAGGAAGATTCCATGGCCTGGCTTTCTTGCAAGATACTACACGTTGCAAGATTTTTCCAAGCTGCCTAAGATTCTACATTCTCGTAATGGTGGCACCGATATTAACTGTGACCGAGTTCTCGCAACTCTTAGAGATTTTACTAGCCGACGCAAGCAGGTGCTGCTAATTTTGCGACATTTTTAGTACCTAACATTCGCCGCCCGGGCTAGCGTTAAATCTCCACTAACACCGGAAATGACCTAGATAGACGAGGAAAATTATCCGTTACCAAGACAACATAACAAAACTTTCATAAACTTGAGGAGTAACAACTGGCAGGATAATTATGACTATCTGCCTCTTGTTGCTACTTCAAAGGTGGCTCGACAGAGTTCTGCCATTGAGGTAACCGCCCCTCAATCAGTGAGCCACATCAATCACAGCAGTTGTAACTAGTAACAGACATCAATCAACAAGGTGCAGGACAAAGGGTCGAGCAACCGGTGTATCCACTCTAATGATTGCGGCTTCTGTACATTAATCTGCTTATTGGTCAAGTCTATGCTCATGGCAACTAAAAAGCGTAACTTGTGAGTAATCCTAATAGATGTCCTAACTTATGACACATCCTAATAGATGTCCTAACGTATGACACATCCTAATAGATGTTCTAACTTATGACACATCTTAATAGATGTCCTAACGTATGACACATCTTAATAGATGTCCTAACTTATGATAATCATAAGAGAGGTCTTAACTTGTGATAATCCTAATATATGTCCTAACTTGTGATATAACTGCCAAGTTACAACAGTACGATGTGACACGCTTTGAGTAAAAAGAGCCTCCACTAGCGGCCACACGGCACTCCAAGTCACCATCTGCAATAAATCTCACCAGTTTACGTCCCATTAGACGTGCGTCTTCCGATCTTCCCGGGGGACGCGTGACCTACTGACAGCCAAGCCATCCATCAGACGCCTACCACCCTCCCCCCCCCCTCCCAACCCATAGGACTCACTCCTTTCCCTCAGCCACTACCCTCCCCTCACCATCCCTTTCCCGTCTCGCTTTATTTATTTTATTTTTTTTTGTGATCTCTTTTTTTTCCCCCGCAGTCGTCGCCCGTCGGCCACCAGCCAGTAACAGTAAACTGAGGAGTTGGTATCTGTGGGGTCTATGGGTCTAGGTCCTGGGGGTCCTGGGGTTCCTAGGGGTCTGTGGGTCTGGGGGTCCGGGGGCCTGGGCGGTCTGGGTATCTTGGGGTCCTGGGCGTCCGGGGGGCTGGGGGGCTGAGGGGTCTGGGGGTCTCGGGGTCTGGGAGTCTGGGAGTCTAGGTTGGGCTCCGGGGTCGGGGGTCTGGGGATCTGGGGGTTTTGGGGTCTGTGAGTCCTGGGGGTCTGGGAGTCCTGGGGGTCTGGGAGTCTGTAAGTCTAGGGGTCCTGGGGGTCTGGTGGTCTGGGAGTCCAAGGGTCCTGGGGGTCTGGTGGTCTGTGAGTCTAGGGGTCCTAGGGGCCTGGTGGTCTGGGAGTCTGGGGGTCCTGGGAGTCTAGGAGTCTAGAGTCTGGAGGGTCTGAAGTTCCGGGATGGGGGCTGGCAGTCGGGATGTCCTATGATGCGGGGATCAAAAAGTCAGGAGTCGACCCGTGTGGGCGGCAGTGTCAACACGCTGTGAAGGCGAGTGAACGCGAGAGGACGGTGTGTGAGGGTGGAGGGGTGAGGGCCAGTGGGAGTGGCAGATTACGCGAGGATGAGAGTGGAGATGGCCGGATGACTACAGTAGGGTGACCAGAGTAGTGAACGTGACTTAGGAGGAGAGGCTGGGGGTGGGTGGGGTGAGGTTGAGTAGAGGGGTACGGCTAAGGGTTGGGGTGACAGTGATGGTGTCGCTGAGGATAAGGTGAGGCTGTGGGTGGGGCCCTCACTGAGTGGGTTGGCATGTCACATAGATTTTGGATGATGTTAGTTATACTGGGGTAGAAAAAGGCCATGTAGCTGAGGGTGGGGGTGACGGGGGTTGTCGGGGTGATGGGGGTGATGGGGGTGGATGAAGGGGTGACATGGGACTAGTCAGCAGCCTGTGCACCAGGTACATGTGTGCGGTAGACAGAGGTGCAGGGAGTGAAAGCAAACGCCGGCGGCTCCGTGTGACCTCCTCCCACAGACACAAGGACAGACAGACCACGTCTGTCGTCATGGCGTCACCGGGCACCATGACGACGCCCCCGCACATGCCCTGGATACGCCCACAGGCGCACTCACCCACGCGTCGCCAACCAGCCAGCCACCTCGCCCGGCAGTGAACTATCACCTCCCATAGTCACACGTTAGTGCTGAAGGCTCCTGAGCGGAGATCATATTGATATTGGGGCTACATAACAAAAATAGCCAGCACCGTGCAAGCCTCGCTCAGATACAGGCGCCGATCCAGAAATCTGGGAGGCCGCAAGGTGAAGGGCCATCCCAGTCCCTCCCTATCTCTCTTTATTCCTTCCTGTTGCTCCATATCCCTCCCAATATCTCTCGCTCTCCAACATGCTCACCGTGAGTCCTCTCTATTTCTCCATCCCTCCCTGTTCCCCCATATCCTCCTTGGATCCGATTCTGTGAAATGGCATTCCCATAATTAAGGTACTTTTAATCATATCGGTTTATTTAGCTAACAGATAAAATTACCTTCACACCGATGCAAAATGCGTCCAAGAACCTCAACCTCGAGTGTTTGTCATGAAAGGATAATTTATGCAATAAAAGCCAATTGATAATTGTTATCCATTAGATAAGCTAAATTTGCAAAATTGTCTACTTATTGTCGTCTAAGTCATTACTATTTTTTTAACTATTTATTTATTCATTTTATTTATTTATTTTTTGTATTTCGCAATTTCTTACTGTGATTGACAGCAGAAATTGGATTCGGAGGCCAGCGGTGAACAGATTCAGGTCTTAATTCAAATCCAGGGCACTGAATCGAATTACTGCGTCCATTTGCTCGCAGGTATGGTAACGCTTATCGTTGGCCGGGAGAGGTTGGGGGTCGGAGGGTCTGAAGGGGTATGGGTGTCGGGGGGAAGTGGGGGGTCGGAGGGTCCGGGTGGGGGTAGGGGCGGCTGGAAGAGGTTGTAGGGAGTAGGGGGGGGGGGGTGAACCACCGACCCGTAATAAAATTCAGGCGGAAAACTGACACACGCTGTGAGCTGGCCGTCGGACTGACTAAGACTAGGTAACCTTGAAAGGCTAGTCTCTAAGCACTTGTGGTGTTTACCTTCCCTGGGCGATAAAACGTGGGAAGGCGGTACCAGATCGGGTGAAAAACGGTACGCATCGCTGGTGTCAGACGCGCAGTCTGGGTCAAGGTGAAGGTCATATTACATATTCTGAGATACAACCGTGGGCAAGGAGAGCTTTGTGACAGTTAATGGAAGCCCACTGATAGAGGAAATCATATCTGCCCGTTATAGGCATTCTTCGTTAATATGCGGCAAGGGGTATAGATAGTGTATTTAGCATGGACAGGGATGACATTGTATTCTGAAAGGGTCATAGCCGCGTCGCAACCCTATATATCCCACGTCCATGATATTTAAAGCCCAACATTTTGTCTGTGTGCATATACAGTACCCGGTACACGTATTGCGGGGCTAAAGTTGTGGTACAATACACGCCTTAGCACTTGGACACATAGTTCCAATTGGTCCACTGTGCGGCGGTAATGCAGGGACGTAATCATGGGACGATTGTCGATTTGGCCACTAAATACACCGGATATATATGAACTTGCGTAACATTATTTAGTAATCGGTTCGTGATATTCCAGTAACATTAACTAGTGCTTGGCTCGTGATTTTCCCGTTGGTTTGGTTCATCCAATGGGATCGGCTGACTCATAGTGATTGTGACCAGACTGCTCATTGGATTGGCCCCATGTATCGTCGGCTCTGATTGGTTCGAGCGAGTGGGTCGGTCCTATCAGGTTGCGTAAATACCTCTTTGTATCCGCGTTATGTAACCTGTAACAGTAGTAGTGTCCGTAACGGTTGCCACAATTTTTGCTCGGCCGATTTACCGCACAGACGCTTAGATCTTTATTCTTTTGAGAAACGTAAGTCTTCACCAGCTTATATATAGGTGGCGCCATTTGACATGTATATCATCTGTAGATAGATGTATAACATCGTGAGGTGCTGGCCTGGCATGTGGACAAAGGAATGGACGCGGGGCCGTGTTTTGACTGGCACTCCTCACCCGTGAAAGCTCTGTCAAAACAAAACAGCCTTGAATTGTCGTCTGTCACATGTAAATACTTGACCTGAACTTCGACCTGTCGCCACCAGGCGGCGTTGCAATTTGAGAATGGGAACAGACGTTGTTTCGCTATCTGGTCCCCTCCGTCCCCACCTCGGGGGAAAGCCACTCGTTGACATATGGGAGGTGTGGAGACCGTAGGCAGGCCAAGGAGTGGAGGTCACCTCATTGCAAACACGGCCTGACCTTTCCGTCTTTTGTACTCATCCATCTCATCTCGATTGCTGTTACATAGCGGTAGGCATTTGTGTGGCCCTCCCTCGCCCGCTTCCCCCTCCCCCACGATTCTCCGTCCCACCTCCCTCACCGCAGTAGGATTGGAATATACAATACATTATGAGGATGAAAGGGAAATAAACGAACCGTGCGGTTACTAGCCTACTGAGGCTGAGAAACTTGCCTGTGTAATCAGTGGTAATTGTAGCACATTAGGCATTAGCATTATCTTCAGAGGCGAATCTAGGAAAGGGAGGGGAGAGTTGGGAGGTGGAGGTTTGCGACAGGGGGGGAGGGGGGTTGATCTTGAAAACGGCATTCTTCATCAGTAAAGGTTATTGCAAAAACTCGAATTTAACAGTCTGTAGCTTCCCCTTAGATCGTAGGTAGGATGTAAACATTTCGGTGGACATCTTGCACAATGATGTTGGTTGATATACTGAAATGGTTACATTCATCGAATGCGTTATTCATATACAAGTCTCACTTCCCTGCTAAGAAACCAGATGTCGCGACGGCCGCTCTATAGTCCTGCAGGGCGCTAGTTTTTTTTTAAGTAAACGAGCCATCACTACCGTTACAACCAAAAGCCTGCATGTTTTACCAGTTTACCCAGGAGTGCGTTTGTCCAGGCGTTGTCTATGTTTAGACTAACCGCTGTGTGACTGAAAAAAAAAACGAGTCGTTTCTTAAATTTTTGTGTGACGACGTTTTCAAATATGTGGCCGTCCTCGAGTCTGAGACACTTCTCACTGGCGGCAGTTTTATCGCGAGGCAGCGAGCGTCACACTCGCGCAGATAGCTCAAGCACCCAGGTGTTCACCCAAGGTTGTGGGAATGTCAGCATTGTCGTCCGCGGAAGGCAATTTGTCTTGGCGCTTGCCAAATTTGTTATCTGCTGGACCCGGGCAGGGGCGGATCCAGGTGGGGGGGGGCGACTCGGGCAGGGGCGGATCTAGGTGGGGGGGGGGGCGACTCGGGCAGGGGCGGATCCAGGTGGGCGACTCGTCCCCGGCCCAACATTTATACCATTTAGCATATGAAAACCGAAACCGCCCCCCCCCCCTATCCAGCATATCTGGATCCGACCCTGAAACCGGCTCCCCTATCATGTTTTTCTGGATCCGCCCCTGCCGGGTGTGGGTTGGTAGAGGTGTGGGTTGGTAGAGGGGTGGGCTGGTAGAGGTGTGGGTTGGTAGAGGTGTGGGTTGGTAGAGGTGTGGGTTGGTAAAGGTGTGGCTTGGTAGGGGTGTATGCTGGTAGAGGTGTGGGCTGGTAGAGGTTTGGGCTGGTAGAGGTGTGGGCTGGTAGAGGTGTGGGCTGGTAGAGCTGTGGGTTTGTAGAGGTGTGGGCTGGTAGAGGTGTGGGCTGGTAGATGTGTGGGATGGTAGCGGTGTGGGCTGGTGGAAGTGTGGGTTGGTAGAGGTGTGGGTTGGTAGAGGTGTGGTTTGGTAGAGGTGTGGCTTGGTGGGGGTGTATGCTGGTAGAGGTGTGGGTTTGTAGAGGTCTGGGTTGGTAGATGTGTGGGCTGGTAGAGGTGTGGGCTGGTGGAGGTGTGGGCTGGTAGAGGTGTGGGCTGGTAGAGGTGTGAGCTGGTAGATGTGTGGGCTGGTAGAGGTGTGGGTTGGTAGAGGTGTGGGCTGGTAGAGGTGTGGGCTGGTGGAGGTGTGGGCTGGTAGAGGTGTGGGCTGGTAGAGGTGTGGGCTGGTAGAGGTGTGGGCTGGTAGAGGTGTGGGCTGGTAGAGGTGTGGGTTGGTAGAGGTGCGGGCTGGTAGAGGTGTGGGTTGGTAGATGTGTGGGCTGGTAGAGGTGTGGGTTGGTAGAGGTGCGGGCTGGTAGTAGAGTGGGCTGGTAGAGGTGTGGGTTGTTATTTGTTGACATAACTCGCTGTACCTTGAATGTTGAGTCTAGGGCGTCTTCTATACCTTGACTTCAAGGCCCTTAATTCCACAACCGGTTCACCACATATAAATCCGCCCCAATCACCCTTGTCTGGCTTCTGTTTACTTTCTGTCTAGGAGTCTGTGAAGCGGCGCAAACAGAATGGTGGCCTGTGGTTGATGCATTCTCTAGAGAATAACATGAGAATAACACAGAAAGTCTATATACATCCAGGTGTGTCGTAATGCCACATCCGAATAGGTAAGAACAAAATGCTCAGTTCCATTCTGTATATCAAGGTGTAGTCACCTTGCCCTACTTATCCGAGAAATGAACTTCTTTTCTTATTGAACACTCGATATACAATCACATTCGAAGAACGCTTGGTCGAGAAAAGGCAAATTTCGTGTTTTCAGGCTGACACTTTTGTGCTAGGGTTATTAAAGTAGCTTTTGCGGCGGACGGCATCATGAAACACGGGAGCCCAATTGCGAATACGCTAACATTAGTATTCGGAAGAGATACCTAGAGATACCCAGAGATACCCAGACCCCAGAGATACCCAGACCCCAGAGATACCCAGACGCCACAGGTACAGACCCACTCCCGGCACAGGGCGTCTCGGAATTCATGGCTGCGACTTAGGGCGCTAGACGCAGCGCGGGGCGAGAGTTACAGACATATACACAGACCGTTGATGATTCAGACAAAGACACAAACAGTTCGATTTCACCGGCAGAAAACGACCGGCAACCGATCGCGGAGAGAGACAGACGGTCAGTCTGACCAGTTAGTTTTGCCTTACAAAAGTTCGATGTGTCACTGTGCTGTGTCATTGTGGTATGTCATCGTTTTATATCACTATGTTTTGCCATTGTGGTAAATTGTGCTGTGTCATTGTGGTATGTCATTGTGGTATGTCATTGTGCTGTGTCATTGTGGTACGTCATTGTGCTGTTCTTGTGGTAAGTCATTGTGGTACGTCATTGTGCTGTGTCCTTGTGGTAAGTCATTGTGGTACGTCATTGTGGTATGTCATTGTGGTAAAGCATTGTGGTACGTTATTGTGGTAAATTGTGGTATGTCATTGTGGTATATTACTGTGGTACGTCATTGTGGTATATTGTGGTATGTCATTGTGGTATATCATTGTGGAACGTCATTGTGGTATGTCATTGTGCTGTGTCATCGTGGTGTGGGGTGGAACCATACTCATTACTACACCTTATTATCGCCCACCTAGTCACACCGAGCCACTATCCTCTGTTTTCGACTGTTGTCGATGCAGACCGCCTTTAACCCAGAGTACCCATAAGCCATGTGTTTGCAACCTGGAGTTAATCACGCCCGTTACCCAGTGGCGACACCCACCATCGGCAGACGGTGATCTCTGGCCCTGATGTCCCTGATGATATTTCGCGCCATGGCTTGAACTCTCGTCTCGTCCGACACCTGACAACGTAAGACGCGCCGGATCCCGTGTCGCCATGGCGGCACGTGCTACACTGTCGTCTGCCTGCGTCACGTGACTGTAATCTATCTCCCAGATGGCGTCTGGAGGAACGTGCCAATTGGCGTACTTCCGGTGACCTTCATATCCGCGTCACATGTGCGCCAGTGAATCTTGCGTACTTGGTCTGAGACACGAGGTGCCGTAATAGATAGATCAAGGTGCTTTTCACAAGCTTTCAAATGTAGGTTGATCATAATAAAAGCTGAAGCGAACGTTGCAATGTCCCATTACTGAACCACCCTCTCGTTTTTCAGTTCTTCCTCTCGCCTAGATCCATTTCCGTCCATCATTCGGTAGCTTATTCAGACGTTGCCGCCAGTGCGGATAGCTCGTTCCAAGGCTGAACCCACTGCTTATTGGTTTAATCCAGGTGTCTGATGGATCAGTGCAAACATCTCTTGCATCACGCGTTGTGTTTTCTTTTTCTCGGCTCCCATCACTGCTAGGGAGGTAAGAAACTGTGCGAATGGCAGGGGGCTGGGGCCGGGGGTTGGGGCCGGGGGGGGGGGGCAAGGGGATGAACGACGCGAGGCGGATTTTCCATCAGTCCTGACGCCGCATCCCAGGTGGAAAAACCAGCGGTGGCAGGCAATGGCATCGCCTTGCACCCCCCCCCCCTCTCTCCACCCCCCTCGCCTTGCACCCCCCCCCCCTCCCTCCACCCCCCTCGCCATTCTCCCACCCTGTCACCACCAACTCCCACGGGTTAGCCTTTTCACAATAAGCTTATCAACCGCATCATTCAAAACTTTACAAACTTATCAACACCACCACCCACGACTTTACACTTCTCGACTGCGTCACCCAAGACTGTACAGACTTCTCAACTGCATCACCAAGACTTTACAGACTTCTCAACTGCATCACCAAGATTTATGGACTTCTCAACTGCATCATAAGACTTTGCAGACCACACAACATAATTTCCGCCTATGAAATTCAATATTTAAAGCAGAAACATAAAGATGATAGCAACTGAGGCCATAGAAAGAATAGTCTATAGTTGCTTATTACAGTTACAGTAATTCAGGGATATTATACGCTGATACTTGCATGCATGATGAGCCTTAAGTGCGTCAATAAAAAATATCAAAAACGGCGTAAGACTTTAAAGACCAACAAACGGGTAAAATCATTATTCGCCCAAAATATGAACGTATCTCTGTATTTGTTTTTACTGATCTCCATTAGGCGCACATTATGGATATAACCATTCTTTACACTAAAAAGTCTTCCGACAACTACAGCGTGGAAATCTTGTTTACGCTATCTTTCTACAACCGACTGTTTCGTTCCTTCTCGTCAGCATAAAACGAATCCATATCAAAGTCCATGTCAAAGAAACGCAATTAGAATGCATGGCATCTGTTATATTCAGTGAGAATAGCAGTGTTTTTCATCAATCAGCGCTTGCATTCTGCAAAACACACGGAGGACCTTGATAAAGGCATTATGAAAAGGGGGAACAAATTGCCGCTTATACCCGCGGTATGGAAAAGAGAGAGAGAGAGAGAGGGGGGGTGTGAGCGGGACATTATGAAACAAACCGCCCCTCCCCCACCCCCAGCCCCTTCACTCCCACCCTTGCCCCACTTGTCCGAATCCCGACCTACCTCTAATCTTATCCTCAACGTCCCGTTGCCCCTCCCCCCCCCACCTCGTCTCACGCGTCCATATCCTTACCTACCCTTCCCTCACCCTCAGCGTCCCGTCGCCGCACCCTGACCGGCCGCCCACCCCGACAGGCCAACCGTGGTTCCAGGGTCTCCCAGACGGCGGGTGAAAACTAACCGCAGACGAACGCGCCGACCCAGTAACGTATAACGTACCGCGCGCAGAAAGCTGTTTATCGTCTGCTTTTTATCGAGTGGCGGGAAGAAAAAAAAGTCAGTTTCGACGGCTGCGCGAGCGAGCGTCCCAGGTACTTCGGCTAGTTAGGAGCCAGATATGCTAAAAAATGACTTCTCTTTTTTTATCTTAGCGAGTATACAAGAGTAAGATTAGGGGTGTGGTTTGGCCTGGGAGATGTGGTTAGTGTGGTGGGCGCACAGGGGACCGCGGGGAGAAAGCAGGGACGTGGGGGCGGGATGCCGTCTGGACCTTGGCTGGGTGTGAGCTGAGTGGCTATCTCGGATCCTCTTCTGGTGGTGCTGTGGCCTTCTCGTCTGGCCTACTTTTTCTCCCCCAACTTCCCCCAAGGATTGTAAAGTAGTTTACCACTGGAAGGCTTTAAGTACTTGATAACTATGTCTTATCGTTCACTTATCACTGGTATCGAGAGAGTCCATATTGTGAGCGGTCACGCGTGTGACAGTTGCCATTTGAGGTGAAATGTTAGGATTCCATAGCTGTCATTGAGTCGTGAGCACTCAAAAAACAAATTCTACTTTTTTTAACTCTTCCGATTTCAGGTATCCGCATTTGTTTATATTTTTTGCAAGAAAAACGAATCGTTTAACATAGAAAGAGAGTGAAATGTCATTTTATGAGATAGGTTTAGTGAAGGTTTAGAATTGCGCGTATTTCCCGTTAAGCAATTAATTTTTGATGATGATGTGATTTATGTCGTTAGACGGACCCATTCAGCAGTCATCCATGTCATTGTTAGCTGATTAACATAAATGTGGAAACCCATGGCCTCAAGTCGATGTAAATAGATCCCTCCTTTTCCCATCAAAACAAATGGAAATGCCATTTGCATCACCCTCTCTCCTTCTGCCTCATTTGAATAATAAAAGGTGCATCTCAAACTCCCCAAAACACATGATGAAAAAAATAGCCCAATTCGCCACTGGTGAATCCAGGATTAAAAGAGTTCACTTCGGGTGGGATGAGCTGATCCTCTGACGTCACGATTGATGTCGTTCTCTTGACGCGATGTTCATGTGTCTTACACAACAGCGCTCCAAGCGGAGATCCTTAACAATATTTCTTGCAGGCGTTTCTGCCGAAGAGTGCAAATATGACAAACCAGAGTGGGGATCTTCGGTATGAACGTGGAAGGATGGCTGAGGAGGCATGCTTATCGGGGGCGGGCAGGGGGGAAAGGGAGGTGGAGGGGAGGTGGAGAGTCTGTCGATAGCAGTGCCGCATCCACGCCCGTGAACGGGTTGGGTTGCGGAGGGGGGGGGGGCTGGCAGGGGGTGGGGGAGGTTGCAGGGAGATGGGAAGGGGTGAGGCTGGCAGGGCGTGTGGTTGGGCGGGGGGGGTAGGAGGGAGGTGGGGTTGGAGCTGAAGATGGGGGAGTTTGGCAATGGGTGGGGTGGAGAGCAAGGTGGGGGCGGAGCTGGGGGGCTGGCAGGGCGTGGGGTGGGGAGCGTGGGTTGGGGGGATGTGGGAGGGGGAGGGGGTTGGAAAGTGCTAGAAGGGCACTAGGGCTGCCGCATACATGCAGGTAGCCTGGTGGTTTGGTGGCCCACAGCCGCCTTCGTGGCACGGACACATCTGGGGGTTACTAGGGACCCCCATGTGACTTATAGCGGGCTAAGCGTTGCGGAGCGGGGAGGGGGGGGGGGGTGGAGAGGGAGGGGAAGCGTCCTGGCGAGTTCACCGTGGCCGGCTGACCCCCCAGGGTGCTGCACCACCGCGGGTGTCCACCACGGGAGCCAACAATTTCAGGGGTTGGTTTTCCTCCTCGGGTCATTATTCACTCGAGCCCATCGAGTCAAGGGCAGGGGGATGAGTGAGACGGTGCAAGGCGGGATGGGGAAGGGGGGGGGGTGAGGGGGTGGACCTATGCGTGCCGCGGAAGGGGCGGTGGCGGATACTTCCTGAGCTTGGTATTAAAATGCCCCGCAGTCCTTAATAGCGCAACGATGAGACCATTAGCGGGTACGCGCTAGATTCACACCAAGGAAGGCAAAGAACGCATTTATAAACAGGATTTGGACAGCGAGGAGAGTATATTCGGCAAACGAAACAAATCTTTAATGATTCTCTCATAATAACAAATGGCCCAAAGATGACACGGATTGGGCGTCTACGCAGTGGCTGAGTACTACAAGCATTGTATCACGTTATTTGTCAGTAGGCCTGTAGCTATAACCTTATTTCTGGATCACGCATTTGTTGAAAGACAGATAAGCTATCAAACAATATGTTTTATAGTAATATTAGCCACTTCAATATTCAAAAATATCATTTTCTTCTCTCAAAACTACCATCTTGATATCCGGTCTTAAAACACGTGCGTTTGAAGTTAGCGTAGAGGGCGTTGGTCAGGGCAGAAAAGTCACGAGCCATAGACTATTTGCCGCACGATAACGTGTGACCTGGCGCGGTCAAGGTTAAGGTCACCATGGCAGGGTCAGATCAACGTAAACAGCTCGCCCCGAGGGGTCATTACGTTCGTTGCTAAATACCGAAACACCCGCTAGCCTACCAGCAGTCTGGTCGTTGTAACGGCTGGTGAGTGGCCGGTGCACACAGCGTAAACACTGGTCGTTAAACAGTTTCAGCGCTGCATTATGGAAAATCACACCAGCAAAGAGAATCCCAGAGCTTACAAGACAGCACCGGTATGTTGATAAATGTGAAGCAAGCGGCCAGTTTCATATAATGATGAACTTCTTTCTTTTCGGTCCTTACTTTAGTTTGTAGGCACGCCACTTGATGATTTACCCAACCTGTTCGGAGAAAGATCTAAGAGATCTACGCGACTGATGTAAGTGGTCCAGGGGCCATGCCACACATAAAGACCAACCGGATGAGAGGCTGGAAGGAGATGCAAAGAAACCAAAAAAACTCGGAAAAAGAAAGTCTATTCCAGCTATGTGCCAGCATCTGGTGGTATCAAGGTGGTGAGATGCACACAACCAATGGAAGCATCCTAGACGTTCGCCTTTTGGCTTGACTAGCTAACTGCCTTGCAGACAGACATGAACCACACGGAGAAGGAGAAAGAAGTGAATACGACGATATGATTTCGGTGTTTAGTTATTTGCAGCACACGCCCATGGATGCCCCTCACTTAAGATGATTTTCGCCCTAGCCCTCTTCGTGTTGTCTCCACGTTGCGCTGGTCTAACAAGCGACTTCAATTATTCATCGTTAGTGTCTTAATTAACTTTTGTCACGGTTTATTTAGCTCAATAGGCCACAGCAATTACTTGTTGTTTCTGCCACAATAAGCTCATGTAGTAGAAAGTGTTGATCAAACTGAAACCAACCAACCAAATCAAACGATGGAGTATAAATATGTACCCCATGCTATTTTTAATGATGTAAACAAGTATAGTAAATAACGTGCAATCAATTAATTAATTGCTACGTAGTTCTGAGCGTGACGAAGCGACGTCACATTTATACGGTTATTGATTCGGCTTTATTTATGTTCAATGCATAGCAGATATATATAAATATATATACGAAAAGGAAGACTTACTTTTGCCTTTTTTCTGGATTTGAGCTGCTTCTGCTGTGTGGAGGAGAGCCACCAGGACCACCAAGGGCACTAGAAGGCCCAGTCTTTGTACTAACACAGTCCACGACATGTTGAACGGTCAGTCCGGGTCCAACGACGTACGTCGGGCATCAACAACAGGAATCAGTAAAACACACACGGATGAATAAATCCGATACGCTACAGCAGGATGACGTCCGGAATGAGCTTGGCGGGATGGATGGATTGATTGATTGCAGGATTGACGGGTCGATCAGGTCTGGATCAAGGGACGGACTATCTCACGCTACCAGGACTTCAAAGATCCCGGCAAACGTCTGAGTTAGGCTTCCGTCTATCTCTCCGGATCGGTCCTGGGCTTCTGGCAGGCAGGCGGGCAGGCAGGAGGTAGGTAGGCGGCAGACAGAGATCCCGGAAAGGGCGTCCCGTCGGCGATCCTTCCTTCCTTTCTCGCGTCCTGGCTCCTGGATTCCGCGGCCTCGGACGTCTCTGATCCTGAAGCCGCGAACGCCTTGAGTTCGTCTCTCGTGTTGCGCCCAGCGTATGCCTGGCGGCCAACTGTCGGCTGATCTGGAAGGCTGGCGTCTTTTCTATGGTCGGGATGCCGGCTAATGGGGGGTCCCCCCCCGCTATCCCGATGCCGCCCCCGGGGTACGCCCGACCACCGGGACCAGGACGGGTGAGGGGGGGGGGGTGGTATGGTCGTAACAATACGTCGGGATCAGGGTAGTGCTAGGGGGTGGGGGTGGGCGAAGGGGCGGGGCGGGGCCCCGGGGACCAGGGTGAGTGCGGGAGGAGAGGGGGGGGGGTAGAGAGGGAGGAATGGAGGGAGGAAATGTGGACGGGGTAGGGTGGGAAGAGGGTAGGGGAGGGTGCGGGGGCGAGACGCCCAACGTGTTGTAACTCAAAAGGGAACTAACCTGGAGGTGCTGTTTTTGTGTGGAGACATGCTCCCTAACTGTACATGAGCCTTGTGCATGGCCCATAAAGCTTGGCTAGAAGGATGTGTAAAATTGTAAACTTGCAGGCTGCAAAAAATCCTGAGGCATCTCGTCTGGGAAGATCTGGAGACTCCCACACAGTATGGGACAACATGTCACGTACTCAGAATAGACCCGAGGACGTCCACACAGTCTGAGACAAGATGTCACGTGGTCTGTGGAGATCTAATGACGTCCACACACTCTGAGACAAGATGTCACGTGGTCTGTGGAGATCTAATGACGTCCACACAGTCTGAGACAAGATGTCACGTAGTCTGTGGAGATCTAATGACGTCCACAGAGTCTGAGACAGGATGTCACGTAGTCTGTGGAAATCTAATGACGTCCACAGAGTCTGAGACAAGATGTCACGTGGTCTGTGGGGATCTAATGACGTCAACAGAGAATGGGACAAGATGTCACGTGGTCTGTGGAGATCTAATGACGTCAACAGAGAATGGGACAAGATGTCACGTGGTCTGTGGAGATCTAATGACGTCCACACAGTATGGGACAAGATGTCACGTAGTCTGTGGAGATCTAATGACGTCCACACAGTCTGGGACAAGATGTCACGTGGTCTGTGGATATCTAATGACGTCCACAGTCTGAGACAAGATGTCACGTGGTCTGTGGAGATCTAATGACGTCCACAAAGTCTGGGACAAGATGTCACGTGGTCTGTAGAGTTCTAATGACGTCCACAGTCTGAGACAAGATGTCACGTGGTCTGTGGAGATCTAATGACGTCCACAGAGTCTGAGACAAGATGTCACGTGGTCTGTGGGGATCTAATGACGTCAACAGAGAATGGGACAAGATGTCACGTGGTCTGTGGAGATCTAATGACGTCAACAGAGAATGGGACAAGATGTCACGTAGTCTGTGGAGATCTAATGACGTCCACACAGTCTGGGACAAGATGTCACGTGGTCTGTGGATATCTAATGACGTCCACAGTCTGAGACAAGATGTCACGTGGTCTGTGGAGATCTAATGACGTCCACAAAGTCTGGGACAAGATGTCACGTGGTCTGTAGAGTTCTAATGACGTCCACAGTCTGAGACAAGATGTCACGTGGTCTGTGGAGATCTAATGACGTCCACACAGTCTGGGACAAGATGTCACGTGGTCTGTGGAGATCTAATGACGTCCACAGTCTGAGACAAGATGCCACGTGGTCTGTGGAGATCTAATGACGTCCACAGTCTGAGACAAGATGTCACGTGGTCTGTGGAGATCTAATGACGTCCGCAGTCTGAGACAAGATGTCACGTGGTCTGTGGGGATCTAATGACGTCAACAGAGAATGGGACAAGATGTCACGTGGTCTGTGGAGATCTAATGACGTCCGCAGTCTGAGACAAGATGTCACGTGGTCTGTGGGGATCTAATGACGTCAACAGAGAATGGGACAAGATGTCACGTGGTCTGTAGAGATCTAATGACGTCCGCAGTCTGAGACAAGATGTCACGTGGTCTGTGGGGATCTAATGACGTCAACAGAGAATGGGACAAGATGTCACGTGGTCTGTGGAGATCTAATGACGTCCGCAGTCTGAGACAAGATGTCACGTGGTCTGTGGAAATCTAATGACGTCCACACACTCTGAGACAAGATGTCACGTGGTCTGTGGAGATCTAATGACGTCCACAAAGTCTGGGACAAGATGTCACGTTGTCGGTAGAGTTCTAATGACGTCCACGCAGTCTGAGACAAGATGTCACGTGGTCTATTGAGTCTATGTTCTCCACCATAGGTGTGTTTGGGGGTTGAGCATGGGGTCGACGTGAAAACCATCTTGCTTGCTGAAGGGAGGCCGGGGTCAGAGTGGGAGGGTGGGGCGGGATGGGGGGGGGGCGGGGAGGGGGGCCGCCAGACATCAGATACTCACGCCCACGTGTCCTCCGTCCCTTCAGGGGTGGATTCGTTTGTTTGTTATCAATTATCAACAAAAACCACGCAGAGAATTTTCGACATAGAATGTTGGCCAGTGTCTGCACCGAGACCCCTCCCGCCGCATCTGATGGACTTTGGCCCTGTCGGGTTTTTGGGTGTCTCGCCCAAAAACCACAAAGCCGCATGCTGAGTTGACAAGCAGCACATTACGGAAGCCCGACAACCACGTTGATGTCTGCCGCTGTATCGTTCAAATCTGAACGGGAAATATTTTGTCACTGTCCTGTAGAAAATTCGGTGTCCAGGTTTTCTCGGCGAGCTATTAACCAGACGTCAACGGTGCCTCGATGTGGCCGAGGAGAGAACTACACACCCCTCCGCCCACCCCCTCCACTCTATACCTACACACCCCTCGGCCCACCCCCTCCACTCTATACCTGCACACCCCTTCGCCCACCCCCTCCACTCTTTACCTACACACCCCTCCGCCCACCCCTCCACTTTATACCTAAAGTCAAATTCATTAATGCCGTTCACAATGTTTTGGGCCGATATTTTCATTAAAATTGGAGTGAGCGCTCACAAATTTACAGACAGGCTGCAGGACCCAGAGACCCAAATAATTCATTCATACTTTCCTTTCTGTAGCAATCTATTCTTCCTATATTATGCAAATTAATCTTACACATGATGAAGCTCCATTGACCACAAATGTCTGCCTCAAAATAAGCTAAACGAAGGAGCTCGTGCCTGTTATGACGTCTACTGTCTCCTTTGTCTCAATTGCATACAATGGCAACCATTGCTAGGAAACGTTGTGCGCACGTTCCTTCTTTTTGTCTGTTTAATGGCTGATGTTTGGTGTCAATGGAGCTTCATCATGTGAAAGATTACTTTGGATAAAATAGGAAGAACAGATTGTCTCAGAAAGGAAAGTATGATTGAATTATGTGGGTCTCTGGCTCTTGCAGCCTGTCGGTAAATTTAGGACAAAAATGTTCGTTATGATTTCTGGATGAATACCATGATGTTGTTTTGACATAAACATGTTTATCTAATTTTATGCTTGGACTTCATATCCGTCAAGCTTATTTGAATGCCATCGTTTCCTTTTTTTTACATTTTTATTTCGACACAATAACTGGAAAACATTTGTTCATGAAATGTGTTTGAGCACTCCAACACGCTACCTCAATTATATTCAATATATATTTTATATTACGTTCGTTTGAAGTTATTGTACTCGTGACGCTAGCTAGCTTACTTTAATAATTGTTAATAAGGAGTGGCTGAACATGGCATAAACAAAGGGGGCGGCATTGAATTGATAAAAATAATAATGCCATCACCTGCTGTTTTTTTCTCTCGTTACAAGAGTTTATCACGTATGAGGGGATCAACATATTACTCCGATAATAACTTCACTGTCTGTAGTTGTCGGACATTGGTCAATTTCAATAAATAAAAATTCCATATTGGCATTAAACTAATTCATCTCTCCGAGTGAAATGTACACCTTCTTTTACGAACTATCAGAGACCTCTTGCTCTTCGGTCGCTGCTATAATTGTTAACTGCACAGTAACCGAAGCCATAAAGAGCCTTATAACATCACCACACCACGTTTGACCACGTGGGGTATCAATCCAACTTGGGGTGTCTCCCTTCCCCTAACTCGGATTTTCTCTCATCCCCACCAAACTTAGGGTGCCACCACAATTTGAGGTGTCTTCCTTCCTCTGACTTCCCTCCCCTAACTTGGGGTCTCTCTCATCCCCAAACTTAGGGTGTCACCACAATTTGAGGTGTGTTCCCTCCTCTGACTTCCCTCCCCTAACTTGGGGTCTCTCTCATCCCCAAACTTAGGGTGCCACCACAACAATTTGAGTTGAAATAATCTATTAGTGGGTGTTGATGAAAAAGAAAGGGTGATTTCTTAGCCACCCCCCCCCCCCCGTAATCCAACGGATCTCGAATTCAAGAGTGAATCTTAAGATTCAACGGGGGGGGGGGGCGTGCGAATCCCCCGCCCCCTTCCCGGCGCCGCCCTTGGGGTCTCTACTGTCGCGTAAGTAAAAATGTCTTACTTCTTGTGGGGTTGAGCGGGTAAACTTACTTAAAAATATCTTTCACTCAATAGATGGTGTTAATTTTGGAAATGTCACTCCTATATACCTAGTGAATGAGAGCAGATGCTATTGCAATTTGTTTTGTGTATATCCCTGGGTTGCCCAGACTAATAGTGTACAGACTCACGATGTGGCGTTCGCGAGGCTCTTCGAAAGCAATTAACGTCCGTCAACGCTCAACGAGAGAAAAACGACAAAACGGCAGACAGAAAACAAGAGACGCTTCCCACCACAACACGTGATCCACAAACACACGAAGATCACTCGTTCCGAAATCAAAGGACGAATTTCCGAAATTCCATCCGGTTTTGCCAACCTGTTCTAGTTAGTGTTAACCCGCGATCTAATCAGAAGCATTTTGGGTCCGTGTGATTATACTCTGAGCCGAGATACTGTATCAGAGGCTTGTCATATCAGCTTCTCACTTTAAATTACCCCTCAGACAAATTTTAAATGAGATTCATGCAGAAGCACTGTTGATGACATTTGATGATTCAATTTAACTGATATTTCATCTTCGTTGTGTTATCAGGAAGAGCGAAAACTCAGAGACAGTCGCAAACACACCACCAATAAACACTGCTCAGCTGTCGTCAAATGACTTCTACAAACTCAAAACCACAAGCATCTTGGTATCACACGCTTCGGTTGTACCCGACAACGAATTTCGTTCCCTTTCCTAACCTGGACATATTCTTTCAATCTCTTTGCGACACTATGTGCACAATTGCCCGCCCATCTAACATTAGATTTGTTTGCTGGTGGTTTTTTAGGATCCGAAACATCTTCTAATGAGTATCGTATGATATCTGCGTCGTTCCTCTGTCAGAGCAGCCTCCTATGTAGTTAATGGCGGGCACGGTGTCAGTATTAATATTACAAATCATGTACTGCACTGATCTCAGTTCATATGGCTTTGACTACAGAGAAGATATGTAAGATTGTCTAGGGCATACTTCGTTACCTTATATTTTTATTGTACATAAATATGACAGTTTATTCTCTGTTTTTTACTCAAAGTCGGTTATGTAAAATGTTGTTACCCCTTCTGTTCATTATTCCGGTTGAATAGAATAATGCATTACGTATAATTGGCACGCGACAGAACATGCTTTCGGGTACAGGGGTTAAATCGTCCTACAGAAACTCAAAGGATTTAATGCCAACATCATTCAGCTTCATTTAATGGATAAGTTTAAGGGCTTATCAATAAATTATCTGCTTATGGATACTCAAAAATGAGGGGTTAGAGTCTGCGACCCAGTTGTATGTATGCCTTTTAGTTTCGAAGATATGATATGAGCACTAGTGCTGGTCTGGTCTAACATCTAGAAGAAGGGTGAACGTCACACACATTTTTAATTCTGCGGCCGCGCAAAATGGCCGCCACAGCCATTATGGGTTCAATCTGTCTTGGCACTGTATCTGCATTGGAGTAGATGTGGCAATTTCTTCTTCATTGACATCTCCAGTAGCGTAGTAAATTATCATTAACTCATAATACAATGTAAATTATGAAATGTACTAACTTAACTAGATAGGAGTACAGACATTGTAAAAAGTGTATGCGAAAATGAACGCTCCCCGTTCCACACAGAAAATACGACATTCAATTAAACTTCATTGTTCGTTTCTCATTCGGCTAAGTTGACATCAATCAATATGTAGCAAATTATTCATGTTACTAAAGTTGTGAGATTGTCGTATGACCTTGACCCTTCTAAACTTCAAGGCTCCCAACAGCAGTCTCGACAAAAATGGGGAGCGGTTATCGTTCCACTGCCTTCGGGTCAGAATTGACAAAGAAATCAGAATCGACAACAACAGACGTGTGTGCCACATTTACAGGACGTGTTGTATGGGGCGCCAAGTGTTACCCCTCTCATTTCGTCAACCAAAGAGGCTTCTGTCTCTACAAAAGTGCATTTTGTCTACGAAAAACTTTTTCATTTTGTACATCAGTAAATAGAAGAAAAGAAACTTGTTCCTATCATGACTTGAACGCACGCCCTTGTGATTCAGAGCTCGCTGCTCTACCAATGCGCCACGAAAGCTTCCTATGTCGCGTCGCTGTTTTAAGCTTAATGTGCGATTAATCCCAGCGTGACATGTAGGAACAAAAGTTGATTCTGTCGACGAAACTTACATTTCGTCTCTACAAAAGTGTTTTTCGTAGACAAAAGAAACTTTTGTAAAGACACAAGTTCCTTTTGTAGATAAAATGCACTTTTGTAGAGACAAAATTTGATTCTGTAGACGAAGTGAACATTTTGTCTCTACAAAAGTTAATTCTGTCTACAAAATGAACATTTGTAAAGACAGAAGTTGCTTTTGTAGACAGAATGCACTTTTGTAGAGACAAAAGTTGGTTCTGTCGACGAAATGTAAATTTTGTCTCTACAAAAGTTGGTTCTGTCTACAAAATGAACTTTTGTAATGACAGAAGTTGCTTTTGTAGACAAAACGCACTTTTGTAGAGACAAAAGTTGATTCTGTCGACGAAATTACATTTTGTCTCTACCAAAGTAGATTTTGTCTACAAAAGGAACTTTTGTCGCTACAAAAGGAACTTTTGTCTCTACAAAGGGAACTTTTGTCTCTACAAAAGAAACTTTTGTCTCTACAAAAGTGTTTTTCGTAGACAAAAGGAACTTTTGTCTCTACAAAAGTGTTTTTCGTAGACAAAAGGAACTTTTGTAAAGACAGAAGTTGCTTTTTTAGACAAAATGCACTTTTCTAGAGACAAAAGTTGATTCTGTCTACAAAATGAACTTTTGTGGAGACAGAAGCCTCTTTGGCTGACGCAATGAGAGGGGTAACACTTGGCGCCCCATAGTGTTGCCTCCCACAGGGGGTGGGGGGGGACTATTATACAAATCTGGTGGAGGAGGGGGGGGACATTTGTGGTGAACAAGATACCTCTACAGAGCAGACATTTCTGGGAAAAAAAAATTTACGTCCATAGAACGGGTTTGCCGAAACAAAAATAAAGCGAGCGGATCTGCCTGGACCGGCGTCATGGAGCCGGCCAGGGGGAAAACACTCCTTCCGAGCGGGTCTCCCTGGACCGGCGTCATGGAGCCGGCCAGGGATAAAACACTCCTTCCGAGGGTTTTTGGAGGTACATATCTCGTCCGAACGATCTTTGCAAGTGAAAAAAGGGGAAGTGGCTTTACCACAGAACCCAGCCTTGTAATAAGCACCCCCGCCCCCCTCAACGCCCCTCAACTTCCAAGCTAATATCCGTGGTTGTCTTCTACAGCGTGCATACGACGAAACAAGCTATACGACTTTCGACTTCCTTCATGACCCGTAGCAAAACATCTTATAGAACTCTATAGAATTTATATAGAAAAATCTATAGATGAAGTAGGAATTAGTAATTAAATCGTGGATCCGCTCGTGCAATATGTCGGGAGATAGTGATGATTGTGAACACCAGGCGGCGTCGCGCTGCGGCTAATAACGATGGTAACTATATAGCACAAAGGGTGTGGCGTCAGAGCCCCGTGGACTCGTTTTTCGGTGTTTAGACCAGCGTTCGCACCGCACGACTTGCTGTCGCTAGTGCTAGGCTAGTTACTTCACAGAGGTCTCTGTAGTTTTTACACCCTGGGAAATAAAGCTCCACGCTCGTGTTCCGACGTATAACGTGACACTCAGTGCTTTGAGGTATCAATTATACTTGCGTGCTAGACCAATTTCCTCAGTATGTTTTCGCCTGTTTTGAATATACTTGTCTTTTGACGGCTGTATTTATATGTTGAGGAATTCGGAACCACCTAACAACACTAATAAAAGTATTGTGCTTCTTGTGTTTCGGAATGTATGTCCTTTCCCACGTAGAACTCCGTTCAACTTAACCACCAGAATTATCATCATACTCAAAAATTGGAAATGAATCTAATCGAAGATATATCTAAAAGTTGGGGACGCTATTTTTAGCTTTCGAGTGTTTTAAAGACGGATGTTTCCTTGTATATTCCCAAAGTTCGGCGCTGTCAAGACTACACTTTGGTTGGTTGGTTGCATATTCAGGACGCTTTAACCAATTTTGGTCCCATCGCGTCAATGGGAGAAGGCGGGGAGAGTGGAGCCATGTCCCCGGGTATAATCCCCTGCTCTTCGCGAAGAACGACATGGGATTTTTAACCTGCGACCACACAGACATGGCCACAGAGAGGCTGGAACCACCGATCCACGTTTCGTTAGGCTCTCAAGTGCACTCAAACGAGCGTTCTAACCCCCTGAGGTGTCGGACGGCCCCAATATAGTTCGCATAGGGCTCTCATAATGACACAATAGCAACGGACATACAAACAGCACCGATTAAACGAACAGCACCCTTATGATACAAGACAAAGTCCGTCTGGGGGTCGGCCTGACCGTGTATCAGCCCCTTCAGGAGAGCGTAACCTTCACTCAGGACCCCCCAGGACCCCCAGGACCTCCAGGACCCCCAGGAGCTCCCAGGACCCCCTCGTGCTATTGGGGCGGTGACGAGCGACGGACAACATGAAAGGAGACAGACCCGTGTCGAATTCCTCACATCTCTATGTGGGACGCAGCTGGAACCGTTCATGGGGTAAAACAGACTGTGTGGCTCTGGCACCACCGGTGGAAGGAACGGTGGTCCTTGTTTGAACTTATCAAAACTCTCATTTCTGAGTTCATTTTATGCAAGTGTAGACGAAACAAGGTCTAAGTTTATCCGAGCGGCTTCGACCTGGCCTGTATACATGTAGGTCACTGTCAGGAGTGCTCAGAATCAGGTCTCGGATCTGTTAATTCGTGCCACATGTATCGGAAACGTACATCGACACAGTGTAGTTTATTGGATAAGTAACAGTTGTATCATTAGCCGGGTGTATAACTGTTACTCGTTTACGTGAAATACTGAGAGATAGCATAGTCCCGTGCGTAGTCGCTGATATCACTCGCTTAAGACCCTAGAAGGCCTTTTTCGACACGACGACACGGCGATTTTTAAATTCGACAACGCGACGTTGGGGCTGGCTTAAAATCGACATGCGACCTAAGACTTAGTGACACGCGACATGGAGTTGAATGGGAAGTGAATCAGTATATTGTGTCATTAGCCGGGCGTATCACCGTTACTCGTTTATATAACTGTGTATATAACCAGAGATCGAATATGGTACTTTATATAATCTCTGATATCACTCACTTGTTTCGCGGTATCCCTTTCCTGGGTGCCCTGCACCCCCCATAATTTAATGGGGGAGGGGGGCTGGCCCCCTAACAATCGTATGGCTTTTTAGATCATGTTATGACTTCTTCACCCGTAGCAAAACATTTTATAGAATTTCTATAGAAAACTCTATGGAAGTACGATTTTCTACAGAAGTTTATGACATCGTTACACCCCGTAAGAACATCTTACAAAATTTCACCAAAAACTATTCTAAAGGTTTCTATCGATTTTTCTATGGAAATTTTAAACGTTTTCCCATAGAGTTTTTATAGAATTTTCATAGAGTAAGAACATATCTTACAAAATTTCACTAAAAACTATTCTAAAGGTTTCTATCGATTTTTTTATGGACATTTTAAACGTTGTCCAATAGAGTTTTTATAGAATTGTCATATAGTTTCTGTAGTCTCCATCGAGTTTCAATAGTTTCCATACCAGCCTCACACTCACGACACGCACAACAACGAGCTCTGGATTTACCGTGTTCTGCGTTCTGGAACATATTCTGTAAGAATACTCCCGGAAGCGACATATGAAGTGATACCGACGGCACGGCACTACTTAAGGTGATATTCGAAGATTTAAACTTCACATTTAAGGAACATTGGAAGTCTTTGCCGGCATATTGACTTTCGCTCCTTGGCCACATTTAAAAAAAATCTTTGCAAATGTCATTTAGTTTGAATAATATCATGAGATAATACTGTATATTACTGCAAACATGCAGTACTAGATTTGATCACAAAATGTAGAGGATTACTGTACACGATGGCAAATATAACAATGAATAATAGAACATACATTACTGTATAGTCCTAATAAATAATTTTTTAAATATAGGGTGAACCCAATCAAGCTATGTGTGAAGACTTTGTCCTTAACTATAGATGGTAGTCTATTCATGGTAATAAGGAGGCGAACTCTTAGGCATCGCTTAGCATACTCATGCCTTGTAGAGCTTACAATATACTTATGTTTGTTTCTTGTATTATGCCAATGAATATCTGAACTTTGTCTAAGTGACATATTGGAAAAATATGATGGTAATGTATCATGGGATAGGTTGTAAAAGAATTTCATTTGGTGCAGTCGATGGATATCATCTATCCTTAATAACTTCAACTGATGAAACTGCTCACCCAACAAGTTAATCTCTTCTTGTGAAGACAACGGTGGCGTTTCAATGCCATTTCTAGCCATAAATAAAGCGTCTGACAAGGTGTAGTATGCGGGCCGATCACATTTGAGTTTGACACTCACCAATCGTCGTCGGGTAAAACATACGAACCACTTCTGTTGATGAAGTACATGCATTCACAACCGTAAAGCTATTTAACGACGACAGGCTTAAGATCTAAATATTGTCACGTGTCGCGCCTGAGTTTCGGTCCCGTTTAAGCCGCAGTCGTATTTACGCCGCTAAACCTCCTCCATTTCTCCTCTCCTTCTCCACCGATGTTTGGTCTTCACCTGTCTCTCGGCTATTCCAGCGTAACAATATTGTCATATGTATTCGTCTCCAACTGGAGACCGCTGGCACAACGCAGGCCATACCATTATGATACCTGCAGGCGTCTTTTATCTCACATCTCAGGAAAAACGAGTACAATCAGAAATGGGCAACACAAGTGCCTCCATCTTATTGGGATTACTGGGAAAGCTCAAGAATATTAAATTACTCCCAAGCTATTTCGTGAAAACTGTATTTGTGAGACTGAGGCTTTTACACTTGTGCTTTGTTTTCATGTACTGTCCAGTCCGTACAAATATATGAATGACATGTTGAGCATACTGGCATAATGAATTGTGGCTCCGATTATCCGCCATACAACTCGTCCACCTTTACGCACTATCTCGGTCAAAACTGTCTCCGCGACCTGTGTGTCTATGCACCATCCCGGCCACAACTGTCCCCACGACCTCTATGCACCACCCCGGCCACAACTGTCTCCACGCCCTCTATGCACCACCCCGGCCACAACTGTCTCCACGACTTTGTGCACCACCCCGGCCACAACTGTCTCCACGACCTTTGTGCACCACCCCGGCCGTAACTGTCTCCACGACCTCTATGCACCACCCCGGCCAAAACTGTCTCCACGACCTCTATGCACCACCCCGGCCACAACTGTCTCCACGACCTCTATGCACCACCCCGGCCACAACTGTCTCCGCGACCTCTATGTACCACTCCGGCCACAACTGTCTCCACGACCTCTATGCACCACCCCAGCCACAACTGTCTCCACGACCTCTATGTACCACCCCGGCCACAGCTGTCTCCACGACCTCTATGTACCACTCCGGCCACAACTGTCTCCACGATCTCTAGGCACCACCCCGGCCACAACTGTCTCCACGACCTCTATGTACCACTCCGGCCACAACTGTCTCCATGACCTCTATGCACCACCACGGCCACAACTGTCTCCACGACCTCTATGCACCACCCCGGCCACAACATTCTCCACGACCTCTATGCACCACCCCGGCCACAACTGTCTCCACGACCTCTATGCACCACCCCGGCCACAACTGTCTTCACGACCTCTATGCACCACCCCGGCCAAAACTGTCTCCACGACCTTTATGGACCACCCCGGCCACAACTGTCTCCACGACCTCTATGCACCACCCCGGCCACAACATTCTCCACGACCTCTATGCACCACCCCGGCCACAACTGTCTCCACGACCTTTATGCACCACCCCGGCCACAACTGTCTTCACGACCTCTATGCACCACCCCGGCCAAAACTGTCTCCACGACCTTTATGGACCACCCCGGCCACAACTGTCTCCACGACCTCTATGCACCACTCCGGCCACAACTGTCTCCACGACCTCTATGCACCACCCTGGCCAAAACTGTCTCCACGACCTCTATGCACCACCCCGGCCACAACATTCTCCACGACCTCTATGCACCACCCCGGCCACAACTGTCTCCACGACCTCTATGCACCACCCCGGCCACAACTGTCTTCACGACCTCTATGCACCACCCCGGCCAAAACTGTCTCCACGACCTCTATGCACCACCACGGCCACAACTGTCTCCACGACCTCTATGCACCACCCCGGCCACAACATTCTCCACGACCTCTATGCACCACCCCGGCCACAACTGTCTCCACGACCTCTATGCACCACCCCGGCCACAACTGTCTTCACGACCTCTATGCACCACCCCGGCCAAAACTGTCTCCACGACCTTTATGGACCACCCCGGCCACAACTGTCTCCACGACCTCTATGCACCACTCCGGCCACAACTGTCTCCACGACCTCTATGCACCACTCCGGCCACAACTGTCTCCACGATCTCTATGCACCACTCCGGCCACAACTGTCTCCACGACCTCTATGCACCACCCCGGCCAAAACTGTCTCCACGACCTTTATGGACCACCCCGGCCACAACTGTCTCCACGACCTCTATGCACCACTCCGGCCACAACTGTCTCCACGACCTCTATGCACCACTCCGACCACAACTGTCTCCACGACCTCTATGCACCACCCCGGCCAAAACTGTCTCCACGACCTTTATGGACCACCCCGGCCACAACTGTCTCCACGACCTCTATGCACCACCCGGCCACAACTGTCTCCACGACCTTTATGCACCACCCGGCCAAAACTGTCTCCACGACCTCTATGCACCACCCCGGCCACAACTGTCTCCACGACCTCTATGCACCACCCCGGCCATAACTGTCTCCACGACCTCTATGCACCACCCCGGCCATAACTGTCTCCACGATTTCTATGCACCACCCCGGCCCATTATCTTTATGCACCACCCCGGCCACAACTGTCTCCACGACCTCTATGCACCACCCCGGCCACAACTGTCTCCACGACCTCTATGCACCACTACGGCCAAAACTGTCTCCACGACCTCTATGCACCACCCCGGCCACAACTGTCTCCACGACCTCTATGCACCACCCCGGCCACAACTGTCTCCACGACCTTTATGCACCACCCCGGCCACAACTGTCTCCACGACCTCTATGCACCACCCCGGCCACAACTGTCTCCACGACCTTTATGCACCACCCCGGCCACAACTGTCTCCACGACCTTTATGCACCACCCCGGCCAAATCTGTCTCCACAACCTCTATGCACCACACCCGGCCAAAACTGTATCCACAACCTCTATGTCTATGCACCACCCCGGCCAAAACTGTATCCACAACCACTATGTCTTCGCACCACCTCGGCCAAAACTGTATCCATGACCTCTACGCCCCACCCCGGCCACAACTGTCTCCACAACCTCTATGTACCACTCCGTCCAAAACTGTCTCCACGATCTCTATGCTCCACCCCGTCCAAATCTGTCTCCACAACCTCTATGCACCACCCCGTCCAAATCTGTCTCCACAACCTCTATGCACCACCCCGGCCAAAACTGCATCCACAACTTCTATGCACCACCCCGGCCACAACTGTCTCCACGACCTTTGTGCACCACCCCGGCCACAACTCTCTCCACAACCTCTATGCACCACCCCGGCCAAATCTGTCTCCACAACCTCTATGCACCACCCCGGCCACAACTGTCTCCACGACCTCTATGCACCACTCCGGCCACAACTGTCTCCATGACCTCTATGCACCACCCCGGCCAAAACTGTCTCCACGACCTTTATGGACCACCCCGGCCACAACTGTCTCCACGACCTCTATGCACCACCCGGCCACAACTGTCTCCACGACCTTTATGCACCACCCGGCCAAAACTGTCTCCACGACCTCTATGCATCACCCCGGCCACAACTGTCTCCACGACCTCTATGCACCACCCCGGCCATAACTGTCTCCACGACCTCTATACACCACCCCGGCCATAACTGTATCCACGATTTCTATGCACCACCCCGGCCCATTATCTTTATGCACCACCCCGGCCACAACTGTCTCCACGACCTCTATGCACCACCCCGGCCATAACTGTCTCCACGACCTCTATGCACCACCCCGGCCATAACTGTATCCACGATTTCTATGCACCACCCCGGCCCATTATCTTTATGCACCACCCCGGCCACAACTGTCTCCACGACCTCTATGCACCACCCCGGCCACAACTGTCCCCACGACCTCTATGCACCACTCCGGCCAAAACTGTCCCCACGACCTCTATGCACCACCCCGGCCACAACTGTCCCCACGATCTCTATGCACCACTCCGGCCACAACTGTCTCCACGATCTCTACGCACCACCCCGGCCACAACTGTATCCACAAACTCTATGCACCACCCCGGCCAAATCTGTCTCCACAACCTCTATGCACCACCCCGGTCAAAAACTGTATCCACAACTCCTATGTCTATGCACCGCCCCGGCCAAAACTGTATCCACAACCTCTATGTCTACGCACCACCTCGGCCAAAACTGTCTCCATGACTTCTACGCACCACCCCGGCCACAACTGTCTCCACAACCTCTATGCACCACCCCGGCCACAACTGTCTCCACGATCTCTACGCACCACCCCGGCCAAAACTGTATCCACAACCTCTATGTCTATGCACCACCCTGGCCAAAACTGTATCCACAACCTCTATGCACCACTCCGGCCATAACTGTCTCCACAACCTCTATGCACCACCCCGGCCACAACTGTCTCCACGACCTCTATGCACCACCCCGGCCACAACTGTTTCTACAACTTCTATGCACCACCCCGGCCACAACTGTTTCTACAACCTCTATGCACCACCCCGGCCACAACTTTCTCCACAACCTCTATGCACCACCCCGGCCACAACATTCTCCACGACCTCTATGCACCACCCCGGCCACAACTGTATTCACGACCTCTACGCACCACCCCGGCCACAACTGTCTCCACGACCTCTATGCATCACCCCGGCTATAACTGTCTCCGGGACAATCCAGACGAAGAGAAAGAAAACATGACCTGTTACTTCTCTAATCATTTGGTAATTAGAAGGCCCATAACGCTCCATAAGAAGATGTTGTTCGGTTTCCTTTCCTGTGGCTGTAAACCTGATAAAAAGTGTCATCCGCGTGACATTATGCTGTGCCGGAGAGCAATGGCAGGTCTTTGATGTGCACGTGAAGACAGTAAACCAACCGCCCAGTAATAAAGGTTTTAGTTTTGTGGACGGACGTCCGAGAAGTGTGCCATACCAATGGCCGCTAGATGGCGCTCAATGAGTCGACCCCCGACGCTGCCTCCGATTGGGATGGGGCGGTGGGTGGTGGTGGTGGTGGGAATGGGGGAGGCGGTACTTTGCTGGGTTTGCTGGGTTGGGTACCCGGTAACATATATCCACCACGTGCCCTCCGGATAGGGCCCAAGTATATGTTACAGGGGCGGATCCAGAAATCCGGTGTTGGTTTTCATATGTTAACTGTTAACTGTTAACATATGTATAAATTATATAAATTTCGGCCCTAAAACAGGGGACCCGCCCCTGTGTTATGGTCGCGATGTGTTACTCCCTTGCCGAAAAAGGAGTAACAGGTGCAATACTGGCGGATCAACAGGGGTCCTGTAGGGGATGCCATTTGTCTAATAATAATAATAATATAGAGGTCCGGCCTCTAAACTACGCGACTGTCAGCCGTATACCTCCACCCCCAAGAGCAGCGCGGGGGGGGGGGGGGCGGGGGGTAATCCTTGTGCGCGCAAAAGCGGCCCAAAACATCAATTTATTTCAGTTATTCAGAGACGTGTTTAACTAGTTGGGTACTTTGTTCTCGTCTCTCGTTAAACCGCGCCAAGATACGTTGTGAAAGGTGATAACTGATACGAGAAGTCTCAAGCGCTGCAGTTCACGTGGGAGTTATTTCTGGATGACATATCCTATTATTGGCTTACCCGTGATGAGGTAAGCTACCAAGGAACTAAGTGGCCTGATGTCAGTCGTTTAAGTAAAGTGTTTGTCTGTACGGTAATATAGCGATAGGCCTAATGGGAAGGTTGGTTGTTTGTATTGGACGCTTTAACCTCTGTTGGTCATGAGAGAAGCAAGGGAGAAAGGAGCCATGTCCCCGGGGGTAACCCCCTACTTTGCGAAGAAGGACATGGGATCTTTATCCCGCGGCCACACAGAAATGGCCAAAGCGGGGCTCGAACCACCGACCCACGTGCCGTTAGGCTCTGAGGTTATTATAATAATGGGGAGGGTGAAGGTAGGCGCAGCGGCCCAGTACTTAAGGGACAACCCCTTACTCTTATCGATGAGGAACATAGGGTCCGTATCTTCCCAGAACGAAGCCTAGTCCTTGTCTTTAGAACACCATTTGTTTTCTCTCATTCTCTGGTTGTCTTAGCCACCACATTATTGGGCGCGTCGTCTGGTTGTCTTGGCCACCAACTTCTTGCGCGCCTCGTCTGGTTGCCTAGACGACCGGCTAGCTAGCCAGCATTACGCTCACTTCCTTTCTACAGGTTTACGTTAGCGTCCGGTAGATGGCGCCTTTACGTTGTTTGTGCAGAGGCGCCATATAGTGATCACTTCCGGTTTGATGGAGAATCCGTCCAATCACACGTCAGTATTAGCACAGAGCGTTCCGATACTGACTTGCCACACGGGGTTTTAGGCTTCCAGCCCTATATCTCGCTGGAGGTGTAATCAGAAGACATATTTGTTTGTATTATGGTCGTGATACGTGTGATGTGGTTGGTGTGGGCGATGTGGCCGACCCAGCCTAAGGTATAGACCTGACCCCCGGCGCGGCACATCCCACAGACGGCAGACACTCGCGCCTGTAGACCGCAACAGACATACGCCAGGTTCTCTCAGTGGTTGCTCGGTAATATGGCCCAGCAATATGAATAATACACGGCTATTCCACAGCCACACGAGGTGCTTGATTTAAAGCGGCTTGCACTGGGAACTAACCTACTTTCTGTATAATGTGGGTTTCTGTTCTATTTGCGAACACTTTTTAATTATCTTCACGCTATCTATTCTTCGCGCTATCTATTCTTCACGCTATCTATTCTTCACGTTGTCTATTCTCCACGCTATCTATTCTTCACGCTATCTATTCGCCACGCTATTTACTCTTCACGCTATCTATTCTCCACGCTATCTATTCTTCACGCTATATAACGGTTACGCCCTGACTAGGATAGGACTTACATGAGTACACACAACAAAATGTGTTATTATTAAGTGGGACACGGACAGGATACCATTTTCTCGGCCAGCACGCACCTGCTCACACATTCATAGTCTAGCCAGAAAAACCAGACATATCGGTTGTGAAATTTGACAAGGAAAACTGCAGTTTCAATTGCTCGTGTTTCATTTCGCCAGTTGCTTATTGGTTGATGTCGTTGCGTGGAGAGCACGTGCGGTGCCATGGGAATCATCACCAAGGGTGTAAAAGCCAACCTCCGTGACAACGGTTGTAAATAGAAGCTTGGGTTTTCATCCAAACGACACGTGACCTATTCCCCGGAGATGTGTTTGGCAGACTGTTAATGTAGGTCGCGCCATTCCAAAATAAGAAAAGTAGGTCGAGAGAAACCTTAAAGGTGAGAACCTTAAATTACTTCCAAAAAAAACTTCACGATCGTCCTGACAGTAGCTGTCAGCATGCGGTACACTGTCAGTGTGTAACGTGGAATCTGCTTGCGGCGGGGGGTGTACACTGTCAGTGTGGCACGTGGTGGAATCTGCTTCAGGCGGGGGTTGTACACTGTCAGTGTGGTACGTGGAATCTGCTTGAGGCTGGGGTTGTACACTGTCAGTGTGGTACGTGGAATATGCTTGAGGCGGGGTTTGTACACTGTGGGTGTGGTACGTGGAATCTGCTTTAGGCGGGGGTTGTACACTGTCAGTGTGGTACGTGGAATCTGCTTGAGGCTGGGGTTTGTACACTGTGGGTGTGGTACGTGGAATCTGCTTTAGGCGGGGGTTGTACACTGTCAGTGTGGTACGTGGAATCTGCTTGAGGCTGGGGTTGTACACTGTCAGTGTGGTACGTGGAATCTGCTTGAGGCGGGGGTTGTACACTGACAATGTGGTACGTGGAATCTGCTCGAGGCTGGGGTTGTACACTGTCAGTGTGGTACGTGGAATCTGCTTGAGGCGGGGTTTGTACACTGTGGGTGTGGTACGTGGAATCTGCTTTAGGCGGGGGTTGTACACTGTCAGTGTGGTACGTGGAATCTGCTTGAGGCTGGGGTTGTACACTGTCAGTGTGGTACGTGGAATCTGCTTGAGGCGGGGGTTGTACACTGACAATGTGGTACGTGGAATCTGCTCGAGGCGGGGGTTGTACACTGTCAGTGTGGTACGTGGCATCTGCTTGAGGCTGGGGTTGTACACTGTCAGTGTGGTACGTGGTATCTGCTTGACGCTGGGGTTGTACACTGTCAGTGTGGTACGTGGAATCTGCTTGCGGCGGGGGGTGTACACTGTCAGTGTGTCACGTGATGGAATCTCCTTTAGGCGGGGGTTGTACACTGTCAGTGTGGTACGTGGAATCTGCTTGAGGCTGGGGTTGTACACTGTCAGTGTGGTACGTGGAATCTGCTTGAGGCGGGGTTTGTACACTGTGGGTGTGGTACGTGGAATCTGCTTTAGGCGGGGGTTGTACACTGTCAGTGTGGTACGTGGAATCTGCTTGACGCTAGGGTCGTACACTGTCAGTGTGATACGTGGAATCTGCTCGAGGCTGGGGTTGCACACTGTCAGTGTGGTACGTGGAATCTGCTTGAGGCGGGGGTTGTACACTGTCAGTGTGGTACGTGGAATCTGCTTGAGGTGGAGGGCGTACACTGTCAGTTTGGTACGTGGAATCTGCTTGAGGCTGGGGTTGTACACTGTCAGTGTGGTACGTGGAATCTGCTTGAGGCTGGGGTTGTACACTGTCATTGTGGTACGTGGAATCTGCTCGAGGCTGGGGTTGTACACTGTCAGTGTGGTACGTGGAATCTGCTTGAGGCGGGAGTTGTACACTGTCAGTGTGGTACGTGGAATCTGCTTGAGGCGGGAGTTGTACACTGTCAGTGTGGTACGTGGAATCTGCTCGAGGCTGGCGTTGTACGCTGTCAGTGTTGTACGTGGAATCTGCTTGAGGCGGGAGTTGTACACTGTCAGTGTGGTACGTGGAATCTGCTTGAGGCGGCAGTTGTACACTGTCAGTGTGGTACGTGGAATCTGCTTGAGGCTGGGGTTGTACACTGTCATTGTGGTACGTGGAATCTGCTTGAGGCGGGAGTTGTACACTGTCAGTGTGGTACGTGGAATCTGCTCGAGGCTGGGGTTGTACACTGTCAGTGTGGTACGTGGAATCTGCTTGAGGCGGGAGTTGTACACTGTCAGTGTGGTACGTGGAATCTGCTTGAGGCGGGAGTTGTACACTGTCAGTGTGGTACGTGGAATCTGCTCGAGGCTGGCGTTGTACGCTGTCAGTGTTGTACGTGGAATCTGCTTGAGGCGGGAGTTGTACACTGTCAGTGTGGTACGTGGAATCTGCTTGAGGCGGGAGTTGTACACTGTCAGTGTGGTACGTGGAATCTGCTTGAGGCGGGAGTTGTACACTGTCAGTGTGGTACGTGGAATCTGCTTGAGGCGGGAGTTGTACACTGTCAGTGTGGTACGTGGAATCTGCTTGAGGCTGGGGTTGTACACTGTCAGTGTGGTACGTGGAATCTGCTTGAGGCGGGAGTTGTACACTGTCAGTGTGGTACGTGGAATCTGCTTGAGGCGGGAGTTGTACACTGTCAGTGTGGTACGTGGAATCTGCTTGAGGCTGGGGTTGTACACTGTCATTGTGGTACGTGGCATCTGCTTGAGGCGGGGGTTGTACACTCTCAGTGTGGTACGTGGCATCTGCTTGAGGCTGGGGTTGTACACTGTCAGTGTGGTACGTGGAATCTGCTTGAGGCTGGGGTTGTACACTGTCATTGTGGTACGTGGCATCTGCTTGAGGCGGGGGTTGTACACTCTCAGTGTGGTACGTGGCATCTGCTTGAGGCTGGGGTTGTACACTGTCAGTGTGGTACGTGGCATCTGCTTGAGGCTGGGGTTGTACACTGTCAGTGTGGTACGTGGCATCTGCTTGAGGCGGGGGTTGTACACTGTCAGTGTGGTACGTGGAATCTGCTTGAGGCCGGGGTTGTACGCTGTCAGTGTTGTACGTGGAATCTGCTTGAGGCTGGGGTTGTACACTGACAATGTGGTACGTGGAATCTCCTTGAGGCGGGGGTTGTACACTCTCAGTGTGGTACGTGGCATCTGCTTGAGGCTGGGGTTGTACACTGTCAGTGTGGTACGTGGAATCTGCTTTAGGCGGGGGTTGTACACTGTCAGTGTGGTACGTGGCATCTGCTTGAGGCGGGGGTTGTACACTGTCAGTGTGGTACGTGGAATCTGCTTGAGGCCGGGGTTGTACACTGTCAGTGTGGTACCTGGTATCTGCTCGAGGCTGGGGTTGTACACTGTCAGTGTGGTACGTGGCATCTGCTTGAGGCTGGGGTTGTACACTGTCAGTGTGGTACGTGGAATCTGCTTGAGGCTGGGGTTGTACACTGTCAGTGTGGTACGTGGAATCTGCTTGAGGCGGGGGTTGTACACTGTCAGTGTGGTACGTGGAATCTGCTTGAGGCTGGGGTTGTACACTGTCAGTGTGGTACGTGGAATCTGCTTGAGGCTGGGGTTGTACACTGTCAGTGTGGTACGTGGCGTCTGCTTGAGGCTGGGGTTGTACACTGTCATTGTGGTACGTGGCATCTGCTTGAGGCGGGGGTTGTACACTGTCAGTGTGGTACGTGGAATCTGCTTGAGGCTGGGGTTGTACACTGTCAGTGTGGTACGGGGAATCTGCTTGAGGCTGGGGTTGTACACTGTCAGTGTGGTACGTGGCATCTGCTTGAGGCTGGGGTTGTACACTGTCAGTGTGGTACGTGGCATCTGCTCGAGGCGGGGGTTGTACACTGTCAGTGTGGTACGTGGAATCTGCTTGAGGCTGGGGTTGTACATTGTCAGTGTGGTACGTGGAATCTGCTTGAGGCTGGGGTTGTACACTGTCAGTGTGGTACGTGGCATCTGCTTGAGGCGGGGGTTGTACACTGTCAGTGTGGTACGTGGCATCTGCTTGAGGCTGGGGTTGTACACTCTCAGTGTTGCACGTGATGGAATCTGCTTCAGGCGGGGGTTGTACACTGTCAGTGTGGTACGTGGCATCTGCTTGAGGCTGGGGTTGTACACTGTCAGTGTGGTACGTGGCATCTGCTTGAGGCTGGGGTTGTACACTGTCATTGTGGTACGTGGCATCTGCTTGAGGCGGGGGTTGTACACTGTCAGTGTGGTACGTGGAATCTGCTCGAGGCTGGGGTTGTACACTGTCAGTGTGGTACGTGGAATCTGCTTGAGGCTGGGGTTGTACACTGTCAGTGTGGTACGTGGAATCTGCTTGAGGCTGGGGTTGTACACTGTCATTGTGGTACGTGGCATCTGCTTGAGGCTGGGGTTGTACACTGTCAGTGTGGTACGTGGAATCTGCTTGAGGCTGGGGTTGTACACTCTCAGTGTTGCACGTGATGGAACCTGCTTCAGGCGGGGGTTGTACACTGTCAGTGTGGCACGTGATGGAATCTGCTTGAGGCGGGGGTCGTACACTGTCAGTGTGGCACGTGATGGAATCTGCTTGAGGCTGGGGGGAGTACACAGTCAATGTGGTACGTGGCATCTGCTCGAGGCGGGGGTTGTACACTGTCAGTGTGGTACGTGGAATCTGCTTGAGGCGGGGGTTGTACTCTGTCAGTGTGGTACGTGGAATCTGCTTGAGGCGGGGGTTGTACACTGTCATTGTGGTACATGGAATCTGCTTGAGGCTGGGGTTGCACACTGTCAGTGTGGTACGTGGCATCTGCTTGAGGCGGGGGTTGTACACAGTCAATGTGGTACGTGGAATCTGCTTGAGGCGGGGGTTGTACTCTGTCAGTGTGGTACGTGGAATCTGCTTGAGGCTGGGGTTGTACACTGTCAGTGTGGTACGTGGCATCTGCTTGAGGCTGGGGTTGTACACTGTCAGTGTGGTACGTGGCATCTGCTTGAGGCTGGGGTTGTACACTGTCATTGTGGTACGTGGAATCTGCTTGAGGCGGGGGTTGTACACTGTCAGTGTGGTACGTGGCATCTGCTTGAGGCTGGGGTTGTACACTGTCATTGTGGTACGTGGAATCTGCTTGAGGCCGGGGTTGTACACTGTCAGTGTGGTACGTGGCATCTGCTTGAGGCTGGGGTTGTACACTGTCAGTGTGGTACCTGAAATCTGCTTGAGGCTGGGGTTGTACACTGTCAGTGTGGTACGTGGCATCTGCTTGAGGCTGGGGTTGTACACTGTCAGTGTGGTACGTGGCAACTGCTTGAGGCTGGGGTTGTACACTGTCAGTGTGGTACGTGGAATCTGCTTGAGGCGGGGGTTGTACACTGTCAGTGTGGTACGTGGCATCTGCTTGAGGCTGGGGTTGTACACTGTCATTGTGGTACGTGGAATCTGCTTCAGGCGGGAGTTGTACACTGTCAGTGTGGTACGTGGCATCTGCTTGAGGCTGGGGTTGTACACTGTCATTGTGGTACGTGGAATCTGCTTGAGGCCGGGGTTGTACACTGTCAGTGTGGTACGTGGCATCTGCTTGAGGCTGGGGTTGTACACTGTCAGTGTGGTACGTGGCATCTGCTTGAGGCGGGGGTTGTACACTGTCAGTGTGGTACGTGGCATCTGCTTGAGGCTGGGGTTGTACACTGTCAGTGTGGTACGTGGCATCTGCTTGAGGCTGGGGTTGTACACTGTCATTGTGGTACGTGGAATCTGCTTGAGGCCGGGGTTGTACACTGTCAGTGTGGTACGTGGCATCTGCTTGAGGCTGGGGTTGTACACTGTCAGTGTGGTACGTGGAATCTGCTTGAGGCTGGGGTTGTACACTGTCAGTGTGGTACGTGGCATCTGCTTGAGGCTGGGGTTGTACACTGTCAGTATGGTACGTGGAATCTGCTTGAGGCTGGGGTTGTGCACTGTCAGTGTGGTACGTGGCATCTGCTTGAGGCTGGGGTTGTACACTGTCAGTGTGGTACGTGGCATCTGCTTGAGGCTGGGGTTGTACACTGTCAGTGTGGTACGTGGAATCTGCTTGCGGCTGGGGTTGTACACTATCAGTGTGGTACGTGGAATCTGCTTGAGGCTGGGGTTGTACACTGTCAGTGTGGTACGTGGAATCTGCTTGAGGCTGGAGTTGTACACTGTCAGTGTGGTACGTGGCATCTGCTTGAGGCTGGGGTTGTACACTGTCAGTGTGGTACGTGGAATCTGCTTGAGGCGGGGGTTGTACACTGTCAGTGTGGTACGTGGAATCTGCTCGAGGCGGGGGTTGTACACTGTCAGTGTGGTACGTGGCATCTGCTTGAGGCTGGGGTTGTACACTGTCAGTGTGGTACGTGGAATCTGCTTGAGGCGGGGGTTGTACACTGTCAGTGTGGTACGTGGCATCTGCTCGAGGCGGGGGTTGTACACTGTCAGTGTGGTACGTGGCATCTGCTTGAGGCGGGGGTTGTACACTGTCAGTGTGGTACGTGGCATCTGCTCGAGGCGGGGGTTGTACACTGTCAGTGTGGTACGTGGAATCTGCTTGAGGCTGGGGTTGTACACTGTCAGTGTGGTACGTGGCATCTGCTCGAGGCGGGGGTTATACACTGTCAGTGTGGCACGTGGCATCTGCTCGAGGCTGGGGTTGTACACTGTCAGTGTGGTACGTGGAATCTGCTCGAGGCTGGGGTTGTACACTGTCAGTGTGGTACGTGGCATCTGCTCGAGGCTGGGGTTGTACACTGTCAGTGTGGTACGTGGCATCTGCTTGAGGCGGGGGTTGTACACTGTCATTTTGGTACGTGGCATCTGCTTGAGGCTGGGGTTGTACACTGTCAGTGTGGTACGTGGAATCTGCTTGAGGCTGGGGTTGTACACTGTCAGTGTGGTACGTGGCATCTGCTCGAGGCTGGGGTTGTACCCTGTCATTTTGGTACGTGGCATCTGCTTGAGGCTGGGGTTGTACACTGTCAGTGTGGTACGTGAAATCTGCTTGAGGCTTGGGTTGTACACTGTCAGTGTGGTACGTGGAATCCGCTCGAGGCGGGGGTTGTACACTGTCAGTGTGGTACGTGGCATCTGCTTGAGGCTGGGGTTGTACACTGTCATTTTGGTACGTGGCATCTGCTTGAGGCTGGGGTTGTACACTGGCAGTGTGGTACGTGGAATCTGCTTGAGGCTGGGGTTGTACACTGTCAGTGTGGTACGTGACATCTGCTCGAGGCTGGGGTTGTACACTGTCATTTTGGTACGTGGCATCTGCTTGAGGCTGGGGTTGTACACTGTCAGTGTGGTACGTGAAATCTGCTTGAGGCTTGGGTTGTACACTGTCAGTGTGGTACGTGGAATCTGCTCGAGGCGGGGGTTGTACACTGTCAGTGTGGTACGTGGCATCTGCTTGAGGCTGGGGTTGTACACTGTCAGCGTGTTACGTGGCGTCTGCTTGAGGCTGGGGTTGTACACTGTCAGTGTGGTACGTGGAATCTGCTTGAGGCTGGGGTTGTACACTGTCAGTGTGGTACGTGGAATCTGCTTGAGGCTGGGGTTGTACACTGTCAGTGTGGTACGTGGCATCTGCTTGAGGCTGGGGTTGTACACTGTCAGTGTGGTACGTGGCATCTGCTTGAGGCGGGGGTTGTACACTGTCAGTGTGGTACGTGGAATCTGCTTGAGGCCGGGGTTGTACGCTGTCAGTATTGTACGTGGAATCTGCTTGAGGCTGGGGTTGTACACTGACAATGTGGTACGTGGAATCTGCTTGAGGCGGGGGTTGTACACTCTCAGTGTGGTACGTGGCATCTGCTTGAGGCTGGGGTTGTACACTGTCAGTGTGGTACGTGGAATCTGCTTTAGGCGGGGGTTGTACACTGTCAGTGTGGTACGTGGCATCTGCTTGAGGCGGGGGTTGTACACTGTCAGTGTGGTACGTGGAATCTGCTTGAGGCCGGGGTTGTACACTGTCAGTGTGGTACCTGGTATCTGCTCGAGGCTGGGATTGTACACTGTCAGTGTGGTACGTGGCATCTGCTTGAGGCTGGGGTTGTACACTGTCAGTGTGGTACGTGGAATCTGCTTGAGGCGGGGGTTGTACACTGTCAGTGTGGTACGTGGAATCTGCTTGAGGCTGGGGTTGTACACTGTCAGTGTGGTACGTGGAATCTGCTTGAGGCTGGGGTTGTACACTGTCAGTGTGGTACGTGGCGTCTGCTTGAGGCTGGGGTTGTACACTGTCATTGTGGTACGTGGCATCTGCTTGAGGCGGGGGTTGTACACTGTCAGTGTGGTACGTGGAATCTGCTTGAGGCTGGGGTTGTACACTGTCAGTGTTGTACGGGGAATCTGCTTGAGGCTGGGGTTGTACACTGTCAGTGTGGTACGTGGCATCTGCTTGAGGCGGGGGTTGTACACTGTCAGTGTGGTACGTGGCATCTGCTTGAGGCGGGGGTTGTACACTGTCAGTGTGGTACGTGGCATCTGCTTGAGGCTGGGGTTGTACACTCTCAGTGTTGCACGTGATGGAATCTGCTTCAGGCGGGGGTTGTACACTGTCAGTGTGGTACGTGGCATCTGCTTGAGGCTGGGGTTGTACACTGTCAGTGTGGTACGTGGCATCTGCTTGAGGCTGGGGTTGTACACTGTCATTGTGGTACGTGGCATCTGTATGAGGCGGGGGTTGTACACTGTCAGTGTGGTACGTGGAATCTGCTCGAGGCTGGGGTTGTACACTGTCAGTGTGGTACGTGGAATCTGCTTGAGGCTGGGGTTGTACACTGTCAGTGTGGTACGTGGAATCTGCTTGAGGCTGGGGTTGTACACTGTCATTGTGGTACGTGGCATCTGCTTGAGGCTGGGGTTGTACACTGTCAGTGTGGTACGTGGAATCTGCTTGAGGCTGGGGTTGTACACTCTCAGTGTTGCACGTGATGGAATCTGCTTCAGGCGGGGGTTGTACACTGTCAGTGTGGCACGTGATGGAATCTGCTTGAGGCGGGGGTCGTACACTGTCAGTGTGGCACGTGATGGAATCTGCTTGAGGCTGGGGGGAGTACACAGTCAATGTGGTACGTGGCATCTGCTCGAGGCGGGGGTTGTACACTGTCAGTGTGGTACGTGGAATCTGCTTGAGGCGGGGGTTGTACTCTGTCAGTGGGGTACGTGGAATCTGCTTGAGGCGGGGGTTGTACACTGTCATTGTGGTACATGGAATCTGCTTGAGGCTGGGGTTGCACACTGTCAGTGTGGTACGTGGCATCTGCTTGAGGCGGGGGTTGTACACAGTCAATGTGGTACGTGGAATCTGCTTGAGGCGGGGGTTGTACTCTGTCAGTGTGGTACGTGGAATCTGCTTGAGGCTGGGGTTGTACACTGTCAGTGTGGTACGTGGCATCTGCTTGAGGCGGGGGTTGTACACTGTCATTGTGGTACATGGAATCTGCTTGAGGCTGGGGTTGCACACTGTCAGTGTGGTACGTGGCATCTGCTTGAGGCGGGGGTTGTACACTGTCAGTGTGGTACGTGGAATCTGCTTGAGGCTGGGGTTGTACACTGTCAGTGTGGTACGTGGCATCTGCTTGAGGCTGGGGTTGTACACTGTCAGTGTGGTACGTGGCATCTGCTTGAGGCTGGGGTTGTACACTGTCATTGTGGTACGTAGAATCTGCTTGAGGCGGGGGTTGTACACTGTCAGTGTGGTACGTGGCATCTGCTTGAGGCTGGGGTTGTACACTGTCATTGTGGTACGTGGAATCTGCTTGAGGCTGGGGTTGTACACTGTCAGTGTGGTACGTGGCATCTGCTTGAGGCTGGGGTTGTACACTGTCAGTGTGGTACGTGGCATCTGCTTGAGGCAGGGGTTGTACACTGTCAGTGTGGTACGTGGAATCTACTTGAGGCTGGGGTTGTACACTGTCAGTGTGGTACGTGGAATCTGCTTGAGGCTGGGGTTGTACACTGTCAGTGTGGTACGTGGAATCTGCTTGAGGCTGGGGTTGTACACTGTCAGTGTGGTACGTGGAATCTGCTTGAGGCTGGGGTTGTACACTGTCAGTGTGGTACGTGGAATCTGCTTGAGGCGGGGGTTGCACACTGTCAGTGTGGTACGTGGAATCTGCTCGAGGCGGGGGTTGTACACTGTCAGTGTGGTACGTGGCATCTGCTTGAGGCTGGGGTTGTACACTGTCAGTGTGGTACGTGGAATCTGCTTGAGGCGGGGGTTGTACACTGTCAGTGTGGTACGTGGCATCTGCTCGAGGCGGGGGTTGTACACTGTCAGTGTGGTACGTGGCATCTGCTTGAGGCGGGGGTTGTACACTGTCAGTGTGGTACGTGGCATCTGCTCGAGGCGGGGGTTGTACACTGTCAGTGTGGTACGTGGAATCTGCTTGAGGCTGGGGTTGTACACTGTCAGTGTGGTACGTGGCATCTGCTCGAGGCGGGGGTTATACACTGTCAGTGTGGCACGTGGCATCTGCTCGAGGCTGGGGTTGTACACTGTCAGTGTGGTACGTGGAATCTGCTCCAGGCTCGGGTTGTACACTGTCACTGTGGTACGTGGCATCTGCTCGAGGCCGGGGTTGTACACTGTCAGTGTGGTACGTGGCATCTGCTTGAGGCGGGGGTTGTACACTGTCATTTTGGTACGTGGCATCTGCTTGAGGCTGGGGTTGTACACTGTCAGTGTGGTACGTGGAATCTGCTTGAGGCTGGGGTTGTACACTGTCAGTGTGGTACGTGGCATCTGCTCGAGGCTGGGGTTGTACACTGTCATTTTGGTACGTGGCATCTGCTTGAGGCTGGGGTTGTACACTGTCAGTGTGGTACGTGAAATCTGCTTGAGGGTTGGGTTGTACACTGTCAGTGTGGTACGTGGAATCCGCTCGAGGCGGGGGTTGTACACTGTCAGTGTGGTACGTGGCATCTGCTTGAGGCTGGGGTTGTACACTGTCATTTTGGTACGTGGCATCTGCTTGAGGCTGGGGTTGTACACTGTCAGTGTGGTACGTGGAATCTGCTTGAGGCTGGGGTTGTACACTGTCAGTGTGGTACGTGGCATCTGCTCGAGGCTGGGGTTGTACACTGTCATTTTGGTACGTGGCATCTGCTTGAGGCTGGGGTTGTACACTGTCAGTGTGGTACGTGAAATCTGCTTGAGGCTTGGGTTGTACACTGTCAGTGTGGTACGTGGAATCTGCTCGAGGCGGGGGTTGTACACTGTCAGCGTGTTACGTGGCGTCTGCTTGAGGCTGGGGTTGTACACTGTCAGTGTGGTACGTGGAATCTGCTTGAGGCTGGGGTTGTACACTGTCAGTGTGGTACGTCAAATCTGCTTGAGGCTGGGGTTGTACACTGTCAGTGTGGTACGTGGCATCTGCTTGAGGCTGGGGTTGTACACTGTCAGTGTGGTACGTGGAATCTGCTTGAGGCTGGGGGGAGTACACTGTAAGTGTGGTACGTGGCATCTGCTCGAGGCTGGGGTTGTACACTGTCAGTGTGGCACGTGATGGAATCTGCTTGAGGCTGGGGGTTGTACACTGTCATTGTGGTACGTGGCATCTGCTCGAGGCGGGGGTTGTACACTGTCAGTGTGGCACGTGATGGAATCTGCTTGAGGCTGGGGGGAGTACACTGTAAGAGTGGTACGTGGAATCTGCTTGAGGCTGGGGTTGTACACTGTCAATGTGGTACGTGGCATCTGCTTGAGGCGGGGGTTGTACACTGTCAGTGTGGTACGTGGAATCTGCTTGAGGCGGGGTTGTACACTGTCAGTGTGGTACGTGGAATCTGCTTGAGGCTGGGGTTGTACACTGTCAGTGTGGTACGTGGAATCTGCTTGAGGCGGGGGTTGTACACTGTCAGTGTGGTACATGGAATGTGCTTGAGGCCGGGGTTGTACACTGTCAGTGTGGTACGTGGAATCTGCTTGAGGCGGGGGTTGTACACTGTCAGTGTGGTACATGGAATCTGCTTGAGGCCGGGGTTGTACACTGTCAGTGTGGTACGTGGCATCTGCTTGAGGCTGGGGTTGTACACTGTCAGTGTGGTACGTGGAATCTGCTTGAGGACGGGGTTGTACACTGTCAGTGTGGTACGTGGAATCTGCTTGAGGCGGGGATTGTACACTGTCAGTGTGGTACGTGTAGTCTGCTTGAGGCGGGGGTTGTACACTGTCAGTGTGGTACGTGGAATCTGCTTGAGGCTGGGGTTGTACACTGTCAGTGTGGTACGTGGAATCTGCTTGAGGCGGGGGTTGTACACTGTCATTGTGGTACGTGGAATCTGCTTGAGGCTGGGGTTGTACACTGTCAGTGTGGTACGTGGCATCTGCTTGAGGCGGGGGTTGTACACTGTCAGTGTGGTGCATGGAATCTGCTTGAGGCCGGGGTTGTACACTGTCAGTGTGGTACGTGGCATCTGCTTGAGGCTGGGGTTGTACACTGTCAGTGTGGTACGTGGAATCCGCTTGAGGCTGGGGTTGTACACTGTCATTTTGGTACGTGGCATCTGCTTGAGGCTGGTGTTGTACACTGTCAGTGTGGTACGTGGAATCTGCTTGAGGCCGGGGTTGTACACTGTCAGTGTGTTACGTGGCATCTGCTTGAGGCTGGGGTTGTACACTGTCAGTGTGGCACGTGATGGAATCTGCTTGAGGCTGGGGGGAGTACACTGTAAGAGTGGTACGTGGAATCTGCTTGAGGCTGGGGTTGTACACTGTCAGTGTGGTACGTGGAATCTGCTTGAGGCGGGGGTTGTACACTGTCATTTTGGTACATGGAATCTGCTTGAGGCCGTCGTTGTACACTGTCAGTGTGGTACGTGGCATCTGCTTGAGGCTGGGGTTGTACACTGTCAGTGTGGTACGTGGAATCCGCTTGAGGCTGGGGTTGTACACTGTCATTTTGGTACGTGGCATCTGCTTGAGGCTGGGGTTGTACACTGTCAGTGTGGTACGTGGAATCTGCTTGAGGCCGGGGTTGTACACTGTCAGTGTGGTACGTGGCATCTGCTTGAGGCTGGGGTTGTACACTGTCAGTGTGGTACGTGGCATCTGCTTGAGGCGGGTGTTGTACACTGTCAGTGTGGTAAGTGGAATCTGCTTGAGGCTGGGGTTGTACACTGTCAGTGTGGTACGTGGAATCTGCTTGAGGCCGGGGTTGTACACTGTCAGTGTGGTACGTGGCATCTGCTTGAGGCTGGGGTTGTACACTGTCAGTGTGGTACGTGGAATCTGCTTGAGGCTGGGGTTGTACACTGTCAGTGTGGTACGTGGCATCTGCTTGAGGCTGGGGTTGTACACTGTCAGTGTGGTACGTGGAATCTGCTTGAGGCTGGGGTTGTACACTGTCAGTGTGGTACGTGGAATCTGCTTGAGGCGGGGGTTGTACACTGTCAGTGTGATACGTGGAATCTGCTTGAGGCGGGGGTTGTACACTGTCAGTGTGGTACGTGGCATCTGCTTGAGGCGGGGGTTGTACACTGTCAGTGTGGTACGTGGAATCTGCTTGAGGCCGGGGTTGTACACTGTCATTGTGGTACGTGGCATCTGCTTGAGGCTGGGGTTGTGCACTGTCAGTGTGGTACGTGGCATCTGCTTGAGGCGGGGGTTGTACACTGTCAGTGTGATACGTGGAATCTGCTTGAGGCTGGGGTTGTACACTGTCAGTGTGGTACGTGGAATCTGCTTGAGGCTGGGGTTGTACACTGTCAGTGTGATACGTGGAATCTGCTTGAGGCGGGGGTTGTACACTGTCAGTGTGGTACGTGGCATCTGCTTGAGGCTGGGGTTGTACACTGTCAGTGTGATACGTGGAATCTGCTTGAGGCGGGGGTTGTACACTGTCAGTGTGGTACGTGGAATCTGCTTGAGGCTGGGGTTGTACACTGTCAGTGTGATACGTGGAATCTGCTTGAGGCGGGGGTTGTACACTGTCAGTGTGGTACGTGGCATCTGCTTGAGGCTGGGGTTGTACACTGTCAGTGTGGTACGTGGAATCTGCTTGAGGCTGGGGTTGTACACTGTCAGTGTGGTACGTGGAATCTGCTTGAGGCGGGGGTTGTACACTGTCAGTGTGGTACGTGGAATCTGCTTGAGGCTTGGGTTGTACACTGTCAGTGTGGTACGTGGAATCTGCTTGAGGCTGGGGTTGTACACTGTCAGTGTGGTACGTGGCATCTGCTTGAGGCTGGGGTTGTACACTGTCAGTGTGGCACGTGGAATCTGCTTGAGGCGGGGGTTGTACACTGTCAGTGTGGTACGTGGAATCTGCTTGAGGCGGGGGTTGTACACTGTCAGTGTGGTACGTATCATCTGCTTGAGGCTGGGGTTGTACACTGTCATTGTGGTACGTGGCATCTGCTTGAGGCTGGGGTTGTACACTGTAAGTGTGGTACGTGGAATCTGCTTGAGGCTGGGGTTGTACACTCTCAGTGTGGTAAGTGGAATCTGCTTGAGGCTGGGGTTGTACACTGTCAGTGTGGTACGTGGAATCTGCTTGAGGCTGGGGTTGTACACTGTCATTTTGGTACGTGGCATCTGCTTGAGGCTGGGGTTGTACACTGTCAGTGTGGTTCGTGGAATCTGCTTGAGGCTGGGGTTGTACACTGTCAGTGTGGTACGTGGCATCTGCTTGAGGCTGGGGTTGTACACTGTCATTGTGGTACGTGGCATCTGCTTGAGGCTGGGGTTGTACACTGTCAGTGTGGTACGTGGAATCTGCTTGAGGCCGGGGTTGTACACTGTCAGTGTGGTACGTGGAATCTGCTTGAGGCGGGGGTTGTACACTGTCAGTGTGGTACGTGGAATCTGCTTGAGGCTGGGGTTGTACACTGTCAGTGTGGTACGTGGCATCTGCTTGAGGCTGGGGTTGTACACTGTCAGTGTGGTACGTGGCATCTGCTTGAGGCTGGGGTTGTACACTGTCAGTGTGGTACGTGGAATCTGCTTGAGGCGGGGGTTGTACAATGTCAGTGTGGTACGTGGAATCTGCTTGAGGCTGGGGTTGTACACTGTCATTTTGGTACGTGGCATCTGCTTGAGGCTGGGGTTGTACACTGTCAGTGTGGTACGTGGAATCTGCTTGAGGCTTGGGTTGTACACTCTCAGTGTGGTACGTGGAATCTGCTTGAGGCTGGGGTTGTACACTGTCAGTGTGGTAAGTGGAATCTGCTTGAGGCTTGGGTTGTACACTCTCAGTGTGGTACGTGGAATCTGCTTGAGGCTGGGGTTGTACACTGTCAGTGTGGTACGTGGCATCTGCTTGAGGCTGGGGTTGTACACTGTCAGTGTGGTACGTGGAATCTGCTTGAGGCGGGGGATGTACACTGTCAGTGTGGTACGGGGAATCTGCTTGAGGCTGGGGTTGTACACTCTCAGTGTGGTACGTGGAATCTGCTTGAGGCTGGGGTTGTACACTGTCAGTGTGGTACGTGGAATCTGCTTGAGGCGGGGGTTGTACTCTGTCAGTGTGGTACGTGGCATCTGCTTGAGGCTGGGGTTGTACACTGTCATTTTGGTACGTGGCATCTGCTTGAGGCGGGGGTTGTACACTGTCAGTGTGGTAAGTGGAATCTGCTTGAGGCTTGGGTTGTACACTCTCAGTGTGGTACGTGGAATCTGCTTGAGGCTGGGGTTGTACACTGTCAGTGTGGTACGTGGAATCTGCTTGAGGCTGGGGTTGTACACTGTCAGTGTGGTACGTGGAATCTGCTTGAGGCTGGGGTTGTACACTGTCAGTGTGGTACGTGGAATCTGCTTGAGGCTGGGGTTGTACACTGTCAGTGTGGTACGTGGAATCTGCTTGAGGCTGGGGTTGTACACTGTCAGTGTGGTAAGTGGAATCTGCTTGAGGCTTGGGTTGTACACTCTCAGTGTGGTACGTGGAATCTGCTTGAGGCTGGGGTTGTACACTGTCAGTGTGGTACGTGGCATCTGCTCGAGCCTGGGGTTGTACACTGTCAGTGTGGTACGTGGAATCTGCTTGAGGCGGGGGTTGTGCACTGTCAGTGTGGTACGTGGAATCTGCTTGAGGCTGGGGTTGCACACTGTCAGTGTGGTACGTGGAATCTGCTTGAGGCGGGGGTTGTACACTGTCAGTGTGGTACGTGGAATCTGCTTGAGGCTGGGGTTGTACACTGTCAGTGTGGTAAGTGGAATCTGCTTGAGGCTTGGGTTGTACACTCTCAGTGTGGTACGTGGAATCTGCTTGAGGCTGGGGTTGTACACTGTCAGTGTGGTAAGTGGAATCTGCTTGAGGCTTGGGTTGTACACTCTCAGTGTGGTACGTGGAATCTGCTTGAGGCTGGGGTTGTACACTGTCAGTGTGGTACGTGGCATCTGCTCGAGCCTGGGGTTGTACACTGTCAGTGTGGTACGTGGAATCTGCTTGAGGCGGGGGTTGTACACTGTCAGTGTGGTACGTGGAATCTGCTTGAGGCTGGGGTTGTACACTGTCAGTGTGGTACGTGGCATCTGCTCGAGCCTGGGGTTGTACACTGTCAGTGTGGTACGTGGAATCTGCTTGAGGCGGGGGTTGTACACTGTCAGTGTGGTACGTGGAATCTGCTTGAGGCTGGGGTTGTACACTGTCAGTGTGGTACGTGGAATCTGCTTGAGGCTGGGGTTGTACACTGTCAGTGTGGTAAGTGGAATCTGCTTGAGGCTTGGGTTGTACACTCTCAGTGTGGTACGTGGAATCTGCTTGAGGCTGGGGTTGTACACTGTCAGTGTGGTACGTGGCATCTGCTCGAGCCTGGGGTTGTACACTGTCAGTGTGGTACGTGGAATCTGCTTGAGGCGGGGGTTGTACACTGTCAGTGTGGTACGTGGAATCTGCTTGAGGCTGGGGTTGCACACTGTCAGTGTGGTACGTGGAATCTGCTTGAGGCGGGGGTTGTACACTGTCAGTGTGGTACGTGGAATCTGCTTGAGGCGGGGGTTGTACTCTGTCAGTGTGGTACGTGGCATCTGCTTGAGGCGGGGGTTGCACACTGTCAGTGTGGTACGTGGAATCTGCTTGAGGCTGGGGTTGTACACTGTCAGTGTGGTACGTGGAATCTGCTTGAGGCTGGGGTTGTACACTGTCAGTGTGGTACGTGGCATCTGCTTGAGGCGGGGGTTGTACACTGTCAGTGTGGTACGTGGAATCTGCTCGAGGCTGGCGTTGTACGCTGTCAGTGTTGTACGTGGAATCTGCTTGAGGCGGGAGTTGTACACTGTCAGTGTGGTACGTGGAATCTGCTTGAGGCTGGGGTTGTACACTGTCAGTGTGGTACGTGGAATCTGCTTGAGGCTGGGGTTGTACACTGTCATTTTGGTACGTGGCATCTGCTTGAGGCTGGGGTTGTACACTGTCAGTGTGGTACGTGGAATCTGCTTGAGGCTTGGGTTGTACACTCTCAGTGTGGTACGTGGAATCTGCTTGAGGCTGGGGTTGTACACTGTCAGTGTGGTAAGTGGAATCTGCTTGAGGCTTGGGTTGTACACTCTCAGTGTGGTACGTGGAATCTGCTTGAGGCTGGGGTTGTACACTGTCAGTGTGGTACGTGGCATCTGCTTGAGGCTGGGGTTGTACACTGTCAGTGTGGTACGTGGAATCTGCTTGAGGCGGGGGATGTACACTGTCAGTGTGGTACGTGGCATCTGCTTGAGGCGGGGGTTGTACACTGTCAGCGTGTTACGTGGCGTCTGCTTGAGGCTGGGGTTGTACACTGTCAGTGTGGTACGTGGAATCTGCTTGAGGCTGGGGTTGTACACTGTCAGTGTGGTACGTGGAATCTGCTTGAGGCTGGGGTTGTACACTGTCAGTGTGGTAAGTGGAATCTGCTTGAGGCTTGGGTTGTACACTCTCAGTGTGGTACGTGGAATCTGCTTGAGGCTGGGGTTGTACACTCTCAGTGTGGTACGTGGAATCTGCTTGAGGCTGGGGTTGTACACTGTCAGTGTGGTAAGTGGAATCTGCTTGAGGCTTGGGTTGTACACTCTCAGTGTGGTACGTGGAATCTGCTTGAGGCTGGGGTTGTACACTGTCAGTGTGGTACGTGGCATCTGCTTGAGGCTGGGGTTGTACACTGTCAGTGTGGTACGTGGAATCTGCTTGAGGCTGGGGTTGTACACTGTCAGTGTGGTACGTGGCATCTGCTTGAGGCGGGGGTTGTACACTGTCAGTGTGGTACGTGGCATCTGCTTGAGGCGGGGGTTGTACACTGTCAGTGTGGTACGTGGAATCTGCTTGAGGCTGGGGTTGTACACTGTCAGTGTGGTAAGTGGAATCTGCTTGAGGCTTGGGTTGTACACTCTCAGTGTGGTACGTGGAATCTGCTTGAGGCTGGGGTTGTACACTGTCAGTGTGGTACGTGGCATCTGCTCGAGGCTGGGGTTGTACACTGTCAGTGTGGTACGTGGAATCTGCTTGAGGCGGGGGTTGTACACTGTCAGTGTGGTACGTGGAATCTGCTTGAGGCTGGGGTTGCACACTGTCAGTGTGGTACGTGGAATCTGCTTGAGGCTGGGGTTGTACACTGTCAGTGTGGTACGTGGAATCTGCTTGAGGCGGGGGTTGTACTCTGTCAGTGTGGTACGTGGCATCTGCTTGAGGCGGGGGTTGCACACTGTCAGTGTGGTACGTGGAATCTGCTTGAGGCGGGGGTTGTACACTGTCAGTGTGGTACGTGGAATCTGCTTGAGCCTGGGGTTGTACACTGTCAGTGTGGTACGTGGCATCTGCTTGAGGCGGGGGTTGTACACTGTCAGTGTGGTACGTGGAATCTGCTTGAGGCGGGGGTTGTACACTGTCAGTGTGGTACGTGGAATCTGCTTGAGGCGGGGGTTGTACTCTGTCAGTGTGGTACGTGGCATCTGCTTGAGGCGGGGGTTGCACACTGTCAGTGTGGTACGTGGAATCTGCTTGAGGCCGGGGTTGTACACTGTCAGTGTGGTACGTGGAATCTGCTTGAGGCTGGGGTTGTACACTGTCAGTGTGGTACGTGGCATCTGTGTGAGGCGGGGGTTGTACACTGTCAGTGTGGCACGTTGCATCTGCTTGAGGCGGGGGTTGTACTCTGTCAGTGTGGTACGTGGCATCTGCTTGAGGCGGGGGTTGTACACTGTCAGTGTGGTACGTGGCATCTGCTTGAGGCTGGGGTTGTACACTGTCAGTGTGGTACGTGGAATCTGCTTGAGGCGGGGGTTGTACACTGTCAGTGTGGTACGTGGCATCTGCTTGAGGACGGGGTTGTACACTGTCAGTGTGGTACGTGGAATCTGCTTGAGGCTGGGGTTGTACACTGTCAGTGTGGTACGTGGCATCTGCTTGAGGCGGGGGTTGTACACTGTCAGTGTGGTACGTGGAATCTGCTTGAGGCTGGGGTTGTACACTGTCAGTGTGGTACGTGGCATCTGCTTGAGGCGGGGGTTGTACACTGTCAGTGTGGTACGTGGAATCTGCTTGAGGCTGGGGTTGTACACTGTCAGTGTGGTACGTGGCATCTGCTTGAGGCGGGGGTTGTACACTGTCAGTGTGGTACGTGGAATCTGCTTGAGGCTGGGGTTGTACACTGTCAGTGTGGTACGTGGAATCTGCTTGAGGCTGGGGTTGTACACTGTCAGTGTGGTACGTGGCATCTGCTTGAGGCTGGGGTTGTACACTGTCAGTGTGGTACGTGGCATCTGCTTGAGGCGGGGGTTGTACACTGTCAGTGTGGTACGTGGCATCTGCTTGAGGCGGGGGTTGTACACTGTCAGTGTGGTACATGGAATCTGCTTGAGGCTGGGGTTGTACACTGTCAGTGTGGTACGTGGCATCTGCTTGAGGCGGGGGTTGTACACTGTCAGTGTGGTACGTGGAATCTGCTTGAGGCTGGGGTTGTACACTGTCAGTGTGGTACGTGGCATCTGCTTGAGGCGGGGGTTGTACACTGTCAGTGTGGTACGTGGAATCTGCTTGAGGCGGGGGTTGTACACTGTCAGTGTGGTACGTGGCATCTGCTTGAGGCGGGGGTTGTACACTGTCAGTGTGGTACGTGGAATCTGCTTGAGGCGGGGGTTGTACACTGTCAGTGTGGTACGTGGCATCTGCTTGAGGCGGGGGTTGTACACTGTCAGTGTGGTACGTGGCATCTGCTTGACGCTGGCGTTGTACACTGTCATTGTGGTACGTGGAATCTGTTTGAGGCTGGGGTTGTACACTGTCAGTGTGGTACGTGGCATCTGCTTGAGGCTGGGGTTGTACACTGTCAGTGTGGTACGTGGCATCTGCTTGAGGCTGGGGTTGTACACTGTCAGTGTGGTACGTGGAATCTGCTTGAGGCCGGGGTTGTACACTGTCAGTGTGGTACGTGGAATCTGCTTGAGGCTGGGGTTGTACACTGTCAGTGTGGTACGTGGAATCTGCTTGAGGCGGGGGTTGTACACTGTCAGTGTGGTACGTGGAATCTGCTTGAGGCTGGGGTTGTACACTGTCAGTGTGGTACGTGGAATCTGCTCGAGGCTGGGGTTGTACACTGTCAGTGTGGTACGTGTAGTCTGCTTGAGGCGGGGATTGTACACTGTCATTGTGGTACGTGGAATCTGCTTGAGGCGGGGGTTGTACACTGTCAGTGTGGTACGTGGCATCTGCTTGAGGCGGGGGTTGTACACTGTCAGTGTGGTACGTGGAATCTGCTTGAGGCTGGGGTTGTACACTGTCAGTGTGGTACGTGGAATCTGCTCGAGGCTGGGGTTGTACACTGTCAGTGTGGTACGTGTAGTCTGCTTGAGGCGGGGGTTGTACACTGTCATTGTGGTACGTAGAATCTGCTCGAGGCGGGGGTTGTACACTGTCAGTGTGGTACGTGGAATCTGCTTGAGGCGGGGGTTGTACACTGTCAATGTGGTACGTGGAATCTGCTCGAGGCTGGGGTTGTACACTGTCAGTGTGGTACGTGTAGTCTGCTTGAGGCGGGGGTTGTACACTGTCATTGTGGTACGTGGAATCTGCTTGAGGCCGGGGTTGTACACTGTCAGTGTGGTACGTGGCATCTGCTTGAGGCTGGGGTTGTACACTGTCAGTGTGGTACGTGGAATTTGCTTGAGGCGGGGGTTGTACCCTGTCAGTGTGGTACGTGGAATCTGCTTGAGGCGGGGGTTGTACACTGTCAGTGTGGTACGTGGAATCTGCTTGAGGCGGGGGTTGTACACTGTCAGTGTGGTACGTGGAATCTGCTTGAGGCTGGGGTTGTACACTGTCAGTGTGGTACGTGAAATCTGCTCGAGGCGGGGGTTGTACACTGTCAGTGTGGCACGTGAAATCTGCTTGAGGCGGGGGTTGTACACTGTCAGTGTGGCACGTGATGCAATCTGCTTCAGGTGGGGGTTGTACACTGTCAGTGTGGCACGTGATGGAATCTGCTTCAGGCGGGGGTTGTACACTGTCAGTGTGGTATGTGGAATCTGCTCGAATCGGGGGTTGTACACTGTAAGTGTGGTACGTGGAATCTGCTCGAAGCGGGGATTGTACACTGTCAGTGTGGTACGAGGAGTCTGCTCGAGGCTGGGGTTGTACACTGTCAGTGTGGTACGTGGAATCTGCTTGAGGCTTGGGTTGTACACTGTCAGTGTGGTACGTGGAATCTGCTTGAGGCTGGGGTTGTACACTGTCAATGTGGTACGTGGAATCTGCTCGAGGCGGGGGTTGTACACTGTCAGTGTGGTACGTGGAATCTGCTTGAGGCTGGGGTTGTACACTGCCAGTGTGGTACGTGGAATCTGCTCGAGGCTGGGGTTGTACACTGTCAGTGTGGTACATGGAATCTGCTTGAGGCGGGGGTTGTACACTGTCAGTGTGGTACGTGGAATCTGCTTGAGGCTGGGTCTGTACACTGTGGGTGTTGTACGTGGAATCGGCTTGAGGCGGGGGTTGTACACTGTCAGTGTGGTACGTGGAATCTGCTTGAGGCTGGGGTTGTACACTGTCAGTGTGGTACGTGGAATCTGCTTGAGGCGGGGGTTGTACACTGTCAGTGTGGTACGTGGCATCTGCTCGAGGCTGGGGTTGTACGCTGTCAATGTGGCACGTGATGCAATCTGCTTCAGGTGGGGGTTGTACACTGTCAGTGTGGCACGTGATGGAATCTGCTTCAGGCGGGGGTTGTACACTGTCAGTGTGGTACGTGGAATCTGCCCGAGGCGGGGGTTGTACACTGTAAGTGTGGTACGTGGAATCTGCTCGAAGCGGGGGTTGTACACTGTCAGTGTGGTACGTGGAATCTGCCCGAGGCGGGGGTTGTACACTCTCAGTGTGGTACGTGGAATCTGCTCGAAGCGGGGGTTGTACACTGTCAGTGTGGTACGTGGGATCTGCCCGAGGCGGGGGTTGTACACTGTCAGTGTGGTACGTGGAGTCTGCTCGAGGCTGGGGTTGTACATTGTCAGTGTGGTACGTGGAATCTGCTTGAGGCTTGGGTTGTACACTGTCAGTGTGGTACGTGGAATCTGCTTGAGGCTGGGGTTGTACACTGTCAGTGTGGTACGTGGAATCTGCTTGAGGCGGGGGTTGTACACTGTCAGTGTGGTACGCGGAATCTGCTCGAGACGGGGGTTGTACACTGTCAGTGTGGTACGTGGAATCTGCTTGAGGCTGGGGTGTACACTGTCAGTGTGGTACGTGGAATCTGCTTGAGGCTGGGGTTGTACACTGTCAGTGTGGTACGTGGAATCTGCTCGAGGCTGGGTTTGTACACTGTCAGTGTGGTACATGGAATCTGCTTGAGGCGGGGGTTGTACACTGTCAGTGTGGTACGTGGAATCTGCTTGAGGCTGGGTTTGTACACTGTGGGTGTGGTACGTGGAATTTGCATGATGCTTGGGTTGTACACTGTCAGTGTGGTACGTGGAATCTGCTTGAGGCTGGGTTTATACACTGTGGGTGTGGTACGTGGAATCTGCTTGAGGCTGGGGTTGTACACTGTCAGTGTGGTACGTGGAATCTGCTTGAGGCTGGGTTTGTACACTGTGGGTGTGGTACGTATCATCTGCTTGAGGCTGGGGTTGTACACTGTCAGTGTGGTACGTGGAATCTGCTCGAGGCGGGGGTTGTACACTGTCAGTTTGGTACGTGAAATCTGCTTGAGGCGGGGGTTGTACACTGTCAGTGTGGTACGTGGAATCTGCTTGAGGCTGGGTTTGTACACTGTCATTGTGGTACGTGGAATCTGCTTGGGGCGGGGGTTGTACACTGTCAGTGTGGTACGTGGAATCTGCTGGAGGCTGGGTTTGTACACTGTCATTGTGGTACGTGGAATCTGCTTGGGGCGGGGGTTGTACACTGTCAGTGTGGTACGTGGAATCTGCTGGAGGCTGGGGTTGTACACTGTCAGTGTGGTACGTGGAATCAGCTTGAGGCTGGGGTTGTACACTGTCAGTTTGGTACGTGGAATCTTCTTGGGGCTGGGGTTGTACACTGTCAGTGTGGTACGTGGAATCTGCTCGAGGCTGGGGTTGTACACTGCCAGTGTGGTACGTGGAATCTGCTCGAGGCTGGGGTTGTACACTGTCAGTGTGGTATGTGGAATCTGCTCGAGGCGGGGGTTGTACACTGTCAGTGTGGTACGTGGAATCTGCTCGAGGCGGGGGTTGTACACTGTCAGTGTGGTACGTGGAATCTGCTTGAGGCTGGGGTTCTACACTGTCAGTGTGGTACGTGGAATCTGCTTGAGGCGGAGGTTGTACACTATCAGTGTGGTACGTGGAATCTGCTTGAGGCGGGAGTTGTACACTGTGCGTGTGGTACCTGAGATGTGCTTGAGGCGGGGGTTGTACACTGTCAGTGTTTTACGTGGAATCTGCTTGAGGCGGGGGTTGTACACTGTCAGTGTGGTACGTGGAATCTGCTTGAGGCTGGTGTTGTACACTGTCAGTGTGGTACGTGGAATCTGCTTGAGGCTGGGGTTGTACACTGTCAGTGTGGTACGTGGAATCTGCACGAGGCTAGGGTTGTACACTGTCAGTGTGGTACGTGGAATCTGCTTGAGGCTGGGGTTGTACACTGTCATTGTGGTACGTGGCATCTGCTTGAGGCTGGGGTTGTACGCTGTCAGTGTGGTACGTGGAATCTGCACGAGGCTAGGGTTGTACACTGTCAGTGTGGTACGTGGAATCTGCTCGAGGCGAGGGGTTTCACACTGTCAGTGTGGTACGTGGAATCTGCACGAGGCTAGGGTTGTACACTGTCAGTGTGGTACGTGGAATCTGCACGAGGCTAGGGTTGTACACTGTCAGTGTGGTACGTGGAATCTGCTCGAGGCGTGGGGTTGCACACTGTCAGTGTGGTACGCGGAATCTGCGTGAGGCTGGGGTTGTACACGATAGACACTGTTCACTGTCACTATAATAGTGATTGACACGTTGTCTGGAAGGTAATGCTACATTATAGAGCAGTTACTTGGACAGTCATAGAGAGAATGTTTGCACCGTTAATGACATCATTATGGGGTTGTTCGTGACACAATGACTCGACAGTTATTCACACAATGACGCAACAGTCATTGACACATAGACGCAACAGTTATTGACGCAAAGACCCTCAGTTATTGATACAATGACGCAGCAGTTATTGGCACAATGACGAGACAGTCATTGACACAATGACGGGACAGTCTTTGACACATTGACAGGACAGTCATTGACACAATGACGGGACAGTCTTTGACACATAGATGCGACAGTTATTGACACAATGATGCGTCAGTGATTGACACAATGATGCGACAGTTATTGACACAATGGCGTGACAATTATTGACACAATGGCACAACCGTTATTGACACAATGACGCGATAGTTATTGACACAATGTCACAACCGTTATTGACACAATGACGCGATAATTAGACACAATGACGCGACAGTCATTGACACAATGACGCGACAGTCATTGACACAATGACGCGACAGTCATTGACACAATGACGCGATAGTCATTGACACAATGACGCGATAGTCATTGACACAATGACGCGACAGTTGTTGATACAATGACGCGACAGTTATTGTCACAAAAACGCGACAGTCATTGAAACTGACGCTCAGTTATTGACATAATGACGCGACGGTTATTGACACAGTGACGCTGAGTTATTGACACAATAACGCGACGGTTATGATTTCATTAATTGTCCAATACTTTTCTCAATCTACAGCTTGAAGCTAAGACTGGACCGACACCATTACAAAACGCTGAATGGTAAAGTGTTGGAAACACTCAGCTAGATCCTGAAAACTGGATCCTAAACACTGGATCCTGAACACTGGATCCTGAACACTGGCTCCTGAACACTAGAGATTGAACACTGGCTCATGAACACTGGATCCTGAACACTTGATCCTGAACACTGGATCCTGAACACTGGATCCTGAACACTAGATCCTGAACACTGGATCCAAACACTAGATCCTGAGCACTGGACCCTGAACCCTAGACCCTGAACACTGGATCCTGAACACTGGATCCTAAACACTAGATCCTAAACACTGGATACTAAACACTAGATCCTGAACACTTGATCCTGAACACTAGATCCTGAACACTGGATCCTGAACACTAGATCCTGAACACTGGATCCTGAACACTGGATCCTAAACACTAGATCCTAAACACTGGATACTAAACACTAGATCCTGAACACTTGATCCTGAACACTAGATCCTGAACACTGGATCCTGAGCACTAGATCCTGAACACTGGATCCTGAACACTGGATCCTGAACACTAGATCCTGAACACTGGACCCTGAACACTAGACCCTGAACACTGGATCCTGAACACTGGATCCTGAACACTGGATCCTAAACACTAGATCTTAAACACTGGGTACTAAACACTAGATCCTGAACACTGGATCCTGAACACTAGATCCTGAACACTGGATCCTAAACACTGGGTCTTGAACACCGGATCCTGAACACTTGATCCTCAACACTAGATCCTGAACACTGGATCCTAAACACTAGATCCTGAACACTAGATCCTGAACACTGGATCCTGAACACTGGATCCTGAACACTGGATCCGGAACACTAGATCCGGAACACTGGATCCTGAACACTGGATCCTTAACACTGGATCCTGAACACTGGACCCTGAACACTAGACCCTGAACACTGGATCCTAAACACCGGATCCTAAACACTGGATCCTGAACACTGGATCCTGAACACTGGATCCTGAACACTGGATCCTGAACACTAGATCCTGAACACTGGATCCTAAACACTAGATCCTGAACACTGGACCCTGAACACTAGACCCTGAACACTGGATCCTGAACACTGGATCCTAAACACTAGATCCTAAACACTGGATACTAAACACTAGATCCTGAACACTTGATCTTGAACACTAGATCCTGAACACTGGATCCTGAACACTAGCTCCTGAACACTGGATCCTGGACACTGGATCCTGCACACTAGATCCTGAACACTGGATCCTGAACACTGGATCCTGAACACTGGACCCTGAACACTGGATCCTGAACACTGGATTCTGAACACTGGATCCTGAACACTGGATCCTGAACACTAGATCCTGAACACTAGATCCTGAACACTGATCCTGAACACTAGATCCTGAACACTGGACCCTGAAAACTAGACCCTGAACACTGGATCCTGAACACTGGATTCTGAACACTGGATCCGGAACACTGGATCCTGAACACTGGGTCCTGAACACTGGATTCTCCCTTGAAAGTATTTGTACCAAACGCCCCAAATCGCCTGATTCTGAAAAGGCTAGGACAGTCCCTGCCCCAAAACATACTGCATACCATATATATGGCCCTGTTTCAGTCAGCTATGCTATTGCATACTGGCTTGGGGGTATTGATATTGAGGCTGTTTAAAATTCAAAAGCGGGCAATTAGGATTATAACAAAAATGAAATACCGATCCGTTATTTAAATATCTTAAAATATTAAAACTAAACGATATACATACATTACAACAGCTTAAGTTCTATCACCGTTTCAATAATAATCACTTACCCACATCTTTCCTGGAACACTTGATATTTCTCAAAGTAAATTACCTAACTAACGTTAAGACACAGTCTCACGCAACGCTTAAATAATACACCCGCGCATATCATTCGCAAAGCAACTACACATTTGCTAGCAAGTTACGCATCTCATATCAAAGAACCCTTAAATACTTATCATGACTATTGTAACGTAGTACGGTATTGTTATGTTTGTAATGTACGTATGCGATAACTCTATCATCCGTTTTCTTGGTTCTGTTTTTTGTAACTGTCTATTCTTACATACCATATTTACCGTTAACTTTAATATATTACTACCTATCTTATCTCTGATAGTATTAAAGTCAATACTGTTTTAGTGCAACTGGCCTGCTATGAACCAAAGATAGAATGATTCTGATTCTTAGGCTAGTCATTGTCACACAATCTACGAATCATCCAACATAACAAACAGGATAACATTTGTGTTTTTAATTTTATTGCCCGTAGCTTCCGTTTCTCAACCAAAGCTTTCGTCCGCCACAGAGGCCACGAACGTCTCTACAGATGGCTTAGGCTAGCGTCTGTCAAACATTACGTGGCGGAGGTGGGGCAGCTGCGGAGGTGGGGCAGCTGCGGCGGCCACGAGAGTTCTGTCTGCCACGCTCACCCGGAGCACACACCCGCCCATCCCTTTCTGGCGCGCGGTCAAGGTCAAAATGAAGGACATTAAGCCCCCCCCGCCCCCAACCCTTCGATCGTGTCTGGCTGTGAACGTGTTTCTTTATGTTCCCGTTTGCCCCCAAGCAATGCATGTCAATGCTGAATAAAAAACAAAGTCTACCTACCCCGAGGCCGATTTTTGTTTTTCGTGATGCCTGTACACATTGTGGTAAATTGAAACCTAACGGTTGTAAACATCGGTGCCGAATAACTAATGTTGTTACCCATATGTCTTTGCCGTGCCTCTATAATTTCAGAGATTTAACCCGCGTTTGTACTATTCGCTAATACCTGCCCCCCAATCCCTGACCCCTAATACCTAACCCTAATACCTGACCCCCAATCCCTGACCCCTGATACCTAACCCCTAATACCTAACCCCCAATCCCTGACCCCTAATTCCTAATCCCTCCCCATAAAAATCCCTAATCCCTAATCTCTGACCTCTAATCCTTCAGCCCTTATCCACTTGTGTCTGAACCCTAATTCTCCAGGTCATCAGTCACTGATCTGCGGCCTAGTGCGCTAATCACTAGGCCAGAGGGGTCAATGTGCAGTAGAGTAAAGACAATACATGATTTGCACTTAAACCATGATAAAACAATTTCTTCACTTTATTACGGGCACTTATGGTATGCACATCTTTCTGAATCCCGGTTCACAACGTGGTTCATATTGCAGCACTGTGCCTACCTTCCACTGGCTATGAAACACTGGGCAAACGACAATGTTAACCAATGAACCCGATCTGTTTTACCGACACGACCCCTTTACTCCACAGCCGTACGGTCAACGGGACTCCAGCTGTGGCCGTCCCCGTTTACAATACCCCCCAGGGCCCGCCATGTTTTTATAGCGATAAGATTAGCTTCGTGGTGTTTTTTTTTCACAGTCGCGGTGGTCTAAAACTGGTCGTCCACGATCACATCTAGAGCAGTGTGTACGAACCTTGTGCACGACCCGATAAGATGAACCCACTGAAATTAGGCATTGTTTACTGTGGAATAAATACATAGTGCAAGATTTGCATTTCATTTGACAAACATGGCAACAACATCTATCTTCGGTAAACCTGTTCTTTATGTAGCTCACTGACTGGTCCTAAGTAGCACTCGTGTCTTCGTTGTATCGTTGCAAGCTCCAAAGTAATAAACAAACAGTTCACGTGGTATGTGGTAAACCATGTCGGCCACTATGGAGTGACTGATCTGGTGCTTATTAAAATGACATCAATTTTATGTAAACATATTTGTGTTTGTTTGGTGGCCTAATTGCGGTTTCCATCCAGTTTTATTTTCAGTTGACATTCACCCTCGAAATTCTCCCTCCCCCTGATACTACCCCACCCCACCCACGGGAGGCGGCCGGAGGTTCCCTTGCTTACATTCACTGCCTAACCCACCCCTAACCAAAGGAGGGAGAGGCTTATGTAAGACGTACGTGGTTACTGGCGTACACCCTACCCCCCCCCCCCCCCTCCGTCATCCCTCTACCCTAACCCGTGTAAATTAGTCCACGCCACTTATGCAACCGCTATAATAGCTACAGAAAATTCGAGTGCGAGAAACACCGAAAAAAAGGACCTCCGTACAAAACCGAGCAGTACGAACGACTGAGAGGCAGCCAGTTTAATTGGACCCAGCCTGAAACCACTAGACACCAGCCAGGCAGTTTGGTCGGCTGTGGAATGCTCAACAGGATCCTCAACAGGAAATGGTCAGACAAAACTGTCAGGTTGGAGGCAGGCTGCATGCTGGCAATGACCAAATGTCGGACGGCATTTCCACTCCGTGGCTCCTATTTTTGTTATTACTGTTGGCTGGACGTGTATTTAATGAATACTTCATAGCGTGATAAGACTTAACCAGGCTGATGTCGGAGTGTCCTATTTTCAAATATCTCCGCGGTCCCCACATTTTTTGCCGAAAAACACTTGCCCGTTAGATTTACTGGTTGGGACTTTGAGGACACAGGAGACTTTGAGGGCACCGGAGACTTTGAGAACATCGGGGACTTTGGGGACACCGAGGACTTTGAGGAGACCGAGGACTTTGAGGACACCGAGGATGTTGAGGACTTTGCGGACACCGGGGACTTTAAAGAGACAGAAGATTTGAAGACACCGAGGACTTTGGGGACACCGGGGACTTTGAGGACACCGGGGACACCGGGGGCTTTGAAGACACCGAGGACTTTGGGGACTGCGGGGACTGAAGACACCGAGGACTTTGAGGAGACCGAGGACTTTGAAGACACCGAGAACTTGGGGGACACCAGGGACTTTGAGGATACCGGGGACTTTAAAGACACCGAGGACTTTGGGGACACCGGGGACTTTGAAGACACCGAAGACTTTGAGGAGACTGAGGACTTTAAAGACACCGATGACTTTGGGGACACCGGGGACTTTGAAGACACCGAGGACTTTGAATACACGGATGACTTTGAAGACACGGATGACTTTAGGGACACTGGGGACACCGGGGACTTTAGAGACACCGGGAATTTTGGAAACCAGTGACTTAGGGGACACCGGGGACTTTAAGGACACCAAGGACTTTGAGGAGATCGAGGACTTTGAGGACACCGGGGACTTTGGGGACACCGGGGACTTTGAGGACACCGGGGAGACCGGGGGCTTTGAAGACACCGAGGACTTTGAGGACACCAGGGACTTTGAGGATACCGGGGACTTTAAATACACCGAGGACTTTAAAGACACCGAGGACTTTGAGGAGACTGAGGACTTTGAAGACACCGATGACTTTGGGGACACCGGGGACTTTGAAGACACGGATGACTTTGGGGACACTGGGGACACCGGGAACTTTAGAGACACCGGGAATTTTGGACACCAGTGACTTAGGGGACACCGGGGACTTTGAGGACACCAAGGACTTTGAGGAGATCGAGGACTTTGAGGACACCGGGGACATCGGGGACTTTGAAGACACCGGGGACCTTGGGGACACCGGCAACTTTGAAGACACCGATGAATTTGAGGACACTGGGGACACCGGAGACTTTAAGGACACCGGGAATTTTTGGACACCAGTGACTTTGGGGACACCGGGGACTTTGAGGACACCAAGGACTTTGAGGAGATCGAGGACTTTGAGGACACCGGGGACTTTGGGGACACCGAAGACTTTGAGGAGACTGAGGACTTTGAAGACACCGATGACTTTGGGGACACCGGGGACTTTGAAGACACGGATGACTTTGGGGACACTGGGGACACCGGGAACTTTAGAGACACCGGGAATTTTGGACACCAGTGACTTAGGGGACACCGGGGACTTTGAGGACACCAAGGACTTTGAGGAGATCGAGGACTTTGAGGACACCGGGGACATCGGGGACTTTGAAGACACCGGGGACCTTGGGGACACCGGCAACTTTGAAGACACCGATGAATTTGAGGACACTGGGGACACCGGAGACTTTAAGGACACCGGGAATTTTTGGACACCAGTGACTTTGGGGACACCGGGGACTTTGAGGACACCAAGGACTTTGAGGAGATCGAGGACTTTGAGGACACCGGGGACTTTGGGGACATCGGGGACTTTGAAGACACCGATAACTTTGAGGAGACCGGGGACACCGGGGACACCGGGGACTTTGAAGACACCGATGACTTTAGGGACACCGGGGACTTTCGGGACACCGGGGACTTTCGGGACACCGGGGACTTTCGGGACACCGGGGACTTTAAGGTCACCAGGGACTTTGAGGACACCGGGGACTTTAAAGACTCATGTGACTTTAAAGACACCGATGACTTTGGGGCCACCGGGGACTTTGAAAACACCGATGACTTTGGGGACACCGGGGACTTTTAGGACACCGGGGACTTTGAGGAGACCAAGGACTTTAGGGACACTGGGGATTTTGAGGACACCAAGGACTTTGAGGAGACCGAGGACTTTGGGGACACCGGGGACACCGGGGACTTGAAGACACCGATGACTTTGAGGAGACCGAGGAATTTTGAAGACACCGAGGACTTTGGGAACACCAGGGACTTTGAAGACACCGAGGACTTTGAAATCACCGATGACTTTGAAGACACCGAGGACTTTGAAGACACCGAGGACTTTGAAATCACCGATGACTTTGAAGACAGCGAGGATTTTGGGGACACCGGGGACTTTGAGGAGTCCGAGGACTTAAAGGAGACTGGGGACTTTGAGGACACCGGGGACTTTGGGGACACCGGGGACTTTGAGGAGACCGAGGACTTTGAGGACACCGGGACTTTGACGCCAATGCCTTCCAAATGACCAGGAGCGATATATCCGCGTCGCCACGGAAAGAAAACTCTGTTTCCCACATTCTCCTACATGTGTTTTTTGTGTGGACTAAACATCGGGAAGCCTTACCATTTTATGGGGGGCGTGCCTCCATCTATGAGAAACCCGCCGAACACTGATGCCGCTCCGATGAATTTTTTGGTTTTGGAAAGAGAAAACATAAAGCGATTCATCCACTTTTATTAGTGCGAAATGAAACAGCAAAACAGCACGAATTAGTGCTTCAAGCCACTTTTGTGCACACACGTGCTCAACCCAAATATACATTGACGGTGGTGGTGACAGTTTCAACAGAGGGTGGGGGGATTAAGCTAGACCCCCCCCCCACACACACACACACACACCCCGCCCCCATACTGGATCCGCCGCTGATATATGCATGTGTGGAGACGTAAGATGTAGCCATGCCATGTAGCTACGACATCTGGTCGCCGTTCCAACATGTAGTCGCCATACAGTCTACCGCAAGATTTGCCCTTCCGTTTTCAACAAAAGCGTTGATGATAAAACCCCCTGAAAGCTTAGTTTACGATGCAGCGTTCGGTGTTTAGTCTCTGAAAACTTTACAACTGAGTTCGTATTGTACGTTAGCGGCACCCACATTTGTTATCAACCTCAGCTCAACATTTTGGCAAAATGAGACGCTACCGCGGTTTTAGGCAATCTCTTGTGACCAGAGGAATATTTTATTTATCACAGGCCAAACAGTAACCCATCACATGTTGTGCAGGGAAAAGTGAAAAGCGAAAAAAAAGGCGCATGAAAAAGTACAACCACTGTCTCAATAGACCATTTAATTGTCAAAGCCTTCTTCCTTCACAATACTGTCACTTGAAAAGTTCTTAAGAGCAGCAACAAAAAGTTCGACATGGTAGACCGCACGGAGGGTTGGGTTAGAATTTGGGAAACGGACTGGTCGGCGTGGTACCAGGCTCCGTTCTCCGTTTAACGACCCCGCTTGGGTCCTCTGAGACCAGTGCAAAAAACTCCAGCATAGCGTCTGGCCCGTCACAGTCACTATAATAAGACGTAAGCGGCCTGGTTCAGCGGTTGGGGTGGTACACGAGGAAAGGTTTCTACCACGCACACACCCGTGTCTGGGTTTCCCGATATCTGCATAGATTTTGGATCATATAATAGAAATAACTTACGTTATGCTTATAGCGAACAGAGGGTGGCTATTTGCTTGTATTTGGACTTTTTTAGGCGTATTTTTTTCAGCGGCCAATTGTTCTCGGTGCATTTGTTTAATTTTCAGAGCCATTAACCGACGCATTAATGGTGTAATTACGCAATTTCTTTTTATTGTGAAATAGAGTTGTGAGGCATTCTGAACGCGTCGTTCCAGGGTTTTTGTCTGGGCTGACAGGAGAAAAAAAAGGGCTGGTTCCCGGGCTTCCTGTCGTGCCATCTGTTTGGCTATTGTGGTGAGGCGGCGGTACCAGCTTCTCGGGGACAGTCTCATACCCCACCAGGGAACCCTGGTTGTGCCTTCTCCACTGGTCTCAGCAAAACCTGAAATACAATATGAATAGACGGTTCATACCGAGCCGACGTGGGCGTTTGACGGAAGAAACCTCCCAAGTTACAGCTTCTTTCCTTTCACCGCACGACGCTGTCATAAAAAAGTCTGCGGAATAAAAATGGCTTCGTTCAAGTAAGCACAATAAACAAGGCGACAATCTAATTTACTTCAAAAGTTAGTAAGAAAATATGCCTCACGTCTTCGTAGAAGGTTTACCTAGCAGTAACTTCAGTCGATCTCCGAAAAAATTCCTAGTACCCTCTGCCAGCGGAAGGTGGCAGCACGAGTAAAACTGCCGAGGTTCCCACAGTTGGGCACTGCATGTACGTGCGACAAACGGCACGTAGCGGGCGGCATTCAGGCTACTGCATTATGGCATTGGTGTCGTGACCTTCGACACCCAGACACGGGTGTCGCGACCTCCGATACCCAGACACGGATGTCGTGACCTCCGATACCCAGACACGGATGTCGTGACCTCCGATACCCAGACACCGGTGTCGTGACCTCCGATACCCAGACACGGATGTCGTGACCTCCGATACCCAGACACCGGTGTCGTGACCTCCGATACCCAGACACGGATGTCGTGACCCCCGATACCCAGACACGGATGTCGTGACCTCCGATACCCAGACACCGGTGTCGTGACCTTCGATACCCAGACACGGGTGTCGTGACCCCCGATACCCAGACACGGATGTCGTGACCTCCGATACCCAGACACGGGTGTCGTGACCCCCGATACCCAGCCACGGGTCTCGTGACCTGCGATACTCAGCCACGGGTGTCGTGACCTCCGATACCCAGACACGGGGGTCGTGACCTCCGATACCCAGACACAGGTGTCGTGACCTCCGATACCCAGAGACGGGGGTCGTGACCTCCGATACTCAAGCACGGGTCTCGTGACCTCCGATACCCAGACACCGGTGTCGTGACCTCCGATACCCAGACACGGGTGTCGTGACCCCCGATACCCAGACACGGGTGTCGTGACCTCCGATACCCAGACACGGGTGTCGTGACCCCCGATACCCAGACACGGGTGTCGTGACCTCTGATACCCAGACACGGATATCGTGACCTCCGATACCCAGACACGGGTGTCGTGACCTCCGATACCCAGACACGGGGGTCGTGACCTCCGATACCCAGACACGGGTGTCGTGACCTCCGATACCCAGACACCGGTGTCGTGACCTCCGATACCCAGACACCGGTGTCGTGACCTCCGATACCCAGACACGGGTGTCGTGACCCCCGATACCCAGACACGGGTGTCGTGACCTCTGATACCCAGACACGGGTGTCGTGACCTCCGATACCCAGACACGGGTGTCGTGACCTGCGATACCCAGACACGGGGGTCGTGACCTCCGATACCCAGACACGGGTGTCGTGACCCCCGATACCCAGACACGGGTGTCGTGACCTCCGATACCCAGACACGGGTGTCGTGACCTGCGATACCCAGCCACGGGTCTCGTGACCTGCGATACCCAGCCACGGGTGTCGTGACCTCCGATACCCAGACACGGGGGTCGTGACCTCCGATACCCAGACACAGGTGTCGTGACCTCCGATACCCAGAGACGGGGGTCGTGACCTCCGATACTCAAGCACGGGTCTCGTGACCTCCGATACCCAGACACAGGTGTCGTGACCTGCGATACCCAGACACGGGTCTCGTGACCTCCGATACCCAGACACGGGTGTCGTGACCTGCGTTACCAAGCCACGGGTCTCGTGACCTGCGATACCCAGCCACGGGTGTCGTGACCTGCGATACCCAGACACGGGTGTCCTGACCTCCTAAGCCCAGGCTGTTGGGTGTGTCGGGAACACAAAGCCTGGGACATGTGACAGACTTATCGTAACAGCAGCTATCGGCCTCTCGGCTGCTTGGGATTCTCAGAAAGATACACTTTAAATTCGTCCTAATGAAAAATATCTGTCATATTTCTCCTTTTTTGTCATCATAATTGGTAACGATCTAGGTAATAGTTTTCACTTAATCCCAGACGCTGAGGGCAGTAACGTTGCCACGGTGATGTGGGTGGGGGTGAGGATTGGAGGCAGGAACATGGGCATGGCCCAGTTGGTTCTTATCAGTGCCTCGTATACAGTTTTACGCTCCGCGCTTGGCGTGTACCACCTCCCACACCACCCCCCATATCACCCCCCACACCACCCCCCACACCAACCCCGTACCACCCCCCACACCGCCCCCCTTACCACCCCAACACCACCCCCCGTAACGCCCCCCATACGTCACCGCCTTCGTTCCAGGCAGACGGTTTGAATATGGAGGCGACGAAAGGGGAAGGGGGGTGGGGGTGGCGGGGGAGCAGGGGGGAGGGCTCGCTGCACATGATACCTATTACCTGCTTTTTGTTCAAGTTGAAGTTAAAGATCCCTCTACCCACCCCCCCCCCCCCCCCCCCACCGCCTCCCACCGGCCCAACCCTCTCCACGTATTGATGATGTATCTTTTCTATCCGCGCGCCACGTTCCTCCTAGGGCCCCGGGCCCCTCCAACCCGCCCCCCCCCCCTCCCTCCCCACTATAACCACTGTAGCACATTGCAATGATGGGGTATAAAAGGGCGTCTCCACCCTGATAAATATAAATAAATGATAAATTTTGTACGTTTTGTAGTTACTGCTCCGTAATCAGTACTGCTGATGATTGGTCGACGAGAAAAACCCCGGAACGCGGCCGTTCCGATATACCCCCTCCGCATTGCCTCCCGAGGCTCTAGATTTTACCGCTGCTGTCGGCCGGGGGCAAATTTCAAGATTCTTGAAAAACGGTCAAAGAGCTGTAATTTCTTGCAACGTTATAGTTTTCAAAGAATAAAACCTAAAAATAACGAGCTTTGTGTATTTAATACAGCAAAACCATCTTGTACCCATTCGAAAAGTTATAATTGTGACATAACTCTTTCTTTTTATCACCTGATTTCAAATGTTATTAGGCTTAGGCTGGGTCCAAGCACTAACTCGCATTTTTCCTATCAATTTGCGCTGCGCCGCTCTGGTGAGTGAGTGTGAAAATGCATTGAAGACGCAGGCGACAACAGAGATATAACGGAGCCCTAGCGGAGTGAGTCGAAGGCGGAGAGTGCCTACCTGTAACAGCCATAGAGTTGTCGTCCGCGTCGTCGCGTGGCGGGGTCACCATTGGAATCGCACGTGACGTCACAGCTACTTCACCGCTGCCTCTAGCATGTTAACGATGAAAGTCATGGCCTGGGGTCATAGCCCGGGTCATGGTCCGTCCAACTGCAGGCTCTACCATGTATCATTACATGTACTATACTAAAATGTGTCATTGCATTATAATTGCCGTATAAACCACACTTTTTCTTGAGTTCATGAAATATATTACAATTAAATATAAAGCTTAAAATATTTAAATAATCAAAAGTCATGGTGCTTTTTATACATACATATGCTGGACAGATAATTGGTCCGATTAATAACTGAGTGGAAAACGGGACATTGACAAAGAGTCCATGGTTACCCCCAAGATTAAAATCGACCATTGTTTCTCTCACGCATTATTCAATATGTCAGATCGTTAATTAACTATTTGATCTTACGACACAAATGTAGTTTCATGCATTTTTCTTGATTTAGAAATACAAAATCTAATTTTCTCTCCAGTATGTGAATATTAATGTCTTACCGTGTTTTGAGTGTCTGTGGTCGCTGGTGATCACGAAGTTGCCTCTTCATCTGTCCTTCCTATCGTTCAGTCCATCCATTTCTATTTTGCATCTCTCCTTCATTCCGTTCTCTCACTCTTTCACCCCCCCCCCCTCTCCACTGGCATTCCCTTCCCTTGTCTCTATCGGCTATGACATGTGCCTGAAGGCTAAACTTATCAAACCAATCGACGCATGCAACATGATATTCCGCACTTCAGAAACTAACACAGAACATGCCAAGTGAAAGGAAGATACATGTATAGACATTGCGGCAAGTCTCGTTGCCAGTGCAGTGTGATAGAACGCATCGCTTACTGGACCAATGTACAACCCTATGTGACGTAAGCTTTTCTGAACCAAGGTACAGTCCTATGTGACACGCCTTACTGGGCCAAGGTACAACCCTACGTGACGTAAGCTTTACTGAACCAAGGTACAGTCCTATGTGAAGTAAGTCGTATTGGACCAATGCTCAGCCCTAGGTGATATAAGCCTTACTGGACCAAGGTGCAGTCCTACATGACATTCTTTACTGGACCAAGGTAAAGCCTCACGTCACGTAAGCCGTACTGGACCAAGGTGCAGTCCTACATGACAATCCTTACTGGACCAAGGTAAAGCCTCACGTCACGTAAGCCGTACTGGACCAAGGTGCAACCCTAGTTTGTACCCCAGCATGTCTCCACCACACGCAGGCATCGGCAGCTCATGACGTGTATCCAACACCGTACAGCCAACCGGTAACAACACAGTCTGTCTTGTACGCCATGACACGGGGACAACATTGCTCACTACATGCACATTACACATCAAACAATATTGCAATGCCAAGTTAGGCTCGAAATACGTCGCAAATACGGTTTTAACGTGCATTAAAACATGAAAGTCAATTGTAGAGAATCCTTAAGGCAAGGAATGACCTAAAATAAAAATCCTACATAGACTATACTCTGGTGGTCGATGGGTATTCTCAAAGCGACTGAATGCCCGAACAAGACTTGCCCATATCTCTGACGGAACTCGCTAGTTTCGTTCCTAATGAACTTACTTTTTGTGTACGTCATCGTGACGTCACGAGACCCAACGTTACGGTTTAATGATTACACACGTGAAAGATGCTTTAGACCTTTCAATATAGAGTTAAAGATCGATAATTGTAATCAGCTATATGCAAATTTCTCGCATGACAAAATGTCAAAATTATTTAATTCGTCCCTTTGTGGCAATTACCTTTAATAATTGCGCCATATGCAACTTTGTTTTCAATCGTGATGCCGAAATCAATGTTATCATGTGCTATGTACATGTATAACAATTATTATTTTTCTTATTATTATTATCAATGTGATCGCAGACGGTGCCGTGCTGAGTTGCATGCTTACCTGGTGGTGTAGGAGCCGCTGCGGAAAAAAACAAACGGAACAACTCTTAATATGAGGCAGCTATAAGGAACAGTTAGGATGCAAATGTTTAGACGTCATGAGATTACTTTTTACACGAAGTTGTAAATGTTAGGACGTTATGAGATTACTTTTTACACTAAGTTGTAAATGTTAGAACGTTATGATATGGTACGGCCTTTAGGCCCCGGGTTTAGGCGCCGGGTTTAGGCCCCGGGTTTAGGCCCCGGGTTTAGGCCCCGGGTTTAGGCCCTGGGTTTAGGCCTTGGGTTTAGGCCCTGGGTTTAGGCCTTGGGTTTAGGCCCCGGGTTTAGGCCCCGGGTTTAGGGCCTGGGTTTAGGCCCTTGGTTTAGGCATTGGTTTTGGCCCTGGGTTTAGGTCTCTGTTTTAGACCCATTTACGGCCCCAAATCCCAAGACACCTAGGTCTACGTAGCATGTTATGAATAGAAGCATAACCTCAGTCTCAGAGGGATGATTTCACATAGAGGGAAATTGCAAATTCTTGCTCCCGGGATTGAGAGAAGAAAGGTAAAAAAGAGGTCATTCCGGTGGCAATATGCCGCTTGAGTAAACATGAAGGTCATAATTGTGCCAATAAATCTCCCAGACCAATAGAATGGCGTTGAAACAGACGGTACTATACCAGTCTACTGCGAAACTCAGCAGTCGGTCCGAAACTATACCAGGGGCGTGTGCAGGAATTTTTGAAAGGGGGGAAAAATAAATTGTTCCACAAAAATATTAAGTACTATTTGCAAGCTCGATGCATTGTAACATATAGAGAGAGGCCAGGGGGCACTCAATTTGAAAAAGGGGAGGGGAGGGGGGCACAGATATCCCTTTGGGTTTTGAAGGGGAAGGGGTGGGGGGTAAGTGCCCCCTGTGCACGCCCATGTTTAGCAATTGAGATGTAGGCACTTCGCATCATGGCACGCGTCTGTAACCCTGAGGCTACGTACGTTGAGCCTGGTACTATGGTGGACTGATGTACTTACGGCCACATTGATACGTGACGTTCACGTACTTGTAGACGGCTGGGCAGGCCGTACTGGTGAAGAAGTCGGTGGTGGGCTCCAGGACGCACGTGCTCTCGCCGTGGCACGCGTCTCGCATCACTTCCAGAGTGGCGGCTGGACATGGTGTTTGGAAAAACACTTTTTAATATTTGTAACTTTATATTTAGTTAAGGCATTTATTTGTATCTACCCAAGGTCGGATCCAGATATGCTGGATATCTGGATTTCCGGTTCGAGTAATGGCCTGGCTTTTTGGTGTCATATGTTAAATGATAGTAAATTTCGGCCCTACGAGGTGGGGCCGGGGTCGGGTCTCACGATCATGAGATCACTTCTCCGAGATTACGCTGACGAGATCACGCCCATGAGATCCAAATCACGTTGACGAGATCACGCCCCCGAGATTGCACTTACGTTCGACGCAGTCAACGACGTTTGTGACTGATCCCGGAGCGCCGGGACAAACTGAGGCGCTTGTTCTTCCAAAGTTTCCCGCCTGGATGTCCAGGACATCTGATCCAGTGCAGGCTAGCGCCAGGTTTGTCTCCCAGAAGGTCTGCAGTGTCCGCTCACAGCGGATAACTGAGAGCAAGAAACAATGCGGATCTGTCAGTATCACTCAGCGACGAATTCGCAAACACCACCCTAAGTTCACCGCGGCGTGCGTAGTGGGATCAGAAACAATCCGATATCAATGGCATGACAAATATTTTCTTGACCAAGAGATCCACTTTAATTCCACTGTATGTAAGCCTGATACAAAAATCAAAGTAGTGAAGTTAAAGCGAATATGATTCGTTTGCTACACTAGGCGGGATATATTCATTCTGAAATTATAGCATGTATACAGAAATGAAGAAAGGTTTATTCCTGAATGATGCTGACTACGAAAAAACTGCTACGAGAAGTGGATTAACAACTCACGTGTGACTTGTGCGAGACTTTGGCCTATAACCATGTTCAGGAGTAAAAAACAGGAAGTGGTGAGGAGCTGCATCATCTCGTCACAGGCGGCGCTGCTTAAAGGGCAAACATCGACACCGATACACAAGTCCGCGGTCTATGAAATGCAGTTGTTCAAAACTAACCATAATATTCTCATAAAATATCCAGGCAACATGCGCTGTACATTCAGAATGTATAGAAAGGAAGAACAATTTGGGGTCACGGATTTCAACTTGTTTACAACCCTCTCAATAAAAGAAATAATAGATGAATAATAGGAAACTTAACTTCGTTTGGCACAAAACAGACAGAGGAAGAAAACTAACCGAAAGCATCTTGTCTAACTTTTACTTTTCAAAATAGTAATATTACCATTTTAATTTTCATTACAAAAATGTATGTCACAGATGTTGTGTACAGATTGTATGTCATAATAATTCGTACTCGGAAGAGAAAATCAACTAAATAACGGTAGAATTTAGCAGACTTGTCATATACATAAACATGTATCTATTTACCATTCATCAGTTGTCAATGTTTAATATAATAAGAATGCCCAAATGCTTTCAATCATTCTACGAGCCATGAGGTCGGAAATGAAGCTGACAACATTTATCACACACCAGTGTTTGTCCACCACTAGGCTGCGTTGTTGTGAACTGCCGCATTTCTCTTTTAAATGTAATTTACTTAAATAACAGCTGAGTGCAAATCGGGCTGCTAAATTACTCAAATAATGCGTTCTTACTCACACGAAACAACTGGAAACCATATTTTATATATTTAGCATCTAACAGACTCGAATGTAATTCCACCTAATTCTTTGGTGTTGCTGTTGCTGTTACCTCATGGAAGAAGTTACTTATGACATACATACCCTGTTCAACTGATACGCTCGAGCCTCGACACCAACCACAGATGTTTGTATCCGGGCGGTTATAATGTTTAAAATCTATCGTAGAAAGCCTTTAATTGAGGAACGACTCCGCGGAGCACTGTACTAACTGCCTCCCTGTGGTCAGTTTGCGGCTTTCGTTCAGTCTTGTTTCGGTGCCGCGAGGTGTCGCTGTGTCCTGGTGCCCTCTTCCGGTCGTCGTGATGTGAGATCTGCGACACCCTGACGGCGGAGGGATACATTTTATAGGGCCGCATCACGCCTCTGTGTCGTCGATCACTCCGCGAGGCTGTCGACTCGCGCGGGGGGACGTGCCTACCCCCCAGGACGGGGCACGCGCCTCGAATCACCCACAAGCTGCGGCCAGGGATTCCCACCTTGTAAATGACTGTTTGATCAATCGCGCAACGATTAATTGAATTTATTACAGGAAGATTATGCTTTTGGCTCCCGATATCGTGACAAAGATGTTATCGCAACCCGACCGCAGATATTCTTCAGCCCCGTCACCTACCCGATCGTTACCTGGCGCTGATCTATTTTGCTGTTAATGTCTTCCCGACAGGTGATATAAAATGTGTAAATGTCTGATTTCTGTCCACAGGTGTTGTCATCATTGGTTCGCCCTGTGTTCAGTCGCGGAGTATCACACACCGACGAAGCACGGTATTGGCCATTACCTGATCCGAGTGATTCGGGGTTTAAGCCAGCGTTGTGCCCAATATATCTGGGAGAAATAATAATGAATGCCGAACGTGAAGTTGGACTCCTATTCAGATAGCAAGCGTGCCGGAGCCGGGTCTGTAGCGTGGATTGATAGATTTGTATTTTATGCCACTTTTGGGCACACATGGGCCAAGGAACCTCCCGTCTGTTGTGACACAGAGTCAAAAGCTACGAAGGCTCGGTTTGTGGAATAATTTCAATACAGTCAAGTTGTTTATGTAAACACGTGTCATTACTTAGTGGATAATATGACAAATTTTAAGTAATTGCCACTGCGGGGCCGGGAAGAGGCTTCTTTAATGTATGTACGGGGTGGAGTCAGAATTGACAAGGCAGGTCAGAATCGACAACCACACACGCCTCATTCATACAATTGGAGGAAGATGTAGGAGATCTTATCCTAAACTTCCGTAGTAATTAAGTGTATCAGCTCTATACAATGAATGTTGGTATTATTAAGCCAGATTTTACCGCTGCAGTACCTGGATATCACCTATTATCACCCATTATCGGAAAAGTCGAAATTACAGGTAATGGTTATTTTTTTTTTCGTTTTTGCGCACATAGTGGCAAAAGGATGAATGGAGGAAACATGCCCGGATTCGAACCCAGGACCAATTCTATTGCGCTGACCACTATACCAGGGAGACCCCCCGGCAAACACTCATGTTTTAATGTATCTAAACAGATATTGAATCACAAATCAATCAAAACATACACCAACATAGGAAGAAAACCATCTTTATTTCTTGATCAAAAAATGCAGGCATGGAATACAAAAATAGTCACCGACAATTTAGCGGCTTAAGTGTCATACTTAAGTAAATGCTTAACATTTCAGACGCATTCGTTACCGTTTCAACCACCACGGGATAGACCCTGTCACGAAAGGTGAGGAAACATTTGTTCGGCAATAACCTTCGGCGTAAAACAAATATGGAACCGTTGAATGGTGCGTTATGGACAAAGACCATTCATCTTCTGGCGGCAGTAACACTTCCGTGGGTTGGAATGAACACGAGGCTCTCGCTTGGAATTAATCAAGATACATAGAAGTGTCTTGATAGACACACATTGAAATACAAGGACATTAAGGTACACAGTATCTAGACCAGTAGTCAGTCAGAACAAGGCGGGAGACGGGAGACCTAACACGTCTTGACATTTCCCGGCTGTAAGTCCTTCATCAGTGAAACTGTGGGTACCACCAAGTTACCGGCATCCCATCTTCCGTCGCAGGACCAGTTTTCCCTACAAACCTTCCCATAACGTATCCATTGCTGCGTTTCTTCACTCCATGAGATCCTCCGAAAACTTTTACACCTCACCTAATGTTACGGTACCCGTAAAAACTCTCTTACTCTCGCACTCTTCTGTCAAACAGCTCCAATGGCATTGCAGATTGGTCCAGAGGAGAAAGACACATACAAACCACTCGTACTATGGCCAGTGTTGCTTAGAGTCCAAAACACGGCACTAACCACAACCGTCTGACTTGTCTTATCGCCTTGTGAATCACACAAAAGGGGATGCATGAAATATTGTCCCGATGCAGATTTTACTCAAAACAGATATGAAAGAAGTTTTAGCAGAATTAGCAATAGCAAAAAAAGGATATAAACTGTAAATCTCAAGAAGGTATTTTTAGGGGAAGAAGGGGGACTTCCTGTCTCATTCAGTGCCATAAAGTGCAGGTGAACACAGTCGATTTGTATGCAGTAATAAGCCATGTATGGAACACAACTAAACTAAACTTCCACCCAGTGTCCGCAACGTACATGAAAAGGTACTTCCGAACGGTTCTCTAATATCTGAATATAGCGTACATTAGACATTGAAATCTACAGGTTCTTAGAGCTCTTCAGCTACAGTGGCGCCGCGTGGTGACGGGCCGACAGGTGTGAGCTACAGTGGCGCCGCCTGGTGACGGGCCGACATGTCTGAGCTACAGTGGCGCCGTGCGGTGACGGACCGACAGGTGTGAGCTACAGCGGCGCCGCGTGGTGACGGGCTGACATGTGAGCGCCCCCTAGTGGTGGAAGAGCCTCAGGTTGGTGTGGACCATGGTCATGTTGTGCTCGTCACACGCCTCCACGACACTGGCGTCGTTGTTGGAGCCGGAGGGGGACACGACGTACTGGACGCCGCTCTGAAACAGACACACACTCCATGTGACCATACACCGAAAAGTACAGCTTAATAAAACCGAAGATGACTAAAAATATAACGCACACCTATAACGAAAAGAAGACCGATATTCATCATCATGGCTTTAAGTTGTTGGGAGTTTTGTTTTCACATGATAAAGTGTATGATATTGTAATTGTGAACCAGTTGTAAAGCAATGTTTGTGACTTCTGTATGTAGATATTCAATAGCCATAAAACCTTTACAGCGATAGTGCAACATTGGGATCTATTGATGAACACAACAGATGTATCGGGGAGTTAGGTTTGACTCTCACATAATGTGATAACAAATGTATAAAACATAATGTGATACAAAATGCATAATACATGATGTAATACAAAATGTATAACACATAATGTGATACAAAATGTATAACACATAATGTGATACAACATTTATAACACATAATGTGATACAACATGTATAACACATAATAATGTGATACAAAATGCATAATACATGATGTAATACAAAATGTATAACACATAATGCGATACAACATGTATAACACATAATGTGATACAAAATGTATAACACATAATGCGATACAACATGTATAACACAATGTGATACAGAATGCATAATACATAATGTAGAAGACAACGTGTCAATCTTCAAGTTCTCGTTGTGTTCCACAGGCTGCGGGCTAATCGCCAGGGGGGTGGGTGGGTAGGTGGGGGGGGGGGGGTGTTACCCACGGGCCAGTCTCCTTGGGGGTGGATGAGGGAGGGGGTGTTACCAACGGGCCAGTCCCTTGGGGGTGGATGGTGGGGGTGTAACCAACGGGCCAGTCTCCTTGGGGGTGGATGAGGGAGGGGGTGTTACCTACGGGCCAGTCTCCTTGGGGGTGGATGGCGGGGGTGTTACCTACGGGCCAGTCTCCTTGGGGGTGGATGGTGGGGGTGTTACCTACGGGCTAGTCTCCTTGGGGTAGGATGTTGGGGGTGGTACCTACGGGCCAGTCTCCTTGGGGGTGGATGGTGGGGTGTTACCTACGGGCCAGTCTCCTTGGGGGTGGATGGTGGGGTGTTACCTACGGGCCAGTCTCCTTGGGGGTGGATGATGGGGGTGTTACCTACGGGCCAGTCTCCTTGGGGGTGGATGGTGGGGGTGTTACCTACGGGCCAGTCTCCTTGGGGGTGGATGGTGGGGGTGTTACCTACGGGCCAGTCTCCTTGGGGGTGGATGGTGGGGGTGTTACCTACGGGCCAGTCTCCTTGGGGGTGGATGGTGGGGGTGTTACCTACGGGCCAGTCTCCTTGGGGGTGGATGGTGGGGGTGTTACCTACGGGCCAGTCTCCTTGGGGGTGGATGATGGGGGTGGTACCTACGGGCCAGTCTCCTTGGGGGTGGATGGTGGGGGTGTTACCTACGGGCCAGTCTCCTTGGGGGTGGATGGTGGGGTGTTACCTACCGGCCAGTCTCCTTGGGGGTGGATGGTGGGGGTGTTACCTACGGGCCAGTCTCCTTGGGGCTGGATGGTGGGGTGTCACCTACCGGCCAGTCTCCTTTTGGGTGGATGGTGGGGGTGTTACCTACGGGCCAGTCGCCTTGGGGGTGGATGGTGGGGGTGTTACCTACGGGCCAGTCTCCTTTGGGGTGGATGAGGGAGGGGGTGTTACCTACGGGCCAGTCTCCTTGGGGGCGGATGGTGGGGGTGTTACCTACGGGCCAGTCTCCTTGGGGGTGGATGGTGGGGGTGTTACCTACGGGCCAGTCTCCTTGGGGGTGGATGGTGGGGGTGTTACCTACGGGCCAGTCTCCTTGGGGGTGGATGAGGGAGGGGGTGGTACCTACGGGCCAGTCTCCCTGGGGGTGGATGAGGGAGGGGGTGCTACCTACGGGCCAGTCTCCTTGGGGGTGGATGGTGGGGGTGTTACCTACGGGCCAGTCTCCTTGGGGGTGGATGGTGGGGGTGTTACCTACGGGCCAGTCTCCTTTGGGGTGGATGAGGGAGGGGGTGTTACCTACGGGCCAGTCTCCTTGGGGGCGGATGGTGGGGGTGTTACCTACGGGCCAGTCTCCTTGGGGGTGGATGGTGGGGGTGTTACCTACGGGCCAGTCTCCTTGGGGGTGGATGGTGGGGGTGTTACCTACGGGCCAGTCTCCTTGGGGGTGGATGAGGGAGGGGGTGGTACCTACGGGCCAGTCTCCCTGGGGGTGGATGAGGGAGGGGGTGCTACCTACGGGCCAGTCTCCTTGGGGGTGGATGGTGGGGGTGTTACCTACGGGCCAGTCTCCCTGGGGGTGGATGGTGGGGGTGTTACCTACGGGCCAGTCTCCTTGGGGGTGGATGGTGGGGGTGTTACCTACGGGCCAGTCTCCTTGGGGGTGGATGAGGGAGGGGGTGGTACCTACGGGCCAGTCTCCTTGGGGGTGGATGGTGGGGGTGTTACCTACGGGCCAGTCTCCTTGGGGGTGGATGGTGGGGTGTTACCTACCGGCCAGGCTCCTTGGGGGTGGATGGTGGGGGTGTTACCTACGGGCCAGTCTCCTTGGGGCTGGATGGTGGGGTGTCACCTACCGGCCAGGCTCCTTGGGGGTGGATGGTGGGGGTGTTACCTACGGGCCAGTCTCCTTGGGGGTGGATGGTGGGGGTGTTACCTACGGGCCAGTCTCCTTGGGGGTGGATGGTGGGGTGTTACCTACCGGCCAGTCTCCTTTTGGGTGGATGGTGGGGGTGTTACCTACGGGCCAGTCTCCTTTGGGGTGGATGAGAGAGGGGGTGTTACCTACGGGCCAGTCTCCTTGGGGGTGGATGGTGGGGGTGTTACCTACGGGCCAGTCTCCTTGGGGGTGGATGGTGGGGGTGTTACCTACGGGCCAGTCTCCTTGGGGGTGGATGGTGGGGGTGTTACCTACGGGCCAGTCTCCTTGGGGGTGGATGAGGGAGGGGGTGGTACCTACGGGCCAGTCTCCCTGGGGGTGGATGAGGGAGGGGGTGCTACCTACGGGCCAGTCTCCTTGGGGGTGGATGGTGGGGGTGTTACCTACGGGCCAGTCTCCCTGGGGGTGGATGGTGGGGGTGTTACCTACGGGCCAGTCTCCTTGGGGGTGGATGGTGGGGGTGTTACCTACGGGCCAGTCTCCTTGGGGGTGGATGGTGGGGGTGTTACCTACGGGCCAGTCTCCTTGGGGGTGGATGAGGGAGGGGGTGGTACCTACGGGCCAGTCTCCTTGGGGGTGGATGGTGGGGGTGTTACCTACGGGCCAGTCTCCTTGGGGGTGGATGAGGGAGGGGGTGGTACCTACGGGCCAGTCTCCTTGGGGGTGGATGGTGGGGGTGTTACCTACGGGCCAGTCTCCTTGGGGGTGGATGGTGGGGTGTTACCTACGGGCCAGTCTTACGGCGGGTAAGACCGGCAGGACGGAAACAGGGAGGGGTGTTACCTACGGGCCAGTCTCCTGGGGGGTGAGGCCGGCAGGACGAGTGGGAGGTAGTGGGGGGGGGGGGTCTTACCTGGTGGGCGCGGTCGATGTTGTCGCGGAAGGGAAAGAAGGCGTCAGAGCTGAGGGCGACGCCCTTCAGCTGTCCCAGCCATGTGCGGCGCTCGTGCTGCAAGCAGAGGCACCAGTCATATTGACAACAGGCGCGAGGCGTCAGAGCAACCAGTCATATTGACAACAGGCGCGAGGCGTCAGAGCAACCAGTCATATTGACAACAGGCGCGAGGCGTCAGAGCAACCAGTCATATTGACAACAGGCGCGTGTCGTCAGAGCAACCAGTCATATTGACAACAACAGGCGCGAGGCGTCAGAGCAACCAGTCATATTGACAACAGGCGCGAAGCGTCAGAGCAACCAGTCATATTGACAACAGGCGCGATGCGTCAGAGCAACCAGTCATATTGACAACAGGCGCGAGGCGTCAGAGCAACCAGTCATATTGACAACAGGCGCGAGGCGTTAGAGCAACCAGTCATATTGACAACCACAGGCGCGAGGCGTCAGAGCAACCAGTCATATTAACAACAGGCGCGAGGCGTCAGAGCAACCAGTCATATTGACAACAGGCGCGAGCCGTCAGAGCAACCAGTCATATTGACAACAGGCGCGATGCGTCAGAGCAACCAGTCATATTGACAACAGGCGCGAGGCGTCAGAGCAACCAGTCATATTGACAACAGGCGCGAGGCGTCAGAGCAACCAGTCATATTGACAACCACAGGCGCGAGGCGTCAGAGCAACCAGTCATATTAACAACAGGCGCGAGGCGTCAGAGCAACCAGTCATATTGACAACAGGCGCGAGGCGTCAGAGCAACCAGTCATATTGACAACAACAGGCGCGAGGCGTCAGAGCAACCAGTCATTGACAACAACAGGCGCGAGGCGTCAGAGCAACCAGTCATATTGACAACAGGCGCGTGTCGTTAGAGTAACCACTCATATTGACAATCACAGGCGCGAGGCGTCAGAGCAACCAGTCATATTGACAACAACAGGCGCGAGGCGTCAGAGCAACCAGTCATATTGACAACAACAGGCGCGAGGCGTCAGAGCAACCAGTCATATTGACAACAGGCGCGAGGCGTCAGAGCAACCAGTCATATTGACAACCACAGGCGCGAGGCGTCAGAGCAACCAGTCATATTAACAGGCGCGAGGCGTCAGAGCAACCAGTCATATTGACAACAGGCGCGAGGCGTCAGAGCAACCAGTCATATTGACAACAACAGGCGCGAGGTGTCAGAGCAACCAGTCATTGACAACAACAGGCGCGAGGCGTCAGAGCAACCAGTCATATTGACAACAGGCGCGAGGCGTCAGAGCAACCAGTCATATTGACAACAGGCGCGAGGCGTCAGAGCAACCAGTCATATTGACAACAGGCGCGAGGTCTCAGAGCAACCAGTCATATTGATAACAGGCGCGTGTCGTTAGAGTAACCAGTCATATTGACAACCACAGGCGCGAGGCGTCAGAGCAACCAGTCATATTGACAACAGGCGCGAGGTCTCAGAGCAACCAGTCATATTGACAACAACAGGCGCGTGGGGTCAGAGCAACCAGTCATATTGACAACAGGCGCGAGGCGCCAGAGCAACCAGTCATATTGATAAAAGGCGCGTGTCGTTAGAGTAACCAGTCATATTGACAACCACAGGCGCGTGACATCAGAGCAACCAGTCATATGGACAACAATAACCAGCCAGACGTAAATCCCGACAAAAAAGCGTCTGAGATGGAAATACTGTTGTTTGTTTACAGTATGAAGAGATCTGATTAGAGAAAAAAAAAACGATATCTATACCAAGTTCCTCTTTTTTTATTTCTTGTCGCCGCACTGGTTACCCCATATAGGTATCTTGACAGACTAACACCTTTGATCAGCTCTGGTCGACCACTGTGACGTGGCTTACCCACCGCAGATAAACACCGAAAACAGTCAAACACCGCCCATTGCGCCCGAAGTATGCACAATTACCACCAATATGTCAGCGACTCTGACAGGTACGAGTCCTGCGTCATGTGTCGCACAAATTTCAAATGACGCATTTCATTGAGCTGTGCGGGGACACGAGGACGCATTGTAAATATCTATAAACAGCTGGGTGTGAGAGAAGTTTCTGTCCTTAAATCGGGGCCTTACACCATACAGGCACAGAATGACCATTATAGTAACCCAGGATCAGCTGCTGATAATGCAATGCATGTCAGAAATTGTAGGTAACTAGGTCAATGTGCTAGGTATCAGAAACTATTGTATATGTAATTATTTATACTACACAGACTTCGCAATATTTAATTTAAATTATTGTCCCATTATTTTCTCGGATGTCCCATAATTTTAAAGACCTCTGTGACATTGGGACCCACCCACTGACGTACGTACCAGAATCACTGACATGTTCCAACGGCTTGCCAATTTAAATCCGTAGTCCTCTAGTCTCACCACCCTGCATTGCATTTCAAACGCACCATGCGTCACTAAGGGTACTATTTCAACAAGTGTAAACAATGGACGAGCGGGACCACACACCCGTTTGGCGGGAAGGGTTTCAGGAGAAGCAAACACGAACAGTGCGTATGAAGCCCGGGTAGCTCAGTCGGTAGAGCCGCGAACTTCTGCTCGTAGGGTTATGCATTTAAATTCCCAATGGTGGCACGCTTTTAGGGGGAGGAATTATTTTATCCCTAGAGTCGTCACTTTTAAGACAAAAAATCAAGCGTATTCAGTCATTCTAGGATTAATCCATAGTTCAGCCGGCCCCGCCGGTTTGCGTCTTAATATTCTGTTGAAGTAGTAGTATTAAGATTGAATGCCGCCGGGGTCTTAGCTGGCTAAAGGCTAGCCTGAATGTTCAGACGTTACAGTCTTGACACTTGTTCTTGTGACAGTCACAAGAACAAGTGTCACAAGAACAAGTGTCAAGACTGTAACGTCTGAACATTCAGGCTAGCTAAAGGCTAGCTCACACTGCGCCGGTTTATAGGCCCGGTTTACAGCGGTCCTGAAAACCGGGGACAACCTTAAACAACCCTGGGCAATCGTAGCGAGTCCGTAGACAATTCGGGGTGATCTGAGGTGTACCGCAGGTCGCTCCGGTGGTTTTGAACTGTTCAAAACTACCGGGATGAACCGTAGCACCGTAGTAACATACTGGCCTACTGTTTTCGCGACAAAAAAGTGCGAGATGGGCCCGGTTTGTCCCGGTATATAGACCGGGGAGGGCCGGGGTAAACCGTAGCCCACACCGGCACAGTGCGAGCCAGGCTTTAGCTCGGAGGGAGCGGGGTGACTGACCTCGGTGAGTGGCTCCGGGGGCTTGTCCAACATGCTCTCCCAGACGGCAGTCTCCATGTCCTGTCAGAAAGTAAATACTTGATGCACTCATCAAGGCAATATTGTCCATGCGAAACTTGAAAAAAATGTTTTTTAACATTGTTCGGTTTTCAGTACATACTAAGATGGTATGCAAGAAAATAACCCAGGGCATGTGTTTGGCCCAAATGATGCATCTTATGCGGGAAAGTGTGGGTTTCTTGCGTACTACGTCATCAAAACACAGACATTGTCTCCATGTTTTGCCTTTTAAAGTATGATAACACACACATGTCTTACAGAGTTGACATTCACAGTCAGACTCTGTGTCAAGAATGCTGCTCAAAAGATCTCGACAATCATAATGTGGGAAGAAAATTGTTGCATGAGCACCTTTAATTAACCAGGTTTCAATGGTGAGGTGTTAAGTACGCGTGCACTGACCTGGCCCACTGTCCCGGTCACGTACACGTCAATGACATTAGACATCTCGGCTCTCTTCACCCCCTTCCTGAAGGTCATCCCAAGGACCTTCGGGTGCTGGCGAAGCCACCTTGAACATGAAAAGTCACTCGATGTTAATTAACATGAAGCTCCAGACACACAAATATTTCAATTCCTCTAAGACTGGAGAGGCCGCAGTAAGTTAGCCATCTAGAGTTATATTAGACACTTCATCCGGGGGAGGGTGGCGAGGGTGGGGAGGTGGGTACAGCCACTAGTGTTTGGACACTCACCAGTTGCTGGCCTTCTCCCCCGCCAGCCTGAGGAGGGAGGTGGGGGGTGGGAGGGGGAGGGGGTCTCTCACCAGTTGTTGGCCTTCTCCCCCGCCAGCCTGGGGGGTGGGAGGGGAGCGGGGTCACTCACCAGTTGTTGGCCTTCTCCCCCGCCAGCCTGGGGAGGGGGGTGGGAGGGGGAGGGGGATGGGGTCACTCACCAGTTGTTGGCCTTCTCTACCGCCAGCCTGGGGGGTGCCTGGGCGGTGGGAGGGGGGGGGTCACTCACCAGTTGCTGGCCTTCTCCGCCGCCACCCTGGGGAGGGGGGGTCACTCACCAGTTGTTGGCCTTCTCCCCCGCCAGTCTGGGGGGTGAGAGGGGAGGGGGGTCACTCACCAGATGTTTGCTTTCTCCCCCGCCAGCCTGGGGGGTGGGAGGGGAGGGGGGTCACTCACCAGTTGTTTGCCTTCTCCCCCGCCAGCCTGGGGGGTGTGAGGGGAGGGGGGTCACTCACCAGTTGTTTGCCTTCTCCCCCGCCAGCCTGGGGGGTGGGAGGGGAGGGGGGTCACTCACCAGTTGTTGGCCTTCTCCCCCGCCAGCCGGGTACAGTGGATCCTGGACTGCTGTCCGGCGCCGATCCCGATGACCTGACCGTCCCGGGCGAAGCACACCGAGTTGGACTGAGCGTACTTCAGGGCTATGGTCGCCACAATCAGATCCCGAACAGCCTCCTCCGGCAGCTGAAAGGGGGGGGGGAGAGCGGGATGGGTAGGTTAACAAACGAGTTCGTGTCTTACAACATACCACAGATCTCGGGCCTGGATTCGAACGAAAGATCTATTAATCTTCGTTCTAGGGCGCTAACCACTACGCCAAGCAGTAGGTCATTTAAAAAAGGATTCCCATTACGTCAACACGAAACATAGATTCTTACTATAAAGCAGTAAGCGGGATTTTTTTGGGCCCTGGGATCAGTAGATAACTACATGTAGTTATGTATTATAAGAAAATGTTTCTGTCAATCTCGCGTTTTACATTAACACTTAATTGCACTTGTGCCACTATCATGAATACAAGCATTTATATCCCCATCCCCATTGCCACCATCACGTCAACATGCATTTGTCACATCAGGTCCGCCCGCCTTCCTCTGATCGCTTGATGACGGGGGTCCTACCCTCCCCCCCCACCTTACCTCTGATCGCTTGGTGACGGGGGTTCTACCCTCCCCCCCCCCTTACCTCTGATCGCTTGGTGACGGGGGTTCTACCCTTACCCCCCCCTACCTCTGATCGCTTGGTGACGGGGGTCCTACCCTTACCCCCCCCTACCTCTGATCGCTTGGTGACGGGGGTTCTACCCTTACCCCCCCCTACCTCTGATCGCTTGGTGACGGGGGTCCTACCCTCCCCCCCCCCCCTTACCTCTGATCGCTTGGTGACGGGGGTTCTACCCTTACCCTCCCTACCTCTGATCGCTTGGTGACGGGGGTCCTACCCTCACCCCCCCCTTACCTCTGATCGCTTGGTGACGGGGGTCCTACCCTCCCCCCCCCCTTACCTCTGATCGCTTGGTGACGGGGGTTCTACCCTAACCCCCCACCCCTTACCTCTGATCGCTTGGTGACGGGGGTCCTACCCTAACCCCCCCCCCCCTTACCTCTGATCGCTTGGTGACGGGGGTCCTACCCTCCCCCCCCCCTTACCTCTGATCGCTTGGTGACGGGGGTTCTACCCTAACCCCCCCTCCTACCTCTGATCGCTTGGTGACGGGGGTCCTACCCTAACCCCCCCTCCTACCTCTGATCGCCTGGTGACGGGGGTTCTACCCTACCCCCCCCCTACCTCTGATCGCTTGGTGACGGGGGTTCTACCCTCACCCCCCCCCACCCTTACCTCTGATCGCTTGGTGACGGGGGTCCTACCCCCCCCCCTTACCTCTGATCGCTTGGTGACGGGGGTCCTACCCTCACCCCCCCCCCCTACCTCTGATCGCTTGGTGACGGGGGTTCTACCCTCCCCCCCCCCCTACCTCTGATCGCTTGGTGACGGGGGTCCTACCCTCCCCCCCCCTTACCTCTGATCGCTTGGTGACGGGGGTCCTACCCTCCCCCCCCCTTACCTCTGATCGCTTGGTGACAGGGGTCCTACGCTAACCCCCCCCCTACCTCTGATCGCTTGGTGACGGGGGTCCTACCCTTACCCCCCCCTACCTCTGATCGCTTGGTGACGGGGGTCCTACCCTCCCCCCCCCTTACCTCTGATCGCTTGGTGACAGGGGTCCTACGCTAACCCCCCCCCTACCTCTGATCGCTTGGTGACGGGGGTTCTACCCTACCCCCCCCCCTTACCTCTGATCGCTTGGTGACGGGGGTTCTACCCTAACCCCCCCCCCCTATCTCTGATCGCTTGGTGACGGGGGTTCTACCCTAACCCCCCCCCCCTACCTCTGATCGCTTGGTGACGGGGGTCCTACCCTAACCCCCCCCCTTACCTCTGATCGCTTGGTGACGGGGGTCCTACCCTAACCCCCCCCTTACCTCTGATCGCTTGGTGACGGGGGTCCTACCCTAATCCCCCCCTTACCTCTGATCGCTTGGTGACGGGGGTCCTACCCCCCCCCTTACCTCTGATCGCTTGGTGACGGGGGTCCTACCCTCACCCCACCCCCCTACCTCTGATCGCTTGGTGACGGGGGTCCTACCCTCACCCCCCCCCCTTACCTCTGATCGCTTGGTGACGGGGGTCCTACCCTCACCCCACCCCTTACCTCTGATCGCTTGGTGACGGGGGTCCTACCCTCACCCCACCCCCCTACCTCTGATCGCTTGGTGACGGGGGTCCTACCCTCACCCCCCCCCTTACCTCTGATCGCTTGGTGACGGGGGTCCTACCCTCACCCCCCGCCCCTACCTCTGATCGCTTGGTGACGGGGGTCCTACCCTCACCCCCCCCCACCCCCACACCCTACCTCTGATCGCTTGGTGACGGGGGTCCTACTCTCAACCCCCCCCCCCCACACCCTACCTCTGATCGCTTGGTGACGGGGGTCCTACCCTCAACCCCCCCCCCCACACCCTACCTCTGATCGCTTGGTGACGGGGGTGCTGAAGAGGTCCCGCGTCACGCTGCCAGTGTTCCGTTTCTGCTCCATCTGCATCCCGAACAGCGTGCGACACTCCATGTCTGCCGGCTCGTAGCTGGCGTCCATCTGGCGGCGACCACACACGTCATAATGCAACCAAACAGCCACAGTCCGGCAGCCAAACATATCACCAACACACACAACTTACATCGTATACCCAAGATTTTGTTTTTGATTTTTTTTCATGTGCAGAAATTGATTACTTTTGCGTTCTGGTGCGATTTAGGCAGTCAATTTCATTCACATTTGCAGCAAACTGCCGAAATCGCGCATAGCCTAGCGTTGAATAATAGAGGTCATATAAACCATCGTCAGCAACAGAAAAAGCCCACCCTTTGATGTCATAATGCGCCCGTTTAGTTCACTATTTCAAAACTAATTACAGCTTCATCCCTGTATATTGTATAATCATAAAAAGTTACAAGTTTGCATGCATTCGGGATTCTGGTGATAAAACACAATGGATGACCATCCTCGCGCATGCCCGGAGCGGCACGCGGACACGTAACGTACCTGGAGGACGCAGTAGTTGCCGCCTTTTTTCCTCCCCAGGATGGAGAGCGCCTCCTCCTCGTACCCAGGGGCGATGATCCCGTCAGACACCTGGCGACACAAACCACAACCACTACATCAGCCGCCGGCCATTTATACTAATACAATGAGGCTGTCCGTCTGTCTGTCTGTCCCACCTATCCAGCCGCTGCATGCACTAGCAGCCGCCTTGGCTGTGTCAACATTGTCGCTGGGTGCTTATCGCTTTTCCCGCATTGTCACCACTGCCACTACCTGGCTGGGTGCCAACACTAATAACATTAGTCCCAAGACCTTATCGCCGAAATCAACACCTAATCAGATATCTGTGGCCAGCCGGTAGTCATACTGGTAGCAATGCCCAACCTGTCATCAGAGCAACAACAACATCCCAGACCGCAGTGCCCAGTTTTACAGTTAAGCGGACTACATACGGAAACAGCGATAGAGATAAGGTATCGCAGCATCTACCTTTACAGTTTATTTGATCCTGACGTTCGAACTTACGGGCCTTGTTGTCACAATGGGCCAGTACGGGAAGGCCTACCTCTCGCACGATGATCTTGGCGGTCGGCACATCGCAGATGTCAGACAGAGCCACGAAGTCCCCGAAGGATGACATGCGGTCAGCTCCTGGAGCAGGGGCAGAAAGGAAAAATGTGGGTATTTCAGGCCGTGTTGGTGCACTGGAATTCAGGCTCAGCGCCAAGATACCTCCCGAGACAATAAAGTTGGATTGCAAGGACCTTGTCCCAGATGCCCCAGGTACCTGGGGATTCAAACCCACGATCTATTGATCTACAGCTCAGCCTGCTTCCCAAAGGAGCCATAGAGGGTCTCTGCGAAGGGTCAGGGTGGCTTGTCGGCCTTATACAAGGGGTCCCGGGGTAAAGACATATTCACAGCGACACACAGCACCATCTATGGGCTACAATATCGCGCGAGGACTAAAACAGGATGGAAACCCGTAACAAGGTTTACCTATTTTTCTCCCATTAGCGTGGTTCGTTCAAGTCGTTTTGCATGTTATTTTAATGTTCAGTTTTAGACGGGACCCAGGCTGTACCTACCCCTGGCCCTGGCGTAGGCGGTGGCGATCGGGGTGAGGTCGGCGACCAGGTCCTCCACCATGCAGAGGCGGGCCTGCTCGGGGGAGAGGGGCGTGCCCACGGCCGCCCCGGCGGGGCTGACGTGCTTGAAGGAGGCGGCGGCGGGGAGGCCCAGGGCGGCCTTCAGCTCGCGCACCAGCTGCCAGGCGTTCAGGGCGTCACACAGGTTGATGAACCCGGGGGAACCGTTCAGCACTGAAACCACGTGAAATGACGTGAAATGACGTGAAATGACGTGGACTAAGGTGAAATGAAGTGAAATGAAATAAACTAACGTAAAATGACGTGAAATGAAAAGATATAAAATAACGTAAAATAAAGTGAAATGACGTGAAGTGAAATTAAGTGACGTGAAATGACGTGCACTGAAATAAAATGACGTGAAATGACAGAAAATGAAATGATGCGAAATGACATGAAATGTAATATAATGACGCGAAATAAAGTGAAACCAAATGAAAACTTGAAATGTACCATCATTTTCGTTTTGAATTACATCACTGCAAGAGGTGTGTGGGATACACTAATGGTCTACACCAGGCAAAGGAGCTTGACGAGCAAGGTGAAACAACCCCCCAAATCCCCACATATTAAGCCCGTAATGGCCTGCTATACATAATCCGAGAGGTTGGGAAAAATGCCACCATACGGCCTATCTGAAGGCAAGAATTAATGCTAAAACATTTTTTTTAAATGGTGGAGGGTGTCAATGTTGTGTTGACCTTTGACCGGGAGTTGGGGTGCCGTCGTGTAGAGCTGGGCCGGCTTCTGGTGAGGGTTCATGCCGTAGCGCAGGGGGAGCTGGGAGACCCCCTGGCTGTACTCCCGGCGGAAGTAGTTCGAGATGGCCCCGTCATACTCGGCCGTGTGGTTGAAGGCCTGGAGAAACAACAGAGACACGGGATGGTACCAACAGCTTTAGAGCAGGGAGGTTCAGCATGTATGTTCATGTAAAAAGGCCCAGCAGATCTTCAATGAATATTGACAATGTACCAAGTAAAGATATTATTTTATCTTCCAAAATTAACGTCAAATAAATTTCTTATTGTATTTTGCACATTGCATCCAAACTTGTTTTTTGCTCCAACGGACGGTTCCAACGATTTGTAGCGGTTAGAGGTCAAAGTGTGGGTTTTGTAGGGGTTAGAGGTCAAATTAGAGGTTCTGAATGGGTTAGAGGTCAGAGGGGGTTCTGTTAGGATTAGATGTCAGAGTAGGGGTTCTGTAGGAGTAAAAGGTCAGAGTGGGGGTTCCGTAAGGATTAGAGGTCAAAGTAGTGGTTCTGTATACGTTAGAACTCATAGTAGAGGTTCTGTAGAGGTTAGCCGTCAGAGGAGAGGTTCTGTAAAGGTTAAAGGTCAGAGTAGAGGTTCTGTAGGGGTTAGAGGTCAGAGCGGGGTTGTGTAAGGGTTAGAGGTCAGAGTGGGATTGTGTAGGGGTTAGAGGTCAGAGTGGGGTTGTGTAAGGGTTAGAGGTCAGAGTGGGGTTGTGTACCTTGACGGCCAGGGTCTTCCTGGTGTCTAGCGATGTGTCGTGCTGGGCGGACCCCTCCATCTCAGCGGCAATCCTAAAGCAAAACACACAAACTTAGCCTTCTTGTGGGAATTAAACTTTCTGGATAACAGCTGTATTTAATAGTGGCTGTTATTTGTCCATAAAGTATTCATGGTATTTTTAATCCAATCAATTAATTAAATCTGGACAATAATGATAGTATTTGTCCACATATATTATTCAGAATGTCTTTATTCTTATCAATAAATAATATATGATAGCCTTTGTCCACTCGACATTTTAAACACTCACTAAGCAAGACCAGAATAATATGTTATACAGATTAAAGCATGAAATTATCATCGCATTATTTATTCGCGTTCTTTGCCGAACTACCGGAAACCGAACCACGGCGGGGAAATCGTAACCTATTCCTATCTGGACGTTCTTTTTCTTATTTTCTCACTTCACCAAGAACACAAACAATAAAAGACATAAAACGTTAAAATGAAAACAATAATTTCATTGTGGAAGACAATAGCAGCGATCTGGCGAAAAAAACAAGGATTCGACATTTCGGAAAAAATAATTAAATTACATCTTGGTAAAAGAAATGAGGTTATCTAGGCAAGCATCGAGGGAAAGCACCCACATAACCTGGGTGTGTGGAGGGTGGGGTGGGTGGGGGTGGGGGAGCCTACCTGTCATAGTCGTTGGGGTCGCATACCACTGTCACCCGACCGTGGTTCTTGGCGGCAGCCCTCAGTAAGGTGACGCCACCTGGCGGGAAACAACCACAACACGTCAACACAAGAGTTTAAGACAAAGAAAACCAATAAAAACAACCAGACAGGCTGACCCCACATGCTTCGTAACTGAACAGACAAGCTTCATACGACACGATGAATGCAATCGTAGTCGGGTTTTTTTTTTAGTAAGTGCAATATAACATTTGTCACTTAGAAGAGAAAACAACAAAAGATTAATTCAGGCAAGCATAGACATTTGCACGTTTTTTTGCACGTTTTTTTGCAGGTAAGGCTAGAACCACGCACCGGCCGCTGGGCTTGGGCTGGTCTAGCCCAGCACAACAACAGCCGAACGCGCTACCCACTAGGCCACATGGTGACCCCTTCCTTGGAATTAAGATGCCACGCCACAAGACACCGGAATATTTTCTTCTGGCGGTTAGCTCTGCCAGGCCAGCCAGCGTGCCGGAGTTCGGAGATTCGCTTTGCGTCCCACTTTGCGAATATCTACACATGTGCAGGATAAGGATCCCACGTCCTGTTTCGAAAAGAGTGGAGAGTTTACATGGCTCCGCTGTAGGCTATCCTTGGTCCCCTTTCATGGACACGATATGGCGCTCATAGCTTAAGGTATCCCTCTTCCATTAACCGATTCCACTCACCGATGTCAATTTGCTCCACAGCATCCGCCAAAGTCACGTCCTCGGCGGATACAGTCTTCACGAAGGGGTAGAGGTTACACACAACGACCCTGAGGACAGACAGTGGTAGAGGTTACACACAACGACCCTGGGGACAGACAGGGGTAGAGGTTACACACAACGACCCTGAGGACAGACAGGAGTAGAGGTTACACACAACGACCCTGAGGGCAGACAGGCGTAGAGGTTACACACAACGACCCTGGGGACAGACAGGGGTAGAGGTTACATACAACTACCCTGGGGACAGACAGGGGTAGAGGTTACACACAACGACCCTGGGGACAGACAGTGGTAGAGGTTACACACAACGACCCTGGGGACAGACAGCGGTAGAGGTTACACACAACGACCCTGGGGACCGACATTGGTAGATGTTACACACAACGACCTGGGGACAGACAGGGGTAGAGGATACACACAACGACCCTGGGGACAGACAGGGGTAGAGGTTACACACAACGACCCTGGGGACAGACAGGAGTAGAGGTTACACACGACCCTGAGGACAGACAGGGGTAGAGGTTACACACAACGACCCTGAGGACAGACAGGGGTAGAGGTTACACACAACGACCCTGGGGACAGACAGTGGTAGAGGTTACACACAACGACCCTGGGGACAGACAGCGGTAGAGGTTACACACAACGACCCTGGGGACCGACATTGGTAGATGTTACACACAACGACCTGGGGACAGACAGGGGTAGAGGATACACACAACGACCCTGGGGACAGACAGGGGTAGAGGTTACACACAACGACCCTGGGGACAGACAGGAGTAGAGGTTACACACGACCCTGAGGACAGACAGGGGTAGAGGTTACACACAACGACCCTGAGGACAGACAGGGGTAGAGGTTACACACAACGACTCTGGGGACAGACAGTGGTGGAGGTTACACACAACAACCCTGAGGGCAGACAGGGGTAGAGGTTACACACAACGACCCTGGGGACAGACAGGAGTAGATGTTATACACAACGACCCTGGGGACAGACAGGGGTAGAGGTTACACACAACGACCCTGAGGGCAGACAGGGGTAGAGGTTACACACAACGACCCTGGGGAAAGACAGGAGTAGAGGTTACACACAACGACCCTGGGGACAGACAGGGGTAGAGGTTACACACAACGACCCTGGGGACAGACAGGGGTAGAGGTTACACACAACGACCCTGAGGGCAGACAGAGGTAGAGGTTACACACAACGACCCTGAGGGCAGACAGGCGTAGAGGTTACACACAACGACCCTGGGGACAGACAGGGGTAGAGGTTATACACAACGACCCTGAGGACAGACAGGGGTAGAGGTTACACACAACGACCCTGAGGGCAGACAGGGGAAGAGGTTACACACAACGACCCTGGGGACAGACAGGGGTAGAGGTTACACACAACGACCCTGGGGACAGACAGGGGTAGAGGTTACCACGACCCTGGGAACAGACAGGGGTAGAGGTTATACACAACGACCCTGGGGACAGACAGGGGTAGAGGTTACAACGACCCTGGGGACAGACAGGGGTAGAGGTTACACACAACGACCCTGGGGACAGACAGGGGTAGAGGTTACACACAACGACCCTGAGGGCAGACAGGCGTAGAGGTTACACACAACGACCCTGGGAACAGACAGGGGTAGAGGTTACACACAATGACCCTGGGGACAGACAGGGGTAGAGGTTACACACAACGACCCTGGGGACAGACAGGGGTAGAGGTCACACACAACGACCCTGAGGGCAGACAGGGGTAGAGGTTACACACAACGACCCTGGGGACAGACAGGGGTAGAGGTTACACACAACGACCCTGAGGGCAGACAGGGGTAGAGGTTACACACAATGACCCTGCGGACAGACAGGGGTAGAGGTTACACACAATGACCCTGGGGACAGACAGGGGTAGAGGTTACACTAGCATGAAGTCTCCCGGGACAACGAAATAGGGGTTGGATGAAACATGGGCCAGATGCAGGTATCACAACAATAATAGATTGACCGCAATATTGCCATAAACATTTACCTGCTTAAAAAGTGTCCATTTTTTTAGACCAAAGAACTGCAATAGTCGTGAATTATGAAGCAGTGCCGATACTAATGAACCCTACAAAAGGCTGTGTAAAATATCTCAGTGTTAAATTCATCATTTTGGCAAGCATTTTCTTTCCCACCAAAAACAGTAAATAATCACTCAGCAGGTATGAATACAGCCCTATAAACTATTGAAGGCAAACAACTTTCAGTAACAACCATTAATACTCTAAAAGGACCAAAACGCACATTGCAAAGCTTATTGCAAATCTTGTATGTATTTCTCCAGCACGTTATGGTTACTCTGAGTACACCTTACTGGTAATTAATCAACAATCTGTCAACATGTAAAAGATGGCGCACCTGATGTATTGGTATCCCTGCTTCTCCATGTCCTCTGTGTCAGTCCCAGACATGCGGGCAAGGATTCCTACAAACACGTCAGAGCATTATAAACCCTACATTAATTTGGCTGCATATTGCTATTCTACTTGATGATGACATAATGATGCCATTATGAATAAAAGGTTTTTAACAAAAAGGGAGAAAGATGGGAACTTGGCACATCATAGGATTAACCTGTTAACATTACATCCCATGAAGTAAGTATAAATGCTATATTTGGAAGTTTTGAGACAGTAGTCACTCACCAGCATGGACGGCAGGATGCAGTGTCTTGACACGCCCGCCCAACATCTCTGGGGCTCCTGTCACCTCCGATACATCTCTAAACAGCAACAAACAAGTCACAATTGCTGGCATTTTACTTAATTAACAACCATTTATACAAATCAATTCATGCTGATAAATTGTAGAAATTAACTTCTCATTAAAAAAAAAAGAAGATATTGTGAAAATTAAATATATATATTTACATTTAAGCTAGACTAGAAATATATGAAATAATTTGTTTATTTACAAAAAGGGGAAATTCAAGAAAAATTGTATTATATATAATAGCACACACAAAAAAAACTATAAATCTGAACACAATGTAAATGCATCTAAGCTATCCTATAAAATCTGTTAGACACAGCACTTAGGTAAATATAAAACTTTAGTATTCTAAGCTATGTCCCCCAGAGTATCCCCCTACCCATTGCATCAAAAGTAATGGCATCTTTATCCTGCACAAATAGACATTTGCAGTTGGGATTCGAATAATGCAGCTGCTTAGGCTGGCCTAGCAGGCCACAATAAACAACAGACAAATGTGTTAACTACAGGGCCATATGCCAAGAACAGTTATTATGATCTACAGTAGCAATTGTAGGTATTCACCCTTGGTAACTGACCTGATAGGAATGCCTGCCTCACGGATGGCTTTTGCCGTTCCACCAGAACCAATCAACTGTAACCCGAGCTGATGGAGGCGCTGGGCGAATGGAATGAGTCCATGCTTATCCCAGGCCGTTAACAATGCTGTAAGGAGACAATTTAAAGTACATATAAATCAAGACATAATTTCACTAGAAAACATTTCAAAAATCGGAGATGTACACTCCCATTCTCCCAGTCACTAATGACAATTTTACGCCAGGTGACCTGTACCAGCAAAGTTGGTCACCTGGTTGGAGACTGAACTTCATCCTTCACAAAAATTCTTGTTCTTTTGTCTATGTTATCATAGCCATATAATTGGTGTGCAGTAAAACCTTGGTTTCAAATGATTTCATAATGGCCAAGGCATCACAGGGCCGTTGACAAGAAATCGACCTGTATTTGCATGGACTTCAAAACTCCAGGCCCCTATGCCATTATGCACAAAACCAATTATATTTCTTATTTGAACAAACTTTATACTTAATACAAAAGAAACCACAGACAGAGTAAACAGAAGTGAACAATAATAGCCCTTGGCAATGCAGGACTGGTTATTGCTGGTTAGATCATGGGGTATATGTTCACAACAGCTGAACTACCAGAACAGCTGTATGGGTTAGGGCGGGTGGAGTGGCGGTCTATAGGAGGGGTCAAAGCAAAGCGATTGAGGAGCCGTATGTAATGAGGTCTAAGCTCGGGTGTGAAAATGGCATTCTGCTACCAGTTAGACTACCACTCATCCATTGGCTATTTTTTTTATTCCATTGAGTGAGTCATCACACTGAAACTACAGGCCGCACTAAGATAAAAGAATGGCCAGAAGAATAAACCGAAGCCGTTAAAGCGATAACAATCACACCGCCGAGCATCCTCCACTACATATCTCCCCCCCCCTCCAACCAGCCACTATGGGGTGGGGAGACCATACGGCTGTTGTAGAAGCACGGACGATCAGGAGGATCGATTGTTAACTGAATAACATAACAAATTTATCTGAGCAACCACACTTTCATAAATTTAAGAGCGTGAATGGCTATCAGAAAATTATAGTAAGTGTACAAGTCAAATAAATCATTTGTACAAGCCAGGCACACGTCCGGAGGGGAGGGGTGGGGGGGGATAGCCCCAATTTGCCCAATTCAAAATTCCCTAGAAAACGAACTTAGTAAGTCTTAGGACTGCATTGGTAAAATTGAAAAGCTAATAGTGACTGATGAGAAGCTCCCCTTAGACCTGCACTGAAAGTGGTTTTTTTAAGACGGTCAACGCTCACTCAGTCACCTAACTGGTCACAAACCTTTCTGAGAACACGAACCAAGATGAACTGCACTCATGCAGCCACCTTTCTGGGCCTTAGTGCACAAGCCGGCAGGACACAAAGAAGCTGAATTTTCAGCAAAAGAACAATTTGACATCCATTTTTAACTATACCCTAATCATCTCTGATACTTATTGCAGTAAAAGTGCCAAGGTAAATCGGTTATTAATATGCATATCACTCAGAAACTAACAAAAAGTTGCCTTACCTAGATTTCCCGCTGCCATCGTGGTGTTGTGTCACACGTGTTCGGAGGCTCAGCGAGTTGTGGCGCCCTCTGATGGGCCGCGTGAGACGTAGAGCGCCTGGCTGGTTCCCGGACCGGCGATAATATGGAACGCCGTTTGTCCCGAACATGTTTAATTTGTAACCGAACGACATGGAATCGTGCATCGGCCTATAGAAATGGCCTGACGTCACATATTGTGGTGCGCATGCATAGTAGGTGAAAATACGGAGCCTCGTTATCGTGCAGGTGAAAACATTGCCACGTGGTTATAAATCTGCATACAAATCTCGTGTTTTGTGTCTTTTGTACTGGTTTTGTTCCGTGGGTTTGCGTCTGTTTTTCTTTCGTTGTGCTATGTCCTAAAACTATTTGGAAACCCTACCTGGTGTAGTTAGTGCCAGGTACCCAGAAAACTAAAAGTAGCTGACCTAAAGCCCAACGAAGCAACAGAGAAGTGGGCGACCGTCTTCTTGGGATGAAGCCTGTTGTTATGAGTAGACCCATGCAAAAACTTAATGCAGAAACAACTTTATGTAGGTCAGAATTAATGCATATTGAAACATCATAATTTCCATTAATCCAGTGGATATCCCCATCCCTCATTTGTTCCTGCCAAGTTCTCACCTCCTACTTGCTGATACATAATTGGAAACGTACCTAATTAAGTTGTCTTAATTAATAAGGCCCAAAGCAAATGCATACCCTGAATTTGGGGGAAAGACGTTTTCTCTTGCCCTCAATTTGTGGATAAAAAATATTCTTGTTGAACTCGACAGAAAATTCTCTCCTTAACAAAATGGGGGGTAGAACAGGGTGGCTCGGTTCTCTGATTTCTTTTTTGGGGGTTGGCATGTTCTCTAATCTCTGATTTTTTGGCTGGCATGTTCTCTGATCTTAGGCAGTATCTTTGAACTCAGATTTTTTTCTGATCTCTGATATTTGATTTTTCCCAAGCTCTGATCTGAGATCTCTGATGTTTGTTGGCCCATCTTCTATGATCTTAGATTATTTTCCACTGCCCCCCCCCCCCCCGCAAAAAAAACCCCACTTTGCATTGAACTTGACAGAATTGCTTTAATTTTAATTTGTCCTTACATTTATTGAAGAAGTTGCCTTGAACTTGACGGAAAAATTACTTCCCCTCAATCTTATAACCTTGTGGTGAAAAATAATTCATATTTATTTTTTGGGGGGTTTGGTGGGGGGGGGGCTTTTATTTGCGTCATGGTAATGGACTGACGTCACAATTTTTGTACGCATGCAGACTAAGCGCAGACTATCGCGCCCTTGAAAACTTTCCCGCGGATACGTAAGCATAGCGTCTTTCTCAGTGTTTTCTGTCGAATTTGTCCGTGGTTTCGCGCCCGTTTTTGTTTATTTAACGATGTCCTACGAATTGTTGGAATGCTTGCCTGGTGAGGCTAGGGCCAGGGGGGTGACTCAAAAAGAGTTGCATAATGCTCTATAGATCAACCGACTTTTACCCCTAGCTAACAATAATGCTTGCCATAAATTTGGCAAAAAAATAATTAAACCCTTGACCGGAGAGAAAAAATTTCCCTTAAATTTTCATTTCTTGGGGTAAGGGTGGGGAGGGAGTTTGCTAAACAAAAAAAGGTTACATTAACCTTGCTCCCATATTAGATAAAGACAAATTCTTGCTCTCATATTACCAAATAAAAATAAGATTGCTCCCATTGCAGCGCAAATATTTGTGGCCCAAGCTAGAAATGATAGCCAAGAAGTAGTCCTGCCCCCACGCCCAGCGTGGATACAGAAATTAGCAAAAATGGACGGCGGGAAGTCCAATAAAAGCTTGCGACCGAGGGGGAGTGGGGAGCACTACAAAAGGGCGGGGGTCCACACCTCAGATGGCCTAACTTGCATTGAAAAACAGCATTCCTCCTCAAAAAGGGAGAGGAGGTCCGGCCCCCCCTGGTTCCGCCCATGCCCCCCCCCCCCACCCTTGTTTCGTCTTGCATATTGTGGTTGGAGCAACCCTAGACCTTGCACTGCTTCAGCATGATTTTATTTGCATAGGCAGAGCTATATATATAGGGAAAGTACGGCGTCCGATTTGGGGAGAATCAGAGCGGAACGCATGCAAATGGCTGGGCCACGTGCGTTTGTTTTCACCTGCGCTCAGTGCGCCGCCTGGCGAGTATAATGCGCATGACCGGAAGTCCATTTCTATGAATCGACTTTAACGCCAGTCAACAAAGCTCGCCACCCACCCCCCACCCCCCTACCCTAAAATTCCCTAATGGTATTTTTAGCGTCAAAATTAGCACTCATAGATCTACAGCAATATGTTCCACGCGAAACTTAAATTGCAAAATAGTTTCAATGAAAATTATGTAATTAGGCCCTTAGTGTATGATAAAACATACTTATTGTACGTAATAAATAACAATGTTGTTACCATCGCTGCCGGTTTTTTGCCTTTTTAATTATGTTACGTAGTTCACATAGTCAGATATTTCTCATCATAATGCGCCACAATCGCGGTCCAGTCTTGTGTGTGGGTCGAGGGGAGGTGTGTGTGTGGTTGGGGGGGGGGGGGGCGAAGAACTGTTTGTGGCTCGTATGGCGTTTCGTGCCCTCGTGCGTGTTGAGGCCAATGGAACCGAGCGCTTGGCCTTGCTCTAACATTTAATTTCTTGTGCAAGCTATGATATATATATTCTAGGTAACTTTAATGTTCTCTTAATATTCTCGACTATGACTGATTGCGAAACAAAGTGTTGTTGCAGCAATGGATTGATCAACACAGTCATAGAGTCTGATGTAGCTTTTCACGCTTTATACGTTTTACCTCTAAACAGCGACAGAATGTAATTCCCAGAGTCTGGGAGTCTGGGAGTCTGGGAGGTAATAACACGTTTTGGTCAGTAATCCCCCCACTCCCCTTTAAAAAATCAAGAAGGCTATCAATGAAGGAATCGTCTCGTACAGCAATTTCCAGCTATATATATATATATGATTTTCAGGATGTTCTATGAAAACGAGAAATGCCCTTGGCACATAATCTAACTGTGAATGTTAACTGCAAAACATAGATATCTTATTGTATTTCAAAAGTTTGGAAAAAAACGCCTGTAATGTCTGAATGTTAGCTTAAACAGATTTTATTTACGCAATTGGAAAGCAGGCTTACCTATACCATTTTTTTTGCTGTTGTAATGCTAAACGCGATGTTGATGGCGTAGTACACAAGAAAGCCACACCTTCGCACAGGAGATGTACCATTTTGAGAAAATAATGCATCTTATCAAGCTGCGCCGGTAATAATTGCGCGCCGATGTGTAATTATACAATAAGAACCTAAATTTATCATTTCCAGTCAAACCATATTTTAAGTTTTGATGGAAAATATTGCTGCATGAAAATTATTTTTTGATTGACAGCTGATCGTTATAGATAGAAGCGACGCGTACTACGTCACAGTTTTGGGTGTATAGTTCATTGTACGTTTTACTCCACAATGTTAAAGATACAGTGGCGGAATCAGGTAAGGTATTTTAGAGACAAGAATAGATCATTCATGCACTAATATGTAACAAGTTTTGAGCCAGACATGATTTTGATGAGAAACAACTGTTTGAATAGCTTTAAGTGGTGTGACAGGAACTTTGACGCTCACTTTCACCGCTTCCCCGTCCAGCGCTCTAAATAAGTGATAACTGGTATCACCTATTGATTGTTTTGTTGATTGGACGTATCACACAAGTATTCCAGCTGATAACCGTGACACAGCACCACTCATTGGGTCTGCAATGATACACCCTTAGCGACGGCCCGTGGCCATAGGCTGTATCACCCGTATACAAACCATATCAGTCGCTGTACAGGTTAGGCCACCACGTATATCGCCGTCTTATCTCAATTCATAAAGGATCAAAGATTACAGGTAAGTGTCCAAGCAACCGCTTATGGCCAGTAGGTGCCTGCTACCAGGGCCCCATAATAGTGTATAGGGCCTTGTGGACGTGCACACCCATAGGCCCGACAGGCATCAACAACATGCATACAAGGTTTTTATTGTTCACAGATGGTTCCAAACGTCTGCCCGCTTATAATACGTGTGTTGTGTGTGTGACGTAAGCCGTTCTGCAAGCTCGCATTGTAGGATATGACTTGTACGGACCTGAGGCACGGATCGAGAAATATACATCGTTATTGCTGTCGGCTGCAAGATTTAAGAGAAGGAGATACTGGGGTTGTTATGTAAGTAACGATTGGCTCCATTTGCTTTACCTGCCAACCAATACACTGGGATCTGTTTGGTTGTCCCGCCGCGCGTACTGTGGCACACATGTAATTGGATTGTGACGTCTGCACCACCCGGCTTGTGAAACAGGCATACTAGCCATGCTTGACATTCTAACGGTCTCAGTTTTCGTCATCATCATCGTCGGCATCTTCATAGTCTGTCTCCTGGTGCTGTGTTCGAGGACTATCTGCGGACATAGGCCCTGCTGGCGCCGTCCGGACCCCAGCACCGCCGGCGGATCCAGTGTCAGTGAGCGCCGTGGGGCAGGCGGTGGCGGTGGCGGCGGCGGCGGAAGCGGTGGCGGCGGGGGGAGAAGCGGCGCGCAGGAATACGGACGGAGCCCCGGGGGGTTAAGTCCAGAACCGGATCACATTCCGCTGGACGGTTACTTCGACCCGGCCATGCTGGAGGGAAACATCCACGGGGAGCCTCCGCCCTATCAGGAAGTCAACTCTTATAAACTGCCGACGTACGACGAAGCCATTGGCACGGCCGCCCCGGCGGTGTCTGTCGACATCGGGCGCGACAACGTCGCCTTTCACATCGAGGCTGACACCGACAGCGAGGCTGCACAGCCTGGGTCATCCGCGCATGCGCACAGCGGCGGCACCGGAGGTAAAGACCATGAGGTTTCGCCGTGTGAAAGAGCGAGTTGCCTTCAAACAGAGGACCAATCGAGTAACACTCCTGGAGAAGTTGCTGAACATCTAGAGACCATTTGCGTGGAATCCACATCGGAAACTGAAGCAGGACACAACAGGTCTTCCTCGCATGGCAATGAGAGCGGGGAGGGCCATCAGAGAGGAGCAGGGCACGCAGCAGAACCACACGACGAAGGTGTCCCATTTCTTGACGCCATAAGAACAGACAACACTTGTGATCGAAACGGGTTTGATGACGGGGGTGTGGTGCACAATATCCCAGCAGTTGTACCTTGAATAATCTCCCCCGCAACGAGAACTTTCTTTCTTTACAATTCGTATAATTTATGCATTAACGATACTGTGACTTAATAGGATTTCGATGTTTCTATATATGTTCCTAAAGGCTGGATGCGAAGCTAATCTAGCGCTAGTAGTCAAATCGCCAAATCATGGCAGGGATCGATTTAATAGATCGAATACGTGTCCGGTCACGTTTTAGGCAATAGACGGCTAAGCCCCTATACCGCATTACGTATACAGGCCTACGTAACGCTCGGTTTGTGGATCGATTTTAGTGCTTGAAACGCACATATTATCACACATGCGACATCCATTGCGGTAGACCGGATCACGACATCACACCGTTGTGATACCGCTACAAGGTGTCTCGTTACCATTAAAGTTACTACTTCAACGAAAAGCAAACATCGGATGAGCGGGGTCGCACAAATTTGGCGGGAAGAATTCAGAGCCAAGCGCATTTAAACGTCACCTGTCGTTGTGAAACCCGGCTAGACAAATCCGAATATTTTTTCAGGCGGCCCCGCCGGTTCGCTTATTTACAGGTTGTTGAAATAGTAACTTTAATTACTGCATTAGTGCATCGGAGAACTACAAAACAGCTCACCGTGTGGAACACTGTTTTCTTTCAATGTGCTTATGACCTCGAGCGCTTACCTCCGTTGGTCACAATCAGTCACTCAGTCAGTACTAATCGGATATGCGAGCGGAGTTGTCGGCGCAGATATTTAGAACATGCGCTCTCATAATTTCCGCTCTTGTGCGGATCAACCGAACGCCAAATACGCGGTCCGCTGGAATGTTGCACTTGCTGAACTGCACCAATCTTGAGTATCGTTAAGCAGTACCATAACAATAAATCAACGGATTCGTGTTGTGCTATATATTTCATTCTCTTTGTTATAATACTTATTACAGATTGTTTACAGGAGTAAATACTGCGTTATATATATTTAGCGTATTGTGAGGCCTGGACGCCATGTTGACAATCCGTGTGATCCTCCTCTGGGTGGGGAGTAAGGTCTGGGAGTATAATGTACCACGTGACCGTGCTGTCGGAAGACAATCTTCGCGTTCGGTTATGCACTCCGCAAAGTCCGATTACTCGCATACCCGAACTCGCCCGTAAGCTCTGGGTTGAGTTGTGGAGCACGATCGACCGCCGCGTACACTTTGTTGCGGGCATATCCACTAAATAATTAATCCTAATTTTGAAGTAGAAGCACATTCTAAATAGTGTAAAGTATTGATAAATAAAGGATAATTATTATGCATTGACGTGCATATATTCAGGGTTGTATCACACTTTGTTGTGACAGGGACAAAACAGCACAGTAAATCATTATCCATGGAAATGGAAATCACGGAAGTAAAACCGTCAAAAGTATTCACATCGAGGAATATGATAAAATTGTTTCGAATATCTAAAATCTGCAATGAAAGCTCGAGACCGAGGAAACTGCTCCTGGACAATGTTACTATTGCATTTGAAGATAGATTTAGAACCTCCAGAGAACGAACACCCGAGAATGCGGAAAGTTCGATGATACTGATCACCTGGTCACTCAAGTCCAAAAAGATCAACGCATGAAGCCCTCTGAACGCGTCCGCAGACAATGCCTCTAGTTTGTTGTGTCTTTCCCGCCAAAACTAAAGAGGTCAAAATACAAATAAGAATCAGTCCTTGAATCATTTAACATTTCTTTTGTCTATACTCCTTCCATGCCAGACTGCCAAATAGTGTATCTTAGCCTTGCCCGTGATATCAATTTACCACAAGTTTTCATTTTAGTGGTAAACGTCATCCGTGTGTGCTTCGCGATGCTTTGTTATAAGTAACAGTGCCGCGACAGAGTTCTGTGGTGTCCCGGGATAGACACGTTTGCCACAACAAGGTCGAAACGGCGATGTTTATCCGGTTTCTGAATTTATAGAATGAAACAATCGAGTTTTCTGCAAATTTGGATATAAATTTCGCCTGGGCTTAGTTTTGGCAGGAAATAACTCCGTTCTTCCATGTAAGAGCGAACTATAGTTTCAGCATAGCTCACGTATTACTCACGCCCAACGTTTACTAAAATAATGCATTTCGTGGGTTCTAACATGGAAGATGGACACCTTTCAGGGAACCCATTGCGTGTTGTAGGGTATCGCTCAAATCCACGTTAGTGCGCTTGTATTGGCGAGGAGAGAAGGAAGTGTTGCGTTGCGTTGTGTCCATCTGTGCGTGTGTGTGTGCGTCTCCGTGATCGGGATCTCAGCGGTCCAATCTAAATCTGAAAGGTCAAAGCGGGATCTGACGGTCAATGTGGATTCTAGCGGTTGAATATAGATGGGGGCGGGGTGGTGGTGAAATCCTAGGGGACCAATCCGGATCTGAGAGGTCAAATCTGGATCTGAGGGTTCAATCCGAATCTTAAGGGTCAAATCTGGGTCTGAAAGGTCAAATTGGTATCTGATGGATGAATCTGGATCAATCCGTATCTTAGAGGTTCAATCGGGATCCTGGGGATTAAATATGGATCTGAAGGTCCATCCGGATTCTGGCCTGGATAACATATGGATCTAAAGGGTGAAATCGGGATCTGAGGGTCTATCCGGAGCCTATGGATCAAATCTGGATCGTAGGAGGGGTAAAATCAGGATCCCGGATCTCAATCCGGATCATAGGGGTCCTATCTGGATCTGAAGGGTAATATCGGGATCTGACGGGTCAATCAGGATACAAGTGGTCGAACCCGGATCCTAGGGGACGAATCCTGGGGGATAATTATAAAATTTCCTGCCGCTTCCAGCCGCCCCTCAGCCCATGATCATCCCATGGCATTCTTACAATCAGCTTGTTACACAGTAATAGGGTATTACTTAAAGTGAGTTCACGTGGTAGGCAATAGCAGAGAAGCAATATGAGGTGATAAATATGAGGTGATCACATGCTGGAATGGAACTGTTGGTTTTGCTCTCATACGTCCCTAATTGTTTGCAATTAATAAAAACGAAAAATGTGGGCCTATTGCAACGACTTGGTCTATTGGCACCCAACTCGCCAAGGATCTTCACTATTGGGTCGCCTCATGTATACCAAGAACCGAGAAAACGGCGATCGCACTTCCCAATTCTGTTTCAATGGTCAATGAAAATTTGGGCCTGTTGTGAATATACGAATTGGGGTCATTTTGCAAAAATTGTGTATCTGTAAATAGGAAACATGTATCTGGTGATAACTAGTGAAAGAAAAAATATTATTCCTCATAGGGACTTCCGGTTTATATGACGTTATACGTTGTATCAGGGAACAACAAATGCCGTGCATAACTCTTTCGGCAGTACCGGAAAGTGTACGTCAAAAATGACGGCATATAACTAAGATGGAAGTTTGTCGGCGTTTCATTGTTACCTACTTAGGCATTAGCTATCATCGCCAGAGTTCATCAGTGGCTCAAGTAAACATATATAAGCCACGTCGTTGCTTTTGGTAACCGTCAATGACGTCATGTAGCTACACGGTGACGTCATGTAAGACGAAAACCTCCAAGGAACCATCCATAAGGTGTCTAGAAAATCGTTTCAGGCTTCAAAATGCGTCATAATATATGTTCCAGTTTCATTAAACGACCGGAAGATACATCACGTGACGTCATCGATAAGTCACGTACCTAAACCACGGTTTCAGCTGCATTGTAGGGCCCCTGAGGGGGGTTAGACATGTCGCATGTCGATTTTAAAAAGAGGTCTCTGTCGCATGTGGACTTTTGAAAAGAGATCCATGTCGCATGTCGACTTTTGAAAAGAGGGGCATGTCGCATGTCGATTTTAAAAAGAGGTCCCTGTCGCATGTGGACTTTTGAAAAGAGGTCCATGTCGCATGTCGACTTTTGAAAAGAGGTCCCTGTCGCATGTGGACTTTTGAAAAGAGGTCCATGTCGCATGTCGATTTTAAAAAAAGGTCCCTGTCGCATGTCGACTTTTGAAAAGAGGGGCATGTCGTATGTCGATTTTAAAAAGAGGTCCCTGTCGCATGTGGACTTTTGAAAAGAGGTCCATGTCGCATGTCGACTTTTGAAAAGAGGTCCCTGTCGCATGTGGACTTTTGAAAAGAGGTCCATGTCGCATGTCGACTTTTGAAAAAAGGGGCATATTGCATGTCCATTTTAAGAGAAGGTCGATGTCGCGTGTCGCTAAGTCTTATGTCGCATGTCGATTTTAATGCCGCCCCAACGTCGCGTTGTCGATTTTAAATATCGCTGTGTCGATCGCCGTGTCGAAAAAGGCCCTCTGGGGCCCTCAGTGTGGGGATAAGTAACTTGAAAACACGCACGGGGCGCGTTATGACACCTTCCTAGCCTGAAATTAACAACTCCTGTGCCCAGGTGTTTTGGAGTTCATTTGCCAACTACGTGAACAACATACCCTAATCGTTACATTAAATAGATACGTATGGATTTTGGCCGGGGTGATGCATAAAGGTCGTGGAGACAGTTGTGGCCGGGGTGGTGCATAAAGATCGTGGAGACAGTTGTGGCCGGGGTGGTGCATAAAGGTCGTGGAGACAGTTGTGGCCGGGGTGATGCATAGAGGTCGTGGAGACAGTTATGGCCGGGTGGTGCATAGAGGTCGTGGAGACAGTTGTGGCCGGGGTGGTGCATAGAGGTCGTGGAGACAGTTGTGGCCGGGGTGGTGCATAAAGGTCGTGGAGACAGTTGTGGCCGGGGTGGTGCATAGAGGTCGTGGAGACAGTTGTGGCCGGGGTGGTGCATAAAAGTCGTGGAGACGGTTATGGCCGGGGTGGTGCATAAAAGTCGTGGAGACAGTTGTGGCCGGGGTGGTGCACAAAGGTCGTGGAGACAGTTGTGGCCGGGGTGGTGCTTAGAGGTCGTGGAGACAGTGGCCGGGGTGGCGCACAAAGGTCGTGGAGACAGTTATGGCCGGGGTGATGCATAAATGTCGTGGAGACAGTTGTGGCCGGGGTGGTGTATAGAGGTCGTGGAGACAGTTGTGGCCGGGGTGGTGCATAAAGGTCGTGGAGACAGTTATGGCCGGGGTGGGGCATAACGGTCGTGGAGACAGTTGTGGCCGGGGTGGTATAGAGGTCGTGGAGACAGTTGTGGCCGGGGTGGTGCATAGAGGTCGTGGAGACAGTTGTGACCGGGTTGGTGTATAGAGGTCGTGGAGACAGTTGTGGCTGGGGTGGTGCATAGAGGTCGTGGAGACAGTTGAGGCCGGGGTGGTGCATAGAGGTCGTGGATACAGTTATGGCCGGGGTGGTGCATAGAGGTCGTGGAGACAGTTGTGGCCGGGTTGGTGTATAGAGGTCGTGGAGACAGTTGTGGCCGGGGTGGTGCATAGAGGTCGTGGAGACAGTTGAGGCCGGGGTGGTTTATAGAGGTCGTGGAGACAGTTGTGGCCGGGGTGGTGCATAGAGTTCGTGGAGACAGTTGTGGCCGGGGTGGTGCATAGAGGTCGTGGAGACAGTTGTGGCCGGGGTGGTGCATAGAGGTCGTGAAGACAGTTGTGGCCGGGGGGGGGGGGGGTGCATAGAGGTCGTGAAGACAGTTATGGCCGGGGTGATGCATAAAGGTCGTGGAGACAGTTGTGGCCGGGGTGGTGCATAGAGGTCGTGGAGACAGTTGTGGCCGGGGTGGTGCATAGAGGTCGTGAAGACAGTTGTGGCCGGGGGGGGGGGGGGTGCATAGAGGTCGTGAAGACAGTTATGGCCGGGGTGATGCATAAAGGTCGTGGAGACAGTTGTGGCCGGGGTGGTGCATAGAGGTCGTGAAGAAAGTTGTGGCCGGGGGGGGGGGGTGCATAGAGGTCGTGGAGACAGTTGAGGCCGGGGTGGTGCATAGAGGTCGTGGAGAGAGTTATGGCCGGGGTGGTGCATAGAGGTCGTGGATACAGTTGTGGCCGGGATGGTGCATAGAGGTCGTGGAGAGAGTTATGGCCGGGGTGGTGCATAGAGGTCGTGGATACAGTTGTGGCCGGGATGGTGCATAGAGGTCGTGGATACAGTTGTGGCCGGGGTGGTGCATAGAGGTCGTGGAGACAGTTATGGCCGGGGTGGTGCTTAAAGGTCGTGGAGACAGTTGTGGCCGGGGTGGTGCATAGAGGTCGTGGAGACAGTTGTGGCCGGGGTGGTGCACAAAGGTCGTGGAAACAGTTGTGGCCGGGGTGGTGCATAGAGGTCGTGGAGACAGTTATGTCCGGGGTGGTGCATAGAGGTGGTGGATACAGTTATGGCCGGGGTGGTGCATAAAGGTCGTGGAGACAGTTGTGGCCGGGTGGTGTATAGAGGTCATGGAGACAGTTGTGGCCGGGGTGGTGCTTAGAGGTCGTGGAGACAGTGGCCGGGGTGGCGCACAAAGGTCGTGGAGACAGTTGTGGCTGGGGTGGTGCATAGAGGTCGTGGAGACAGTTGTGACCGGGGTGGTGCATAGAGGTCGTGGAGACAGTTGTGGCCGGGGTGGTGCACAAAGGTCGTGGAGACAGTTGTGGCCGGGTGGTGTATAGAGGTCGTGGAGACAGTTGTGGCCGGGGTGGTGCATAGAGGTCGTGGAGACAGTTATGGGCGGGGTGGTGCATAGAGGTCGTGGAGACAGTTGTGGCCGGGGTGGTGCATAGACGTCGTGGATACAGTTATGGCCGGGGTGGTGCATAGAGGTCGTGGAGACAGTTATGGCCGGGGTGGTGCATAGACGTCGTGGATACAGTTATGGCCGGGGTGGTGCATAAAGGTCGTGGAGACAGTTGTGGCCGGGTGGTGTATAGAGGTCGTGGATACAGTTGTGGCCGGGGTGGTGCATAGAGGTCATGGAGACAGTTGTGGCCGGGCTGGTGCATAAAGGTCGTGGAGACAGTTGTGGCCGGGGTGGTGCAAAAAGGTCGTGGAAACAGTTGTGGCCGGGGTGGTGCATAGAGGTGGTGGATACAGTTATGGCCGGGGTGGTGCATAAAGGTCGTGGAGACAGTTGTGGCCGGGTGGTGTATAGAGGTCGTGGAGACAGTTGTGGCCGGGGTGGTGCATAGAGGTCGTGGAGACAGTTGTGGCCGGGCTGGTGCATAAAGGTCGTGGAGACAGTTGTGGCCGGGGTGGTGCACAAAGGTCGTGGAGACAGTTGTGGCTGGGGTGGTGCATAGAGGTCGTGGAGACAGTTGTGACCGGGGTGGTGCATAGAGGTCGTGGAGACAGTTGTGGCCGGGGTGGTGCACAAAGGTCGTGGAGACAGTTGTGGCCGGGGTGGTGCTTAGAGGTCGTGGAGACAGTGGCCGGGGTGGCGCACAAAGGTCGTGCCTAGCCTCTCCCTCTCTCTCTCTGACTAATCGTAAGATTAGTTCATGCGGCCCGCCGGTTCGTATGTTTAAATGTGCCTATGATACGACAATGTAGCTGTAGGTCGGTCGATCTCTATCCAGTGGACTGCGTGACATCCAGATTCTGTGGGTCGTCGTATTTTGTAAAAAAAAACACAACATAAACACAAAATGAGAAACGTCACGTTTATAAAACAAATGTCAGCCATCATTGAACATTATTATTATTATGAACGCCTGATATAGTATAGCCCGATATAGCGATCCTTTATGGTGAGTTTCCTTTGAAATATATGTCTGCATTGAGGTCGCCCCTATAAGGCAGGACGTTCAGTAGATGGTTTACGACATGCAGTTTTATACTATTGTTTATCCTGGGTGGATATGAGATAAATCTCGTTCACTTCTATATGTGTCGTAATCTTGTAGCTTGATAAATGCCGAAGATTTACGAGTTCGGCGACCTATGTCGGATTTTCCCTGTGATCGCAATATAACTAAGAGGAGAGGAGCCTATATTTTCTTGGGGCTCACAGGCACGGCCTTTGCTTTGGTAAGAGCGTTTCGCGCGGCCACTCACTAAAATTCAAACACCGGCGGCGGTGGCCCTGGGGGAGGGGGTCCACCGGGCCCTGGGGGTGGAGGTCCACCTGGCCCTGGGGGTGGAGGTCCACCCGGCCCTGGGGGTGGAGGTCCACCCGGCCCTGGGGGTGGAGGTCCACCCGGCCCTGGGGGTGGAGGTCCACCCGGCCCTGGGGGTGGAGGTCCACCCGGACCTGGGGGTGGAGGTCCACCCGGCCCTGGGGGTGGAGGTCCACCCGGCCCTGGGGGTGGAGGTCCACCCGGCCCTGGGGGTGGAGGTCCACCGGGTCCTGGGGGAGGGGGTCCACCGGGCCCCGGGGATGGAGGTCCACCCGGCCCTGGGGGTGGGGGACCACCCGGCCCTGGGGGAGAAGGTCCACCCGGCCCCGGGGGTGGAGGTCCACCGGGCCCTGGAGGAGGGGGTCCACCCGGCCCCGGGGGTGGAGGTGGTCCACCCGGCCCTGGGGGTGGAGGTGGTCCACCCGGCCCTGGGGGTGGAGGTGGTCCACCCGGCCCTGGGGGTGGAGGTGGTCCACCCGGCCCTGGGGGTGGAGCAAGGCTAACTCTGGAAGCCATTAAAGATCGGCTTGGCACTCTAGAGGCAGACACCCTGGCTCCAACGGGCCGCATGGAAGTTCGACTTGATGACACATGGGTCTTGCTGAGCATTGGTTCGCTCTCTGCAATCAATCGATTAAACTTCGTTCGAACATTCATTGCAAACTTCACCTGGTTAATTACTATGCAAAATAATGTTAAGGGGCTTTACATCGGTTCTCTTCAACAGGTAAATTAGAAGGACTCTGAATATTTGTAATGCCTAAAGTTTAACCTTATATTCATGCTGAATTTTCAAAACAACAAGTTAAAGTGGGCTTATTGCATACTTGCCTGGGGAATTTGGGTCCCTGGGAATTTTTTTCTCTGGCGTGCTGCAATCGCAGCAACATTTGTACAAAATCCGGCCAGAGAGGTACCAGATACCCATCTTTGGCATGACCTCCTGCATTCCAGAGTCAATCAGTGGTTGGAATTTCTTCTTGATTCGATTTCTGTACAAAATAAAATACTTTAAGATAAACACCCAATAGTAGCTTCGAACAAGCAAAGTACAACATATAACGCAAACAAATTGCAAAAGTAATATCACACATGTCACTTTTTCTATAGTGAGGAAGCTCCTTTCATATAGGATACGCCCTTTATTTTTTGTGGACCCCCCGTTCCCCCCCGCCACATACACACACCCACATGTTCCGCCTGTCTTCAAAACATGCCTGTTTATTTAATAGTAAATCGAACAGATCAAATGTATGGGACAAATGAAATTTGTTTTTCGCAAATGGAACGCACTCATGAAGCCCTCGCCGCGTGTTCGACACACTTGAATGAATTAATAGTCATCGTAACAGGCGAATCAAAATAAGGGCGTCAGGAGGGGGAGGGTGGGGGGGGCAAGGGGTATTTGCGTTCCTCGGGATTGGGCTTTTCATTTCACCGTGAACTGGGAATGACGAAAATAATTCTTCGTGAACTGGGAATGGGATATTAGCCGACCGCCGTGATCAAGGATTTGCATTAATCGTGAACTGGGAATTTTAATATTAAATAACCGTGAATCGGGAAATCATCAATTTAGTACCGTGTATCCGCCCTTCCATTGCATGCGGAGCGTTCTGTTTTTAATTCATTGTGACCTGGAAATGACGAAATTTAGTGTTCGAGATCTGGGAACACGAACCCCCTCCCCCCCCCCCCCCTCCCCCTCATGAGCTTGGCTGGGTTACATAGCTCTAGTCTCTCCCCACCATCCCCCCACGCCGAACGCAGAGCAATCGTCACAGTGTAAAAACAATCCGCAGCCAGAGATCTTCTATCGAAACGTGGCGAGGGTCTTGTCAAGGAAAGTAAAGGGCAGTATAAGTGACAATAAAATAGCGCTTACTGTTCGGATTTGGCCAAGCAGCAGACGATGACAACGGCGCTGATGATGGCGAGGGCACCTGCAGCGACTCCCGCCATGATGATCGCGTATAGAGGGATGCCGAAGAAAGTGCGACTGGGCGGCTGTGGTTCACCGACTGCAAAGACACCACGGATGGCATGCAGTTTCTAACAGAGAGAACTTCAAGCGCATTGATGTATTGGTTGCACGATTGATACTGAGCGATAATATAGGCCGCTCAGTGCGGTTCCCAGCATATGAGCCGGAAGTGACAGTGAAAAAGGTGCATCACTACCACACCACGACTGGAAGCCGTCAGCCCGCGGGGGTGGGGGGATTTAATTAGATACAAAAATGTATGAGGAGGTGCCTCTGGGAGCCCCAAAATCTTACCTATCCAAGTGTTCAAGAATTGTGTAAAATTAGGCAAAAAATCCACGGGCCAGCTGCACGACTTTGGCAAAATCTACTATGACGAACCCGTAGGATTGCATATCTTATACATAGATATATAGGCAACTGGCTTGGCGCTTGCCGGCTAGGACATTGCGTCTATTAAACCAACAAGCTGTTTCATTTATTGTTCAAAAAAAAACCCCAAGCAAATCGGACTCTCTCCAGCTTGAAAATTGAGCGGACCCATTGGTGTACCATTTGCCTCCCAAAGTAGACCCATGCGAGACCCAACAGTGCATAATTTAGAACCCAATGGCGTACCAAAACGGACGAAGAAACAATGCCCTTCCCAGCGGCATGTCGCAAGCGGCTAATTATCTTGAGATAACGCCCCCCACCCCCCCTGGAGCCGTCAATGTCCATGACGGGTATTCGCCTATAATTATCGAGTCTATTTAAATGTTATGTATTAGTTCACACCAGTTTTCCAAAAGTAATATCAAATGGCGTTAAAAGAAATCTTGTGTGAAGATTAATGAAAATTGACTGTGTGTTGAAAATACTTCGCTGCTGCAATAAAGAAATTCCATGGATGCACTTGCCGATCACACGCAACAACAGCACGCTGGATATATATCACTGCCCCGCAAAGTTGAGTAGGGGAAACAGTGACTGACTGTAGAGAGAAGGAGTGGACCCTGGGCCCATGAGTAAGTTGTGCAACGTTGATCACCATGACTACACGTGCCCTACAAAAAACATGGTGTAATGCCATCGTGACGATCTGTATGTTGTTTTAGTACGGCTCTTGTCTTGCCTATCCATCTTCAGACTGAGTGGTGTCTTATCGACATGTTGTAATTCGAATTGACACTCAGTGGTAAATCGAATTAACGCTCAGTGGTAATTCGAGTTGTGTCTTATCAACATGTTGTAATTCGAATTGACGCTCAGTGGTAAATCGAATTAAAGCTCAGTGGTAATTCGAGTTGTGTCTTATTGACATGTTGTAATTCGAATTAACGCTCAGTGGTAATTCGAGTGGTGTCTTATCGACATGTTGTAATTCGAATTGACGCTCAGTGGTAAGTCGAATTGACGCTCAGTGGTAATTCGAGTTGTGTCTTATCGACATGTTGTAATTCGAATTGACGCTCAGTGGTAAATCGAATTAACGCTCAGTGGTAATTCGAGTGGTGTCTTATCGACATGTTGTAATTCGAATTGACGCTCAGTGGTAATTCGAGTTGTGTCTTATCGACATGTTGTAATTCGAATTGACGCTCAGTGGTAAATCGAATTAACGCTCAGTGGTAATTCGAGTGGTGTCTTATCGACATGTTGTAATTCGAATTGACGCTCAGTGGTAAATCGAATTAACGCTCAGTGGTAATTCGAGTTGTGTCTTATCGACATGTTGTAATTCGAATTAACGTTCAGTGGTAAATCGAATTGAAGCTCAGTGGTAATTCAAATTGTGTCTTATCGACATGTTGTAATTCGAATTGACGCTCAGTGGTAATTCGCGTTGTGTCTTATCGACATGTTGTAATTCGAATTGACGCTCAGTTGTAAATGGCATTAACGCTCAGTTGTAATTCGAGTGGTGTCTTATCGACATGTTGTAATTCGAATTGACGCAGTGGTAATTCGAATTGACGCTCAGTAGTAAATGAAATTGATGCTCAGTGGTAATTCGAGTTGCGTTGGGCATTAAAGACAGTATACGTGGCGTTGTATTTCGTTTTATGTCGTGTTGAACGAGTCTTCACTGTATTTAAATCATATCACTTGCACAACGGGACGATTTACATCATGCAACAATTCGATTTAAATCAGGTCAGGTCCGCAGTTCTTTGATTTGTGTCCTGTAGTAATTCGAATTAAATCATGCTAGATATGCACCGAACACCGAGTCATGTGTTGTAAACCGATTGTTGTCGTGTTGTAAATGGAGTTACAACACGACGCTTGTCGACATGTCACTCAACGTAATTCGGTATGTCGTGTTGTAATTCGAATTACGTTGAGCAATAAATAATTAGGTTCTGATTTTAAAATATTTACTACACTACAGCTTGTTGGGTTTTTGACGGGCCCACGCTTCCATAATAGCGGTATACGAAAATGTACATAACGCTAATGGCACACGCAAAAACATATAGATAAGAATTCACATTAGACATTAGTAAGTGGTGCACACCTTCGCATTGTCTGCCCTTGTAGCCCGGGCGACATTCACACAGGTAGCCGCCAGCTGTTGCCACGCAAACGGCATCGTGCCGGCAAGGCGCATTACCACACTGCTCGGTCACTATAGGGTTAAAGAACGGCAAGTCGGTCAGTAATTATGGGTGATGAAAGCTGGGTTCACCCAAAGGAAGGATTCTGTTTCGCCTGATGTGGACTTGCTCGAAGGCCCTCTGAAAGTTATAATTGTCAGACCTACACCACATAAACCTACACTTGGGGTTTCATATTTACGACTGCCAAATGACTCAAAGTGTATGTAGTCTAGCACATTACCGATTAATTGCGTGCAAACTATTTCTAAAGTAGTATAGGAATGAAAAATCAGGGTGAGATGTCAGAATGAGTAGACTTATCTTTTGTTATGAGAATGTTATCTTATCTTTTGTATGATTTTAATTTATTAGTAGGTTTCAGGTACAGATCCATGAAATATTTGTTGGAACGAGACATTTTTACGTACGGTCAGAGCAAAATAATGTATCAGAGTCTCTGAGACAAAATTGCTTACATATGTGTTACCCCGCTTCAAAGACTGAAGCCAGGTCTCTGATCTTCAGAGGTATGACTTAGAGAATTGTTGAATGACAAATTGGCAGTAGTGCTCCAGAAACACCAGCATAGCTGTGTGCGGTGTGTGCTGCGATGGAGTAGAACAAGCATACGGAAAGCTTATTCGCGTGACTTACATACATAGAAAGAAAATAGCGAAGAAAAAGGAGGGTCTAATATATGCATGTGCATGTTGTTAAGTGACTGCTTACCAGACTGGCAGTTGTCCCCGTAGAAACCGAGCCGGCAGTCACATCGGTACCCGCCATCCACCTTGTAGCATGCAGCCCCATTTTGGCACGGATTGTAGGTCGTGCAGTATTCTGAAAAATATGCAATGTGCTTGTAGATCTATAGATCTAACTTATAAGTTTACTCTAAAACGATTGTTCCATAAATCTACCTTTGACTTCACAAGTAGATATTTCAACATTGTAGCACTTACACCTAAGCGTAAACATGGTAAATCGCATATATAGGCCTATGTGTGACATGTGCCGTGGGGTGGGGAGGTGGGGGGGGGGGGGTCCTGCATTAAGCATGTATTTCCTGCATTTAAATTGTCTATAGCTATAGTAAGCTTAGTCAGACCAGGGATTGTGCACCGAGCAAAAGATGGTAACAATAAGATGGCAGATCACTTGGATCTAATCTTGCAAAACACGCCAAGGGGCTACAATCACAAATGAAGGTATCTGTCTGGACACAAATTAATTTTGAATGAAATAACGAAAGTGCATTTCTGAAACTGCGCAATCACTGACAACTGGCAATTTGCGTTCCAAAAAATCTTACCACGGGCGGACTCCAACTCAAAAAAGGGGGATGAGGGTCAGAATCCCAAGAACCACACTAAGCTTAGTCTATACGTACTCACGGTACTGTACTACTGGCAGACTGGAACCACTGCGTCCTATAATCTCACGTGAAAATTGTGCGTGGCCCCGTGAAAAAAGTTGCCCCAAGCTTCTCAGTCTAGATCTAAGCTTATTAAACTTGGCCAACTTGGTATTAGAGGACTCCACTGACTAAGCCTGTCCTCACTATTGCATCTAAGCTTACATCGTATTAATTTAAGGACCTCTTCAGAAACTACCTAGATCTAAGCTTACCTGGGGCAACAGAAGTGTGTGTAACTGCGCCCGTGCAATCAATGCAAATAGGCACCACGGCGAGGGCGAGCAGAAATACCGCTGCCTTTGTGGGCGAAAGCATTGCGCATTAAATATTGACACTTGTCTCTTCACATCGTCGCTTGGCAAATCCCAAATATCCAATAGATTCCAAGTAAATACTGGTAGTTCGTTGCGTGTTTTCTTTACAGGACCAAATAAATAATGCCAGGACCAAATAAACCTAAATCAGCAAATAAACACTGAAGAAAACGTCATTGCGTTCCTTGGCAACCGCGAGATTTATTTGTTTTGGGTACAAATTATCGCTGCCATGGTTACGTAATATTCAGAGAATATCGCACTCTTTCGGCAGAGGGAGTTCGTTCCTCCGGAAGATCGAGAAAATCGTCCACAAAATAACACTCATAGTGTAGTCAATAGGATATACATATAAATATAGACCAACGACTTTGCCTGGACGTAATGAATATGTATTGTAAGCTCAAGAAGGAAATCTTACCGTATTCTCCCAGTTTCATGGGCATTCAACTGTCTCTATGCGACCTTATTCACCAGATGGCGACACTCTTGGTCGTTAATTAGGTGAAAGATATTGTGCCAATATCTTTGATTTGATCAAGGTTCCCCCAGAACGATGAGAGAAGAAACAGTCTGGTGCAGAGAGGGTATCCAAAACAATAGCCCCAGGTCTGTGGCTGTAGCACGGGTAAAATTCGGACAGGGCTGTCTACAGCATAGTACCCTTGAACAACTTGGGCTTCCGTCAAAATGACTGTAAAAACAACTCACGTAAGTTGACGGTGAGCCGATGGTGTTCCACTGGGGCAACAAACACATCACCAGCACATCACCACGAGACGAGCCACCGCTTGTCTACTTCTAGCTGTTCACTGTCACATTGTTCTTCCGCAGATAATTCCTCTTACTACTTATATTCATTTGTTCCTCTTATTATATTTTTGTGGTTCTTATGGAAGCATTTAATTTCTCGTTATACATATATTCAGCTATTTTTTTGCGGGGCCCATATGCAGTAAACAATTTATTTTTGAAAAATACGCTGTTTAAAAGGTTGAAAAGAAACTTTCCCCCTCAATATCAAATGGTCAGTCCAGCTTAGGGTGGTGAAGTTTATTTACGGGAGTCTCTTCGTGTATCTGACATGTTAATATAATTTTGTTATATTTTGGCCAGATTTTGCTGGCGTCTGCGACCTCGCAAAGTTCTTAATTAGCTTGAGCTTCCTGGCCAAGTTTATCCCAATGATATTTTCGTTTATGTTTGGTCAATTACTTGCGTGAATAAATGTTGAAATATATAACAGAGCTGAATGTGGCTGGTCGTTAGGATCTTCATTCACTTATGCCGCCCTAATGCACCCAAGCTGACCAGATGACTGATAATATAAGGGCCCCATAGGGGCTTTTTCGACACGGCGACATGGGCGATTTTTAAAATCGACAACGCGACATTGGGGTTGTCTTAGAATCGACATGCGACATAAGACTTAGCGACACGCGACATGGAATTTTTCTTAAAATCGACACGCGACATGGACCTTTTCTTAAAATCGACACGCGACATGGACCTTTTCTTAAAATCGACACGCGACATGGCTACCCCCCCTCAGGGGCCCTAATATAAGCCTGCGAGCGCGGCGAAAAAAACCTTATTAATTCCGATTTGGCTGCCCATATATGGATTGTTTGTGGACTCGGCGGTAGAGAACGTTGGCGCCTTGCTCATGTTTGCTTTGGGGCTTGAGCCACTGTCGAAGAGCGATCTTTATCGTTCATTCAACGGTTATAGGAGAAAAACGAAAAGAAAAGTTCGTGTAATTACATAAAAAGAAAACTAAAAATATTATGACGCATTTAATGACACTTTACAGCCAAATACAACATGAAATCCGCCTCGTGCGAGGCCAATCGTCGTTAGTATAGTGGTGAGTATCCCCGCCTGTAACGCGGGAGACCGGGGTTTGATTCCCCGACGGGGAGCGCGATACAGTTTTTTCTCTAATATTGCTTTATATTCATATTGGCAAGCCACACAATTAGATAAACACAACCTAGCCAGAAAACAAGACGTTAGAATCGCACTCATTCAGGCAGGATGACTGCATAAATCACTATTTTCACCGACGACCGTCGGACCGAACAATTTCACTTCGCGCTCTATCGGTTATGGTGTCTCATCGTCAACTTCTGCCTCCAGGGCGGCGCCACTATCAAAGACCTTACTATACTTATCATAGTAAGGTCTTTGCTACTACGAACACGCAGGCTTGCCAGAAACAACTCTAGGCCAGCTCCGCCGGCATTTTCTTTGCGAAAATATAACCGAAACGATCTAGTGTTGACACACTTTCTTGATGTGAGATGATACATCAAGATATATATAATACGCAAGCACTCTGATTGTACGCGCACACATTATGATAAAAGCTACAGTCGATTCCCGACTGGCGTCTAGACTAAAGAACGTTGCATGGACATCGTTGTGCCCTTAGAAAGCGTGCTTGCCTGGGGGCACTCACGCCAATTATTAGCTTTGCAACAATCTTTTAGTTCTAAGGTCTTTTTTGTTAGGCCTTCTAAAAAAATGCAGCCGTCGGCAATTTAATCTAAGATTATTGATTCTCGTGCAAGATAAAGATGTCAAATTTTGCGTAACATATTTGCTGAAAATATATCTTTGTCATATAGACTAAATAGGCTTAGATTAAATTGCAAATTATACCTATACATAATGACAGGCGCCCTAGCCCATTTTAGTCATTTAATTAAACTATAAAACAGGCTACACGAGTTCTGTACCTGAAATGTAGGAGTTTATAACAAAGCAAAAACGTTAGATTATTAGGAAAAATATCCTGTTAATTAAGGACATTTTACCAACAAATAAGAAATTAAACGTAAGTGCCAGAGCCATGAACGTCAGATCATCCATATTCATCACCTGAATATGTTCGGCCTGATCTGTAGCTTTCATGACACTTGGCAGGCAGCAAGACACCATCTCAGGAATAGATCTCTCAATACTGAGAACTACAATGGCATAGATATTAGAGACACAATGTAGAGGAGCATGTAACCCTGAAAGTTATTGTTTATCCTAAATACCAGGGACAAGATCTGGTAACTAGTAAAATATTGGATTTTTAGTACTGTTGGCCCAAATATAGACAACTCCTGTAATGTTATATATATATAGGAATGATGATAGGGTTGGGAGCCGTGGCATTGCGGTCGCGCCCCTGTTTTGTGTCATGATCGGGAGATTAGTTACACGATATAACGTGACGCCATGATACAACACTGGCGCAGATCGGCGCAGATCCTGCGCCAGTCAACAGAACATCAGATCCAAAAGACAGTCAACAGAACATCAGATCCAAAAGACAGTATACAGTATAATTTATTTAGTCACCAATAATGCTGGCCTGGTCTGGTTTCTCGTCGTATCCCACTCGATTTGCAGGAGATACGTTATTCAGACAAAAAACGTCAAGCACAAAGAATGAGATAATAGGCAAACCGCGAGCGTACACCAGACTTAAGTAAACATCACGTTCTTAAATACATCACCAACTAAACCTTACGGAGAAATAAACTGTTAGACTATATATGTGACATATAGAGTCTATATTCTATATATATACATTGTTTTCCAGATAAAGATGACATTTCCGAAAAAAACGTAATATAAATGGACTACCAACGTCCCCGGCCTACGTCACGTCTTGGTAGGCGGGCTTTTTTTTATCACCATTACATCACGCAGCAATCCATTCCAAACAAAAGCCGTGATGAAGAAATAAATAACACACATTATTGCCCTCTTCGTCTATGTTGAGTGTAATACCAGAATGTTGTGCGTATCGAAACTAACGTTAGAAATATACTTGACTTTATCGCTTCCCCTAGCATAACCACGCGCCTACCACGTAGCCTACATCAAAAACCAGTCAGACGTAGTTACACTGGGAAAGGCAAGTCCTTCTTTTGTCCGCCAAAAAAAGACAAATGGATGTAGCCTACATTCCGCGATAAAGAAGCTCTTTCGTCTGTAGAGTCTACGCAACAGCGAGAAACTGCGCAGTTGGTTTCATGACGTCGTAATGACGTCACAAGGGTTCCGGCTTGACTGGACTAGCTGTGTGGGGCTTTCCCAGGTTCTGATTGGTCAGAAAGTCACATTGCGGTAGGACGCGCGTCGCTTGCCATATGTCAGTGGCGGATATCTCATCAGGTCGACTTGCGAAAGAAAGAATAAACAACAGAATCAGCACATGTATATGTTGCGCGTGTCTTGGGTCAGATCGGAAGTCTTCCTGAAGGATTATGATATTTGTAACGAACTTACACGACTATATTTGGGGCAAGAAAAAAAGCTACATATTTTCGGCATTTGATTTGGGTCGGCGAACCCTATGAAACATAGCTCGTGTATTATTCCTGCTGAACATTCACAACAATAATACATTTCGTGGACATCGAAGAAGGACAATAAATCCAAAAGGTGCAACATGCAAGTGATAACTACAATGGAGTCAAGACAAATCAGATGAACAAACGAGAGTTCAAACGGAAAGGTTTAGGTTTCGCTTACTAATTATCCCGATAAACCAAAGCTGCGGCTTTTCTCACGATGTCATCAGCGAAAGACTTTAAGACCTGAAAGTGAACAAGTATTTAATAGACAGTTAATAATACAAAGCTATCAGCCGCAATGTAGTCCTTGTTAAATGACTTATATTACATACTGTTGTTGTCATTGTTGTAACATTACCGCCCGTGCTCACAGAATCTAGCCACTCGCTAGGATTCGATTCATTTTGTGGCAAAAGCATGAAATTTGGCACACACGTCCGTCATTCAGTCAGCGTGCGATCAGTGTTTCATTCAATGACGTCTTTCAAGGAGCGCGTTATGATTATTGCTTCATTCAATGACGTCATTTAGGGACTGGAAATAGTACTGTCGGGCGTTCGGGGTTATTGTATGTATTTCTGCATGTTTTTCATTATTATTATTATCCTACCAGCTAGCACTAGTATCAGACATTCAGGCCCACATAGATCAGACTTACCCCAAATATCATATCCTCGACCACCGTGCTGTAAACTTCAGTGGAGTCCTCTAACACCAAGTTGACCGGCTTCAAGTGTACGCCAATCTATAAATAAAACAGTGACGTAAATTAATGGTTTTCAACACCAATATTGTGATGCTGAAACAGCGATTTGGTCAGATCACGTGGTGAGGTCAAGCTTAAGATCATGATGAAGGTCAGCTGGCAAGACTCATCTTGGAGAGATAATGCATTTAGTTGAAACCCCGCCTGAGAAAATTGTATCAGCATATATTGCATTGCCACATGTATTTCAGTATCCCATGGTATTCTTTGTCTCGGTGAAGCCCACGTGCGCACAAAGGCGGCATTCCCCCCCCCCCCCCCCCCCGCCCCTCCCCTCCACCGACACTTACCTCAGCTGTCGTATCCTGAATAAACTCCGCCGCAGACGAAACCGGAAGAACCTCGCCTTTCCGTACCTCCTTTACCGGAGAGTTCTCCACCTTGACGGCCGCCTTCGATGAGTCTTCTGCAAAATGTTACAATATTTTACCTATATGTTACTATGCGTTACCAAATACCAGATTATGTAATACGTTACCAACCTGTTACAAATGTGTTACCACGTGGTTACTAATGTGTTACAATACGTTACCAACCTGTTACTACTGTGCTGCAATGCCCTACCAATGTGTCACAATACGTTACCAAGGTGTTACCTAGATGTTTCTGCATTCCATCGCAGTAAAATTCCCCAGATGCATGTAACATACTCCACACAAACCTGGGCAATTTGAGTTATATCATAACGCATTCACCATGAATCTACCATGAATAATTGCCCTACAACCACCATATCCCGTTGCCATGGGCACAATCTACTTAAGGTCAACAGCCTTACCAACAGTGGTGACGTCAATCTCAATTCCTTCCAGGGCATTTTTTTGAGGGGTCCTTCCCTTTAACTTTTCCTCCAGTTGAGAGATCAGTTCCACGTGGTCAGTGCGACTGGAGAAGTAACGGCCGGTGGGCAGCTGGATATCCTGCTGGTTCCGTTGTGCTTTCAGCTTCCGTGAGACCTCTACAAGAAACATAAGAATAAAATCATACCAATTATATAAATATAAAAATACGTAAAAAACACAAAAAGACACCATTATATATATAAATATAGAGATAACTTATTACATAATTTAACAGGATAATGAAACACTTTGCAACAGTTATTAAATTAAAAACGGCTTTGTATACGAAAACTCCTATGATGCTACGGTTCACAATATACATGTAAATATCACTCCAATCAGAACTTTAAAGTTAGTCACACAGCAACGTTTTCTCCGATGGAAGTGCTGTATTTAGGTCTTTATTGGCTAAATACAAATATATGTAATGTGCAACAAATAAAAAGGCATGTTTTTGTTGCAAGAGCTTTTCTTTGCTATAATGGTATGGGAAATGTGACGTCATCAAAAGTTGGGCATTGCTGTCGTATTTGTCCAGTACATTTACACTAAAATTACAGAAAGAACACATTTAAGCAGCCCCCTCAAAAACAGCGAAGACATGTAAGGTAAGCTTAGGAATGGGTGGTGATTAGAGGGTCATAGTTCTTACCGATTTATAGCAATGCGGCTGACACATTTCACAAGTTATTGGACAAGTGCTGTAAGAGAGTCTCTTTTAACAAACCAACAAAGCAGTATTAGTTTTAAAATGCCATACAGTTACCCTACAAACTGTTCTACACTTCCTGCACCCCGCCCTATACTCCAGCACCGTAGTTACACCGAAGGCACACTGTAGTTACTACTTCGCTATTGGTCCATTGAGGCGTAGCCCCCATATGGGGGTAGTCCCCCCGGGAAGCACAGTCAACGAGTCAGTCAGCGGCTGCCGCGTGCTTCAAAAATGACAAGACTACGGCTCTCTTTCTTAGTTTAACACAAAGAACAGCCCCTCCCCACCCCCTACCACCCCAACTCTTTCATTCGATCAGTCATTCGAAATATTGCCTCCCCCCCCCCCCCCCCACCCCCACCCCCACACCACCACACATGCTCCTCCTCCACTTTTGCATTCATGCTGACATTCGCAATGCCGCCCCTCCACACACCTCTCCCCTCTCCCTCACCTAGCCCGCCTGGGACACTCACACGCGCCCTGACGAGTCACCCAGAGCGTTACAGCCCAGGCCACACAATATCAGGTGAGAGGCGGCGGCCAACGGAACGCGGCGCTGCGGGGGCCCAGGGATAAATCACATATTAACACGGTAAGCAGCGGTGAGCCACGGTGGACAATGCACGCAATATCGCTCGCCGCGTAATAGATACGTGCTTGTATTCTACATGTAAAACATAAGTTGTCACTGGTGTGGGACCTCGCAACCTACCACCCTACATGCGCGCAAGCGGCGCAAACAGAGGTTGAAGACTGCTAGCCCTAGTCGCCTGTATTATCGCTCATATTCGGCGTTGCCTATTATCGGCAGTGACCTAAACGCGTCACAACCAAACGGTGTGCAATGTGGACGGAGTTATTGACAGCGGATCACGCAGCAGCGAGTGAACGAGAAAAGGCATGGGCTCAGAGAGCATGATTAGATTTACGGGCGAGCCATAGCACTGGGTCTGTGGACTACAACGCTGCAGCGTCTGTACGGGTGGATATTGTGATCATCTTCTACAGGTAACAACCATGTTAAATGGGTCATACATCCGCTGTACCATTATAGATCTTTTTATTGTTGTGACCTGTCAAATTTTGCGGTGGCTTGGAACCAGTAACTATGAATACCAGTCCCAAGTGGTTAACAAACCAACTGGACTATCAATTTATTTACCTCACACCCCCTAAACACACAACCTTCGTTCGCCACAGGTATATATCCTATATACGGTTTCACGGGCCTTTCAAAAAACCTCTGGAGGTCGGCCAAGTGTGACGAAAGGCTTTCTGCCGTCCCCTGACCGACCCGATATGTAGGCCTGTATATATAAAAAGACGTCCAACGTCATTTGACAGTGTACATAAACAGTTTTCGCAGCAAATTGCGTCCATATAATTTTTATTGGCGCCTTCAACCAATTCCGTAGATGCATAGGGTGATAGGGCAGACTGATGGGAACAGTTTATCGTAACTGCAGAAAAATGTGCGAAAGGGTGGGCAGAGGGGGAGGGGGGGGGGGGGTGGGGCAGAGAGGGAGGGGGACAGAGAAGGAGGGGGGCAGATATGGCACGTAAATAAGCCTGTCACTATAATAGCCTGATTACAATTCGTACATCGTTACGATGTAGCCTGGGTTTTGTATAGCCTCATAATTCGCACGCCTTGGAGCAACGAGGAGGGGGCTGACCCAGACATAGCCTGTGGGTGTCACAGTGTGTAATCATGGGGTAAAGAGGGGTCATTATATTACATGCACCGTAGGGGGTCGGGGGTATTTAAGGAAGGGGAGACGGGGGGGGGGGGTGGGGGGGCTAGTAGGCTCTGGTCACACTACCCACAGCCCTCCGTGCTCGTGTAAACTACAGATACGGCACGCTTAACAAGGACCACGTGACATGGACTGACAGACGTCATCGACACCAAGCTGTGGACCACACTTACCAAGGACATGGGCTGACAGACGTCATCGACACCAAGCTGTGGACCACACTAAACAAGGACCACGTGACATGGACTGACAGACGTCATCGACACTAAGCTGTGGACCACACTTACCAAGGACATGGGCTGACAGACGTCATCGACACCAAGCTGTGGACCACACTAAACAAGGACCACGTGACATGGACTGACAGACGTCATCGACACCAAGCTGTGGAACACACTAAACAAGGTCCAAGTGACATGGACTGACAGACGTCATCGACACCAAGCTGTTGACCACGCTTACCAAGGACCACGTGACGTGGACTGACAGACGTCATCGACACCAAGCTGTGGACCACACTAAACAAGGTCCAGATGACATGGACTGACAGGCGTCATCGACACCAAGCTGTGGACCACACTAAACAAGGACCACGTGACGTGGACTGACAGGCGTCATCGACACCAAGCTGTGGACCACACTTAACAAGGACTAAGTGACATGGACTGACAGACGTCATCGACAATAAGCTGTGGACCACGCTTACCAAGGACCACGTGACGTGGACTGACAGACGTCATCGACACCAAGCTGTGGACCACGCTTACCAAGGACCACGTGACGTGGACTGACAGACGTCATCGACACCAAGCTGTGGACCACACTAAACAAGGTCCAAGTGACATGGACTGACAGGCGTCATCGACAATAAGCTGTGGACCACGCTTACCAAGGACCACGTGACGTGGACTGACAGACGTCATCGACACCAAGTTGTGGACCACGCTTACCAAGGACCACGTGACGTGGACTGACAGACGTCATCGACACCAAGCTGTGGACCACGCTTAACAAGGACCACGTGACATGGACTGACAGACGTCATCGACAATAAGCTGTGGACCACGCTTAACAAGGACCACGTGACATGGACTGACAGACGTCATCGACAATAAGCTGTGGACCACACTAAACAAGGACCAAGTGACATGGGCTGACAGACGTCATCGACACCAAGCTGTGGACCACACTAAACAAGGTCCAAGTGACATGGACTGACAGGCGTCATCGACAATAAGCTGTGGACCACGCTTACCAAGGACCACGTGACGTGGACTGACAGACGTCATCGACACCAAGTTGTGGACCACGCTTACCAAGGACCACGTGACGTGGACTGACAGACGTCATCGACACCAAGTTGTGGACCACGCTTACCAAGGACCACGTGACGTGGACTGACAGACGTCATCGACACCAAGCTGTGGGCCACGCTTAACAAGGACCACGTGACGTGGACTGACAGACGTCATCGACAATAAGCTGTGGACCACGCTTAACAAGGACCAAGTGGCATGGACTGACAGACGTCATCGACACCAAGCTGTTGACCACGCTTAACAAGGACCACGTGACGTGGACTGACAGACGTCATCGACACCAAGCTGTGGACCACACTAAACAAGGACCACGTGACGTGGACTGACAGACGTCATCGACAATAAGCTGTGGACCACGCTTAACAAGGACCACGTGACGTGGACTGACAGACGTCATCGACACCAAGTTGTGGACCACGCTTACCAAGGACCACGTGACGTGGACTGACAGACGTCATCGACACCAAGCTGTGGACCACGCTTAACAAGGACCACGTGACGTGGACTGACAGACGTCATCGACACCAAGCTGTGGACCACACTAAACAAGGACCACGTGACATGGACTGACAGACGTCATCGACAATAAGCTGTGGACCACACTAAACAAGGACCAAGTGACATGGGCTGACAGACGTCATCGACAATAAGCTGTGGACCACGCTTAACAAGGACCACGTGACATGGACTGACAGGCGTCATCGACACCAAGCTGTGGACCACACTAAACAAGGACCAAGTGACATGGGCTGACAGACGTCATCGACAATAAGCTGTGGACCACGCTTAACAAGGACCACGTGACATGGACTGACAGGCGTCATCGACAATAAGCTGTGGACCACGCTTAACAAGGACCACGTGACATGGACTGACAGGCGTCATCGACACCAAGCTGTGGACCACGCTTAACAAGGACCACGTGACGTGGACTGACAGGCGTCATCGACACCAAGCTGTTGACCACGCTTAACAAGGACCACGTGACGTGGACTGACAGACGTCATCGACACCAAGTTGTGGACCACGCTTACCAAGGACCACGTGACATGGACTGACAGGCGTCATCGACAATAAGCTGTGGACCACGCTTAACAAGGACCACGTGACGTGGACTGACAGACGTCATCGACACCAAGCTATGGACCACACTAAACAAGGTCCAAGTGACATGGACTGACAGGCGTCATCGACAATAAGCTGTGGACCACGCTTAACAAGGACCACGTGACATGGACTGACAGGCGTCATCGACAATAAGCTGTGGACCACGCTTAACAAGGACCACGTGACGTGGACTGACAGACGTCATCGACACCAAGCTATGGACCACACTAAACAAGGTCCAAGTGACATGGACTGACAGACGTCATCGACACCAAGCTGTGGACCACGCTTAACAAGGACCACGTGACGTGGACTGACAGACGTCATCGACACCAAGCTGTTGACCACGCTTAACAAGGACCAAGTGACATGGACTGACAGACGTCATCGACACCAAGCTATGGAACAAATACTGTTGACGTTGATTCGGTAGATAAGACCATAACATGATAGTCACAGGTAGCTCTGCGAAGGTGAGTAACACGTGAGCGATGCGCCATCGGCCGCCCCTGGGCACCAAGGTGACCCATGCATCTACACAGATGTATCTGAATATGCCAACGTCGGATAATACTGAACAATCCGCATGGATACTCCCGTTACGATAAAAACAGGAAATGTACAACTACCGGATTCCTGTGCTGTGACACGTGGTACAACCACCCTGGACGTAAGTAAGCACCCAGCCACACCTACCCCAGCCGACACAGACATATATATGTATGTATGTATCCCACACTTACCCAGCATCCAAAATCCTGCGGATTGGATTCTGGTGATCAGATCCGGATTACATGTAAGGGGGCGTCAGGCTGGATATGATGTACAGGATTTGGTACCCAATCACCCTCTGCCCTGTGTCGGGCTGCGGGATTTCAGCGAATCACATCCTGAACGCCTAGCGACGCCTACCGCGTCATCATTATCTGCGGTCACTATGGGCGGAATTTGTGACGTCACAATTGTCATGGATGGATCGGTGTTTTGGGCTACTCTTGTCCACCAGGCATGGGCTTGGAGGGGGGGGTGGGGGTGAGAGAACAATGTTGCCACTCTGACGTAAGGGGCCTCCTTATCTCAAGTAGGGGTCTGGAAGGGGTAAATGGCGACCCGCGACACAGGCATATTGGAAAAATCGACATGCGACATTGACCCCCAAATTCCGACACTGAGGATCAGAAAAAGCGACACATAATTTAGAAAAAAAACGACATGGAATTAAGCAAAAATGCAACACGGTACGGCGTGAAAAATCGACATTTCACGCTAAAATTTTCGACATCGACCCACCAGCCGGAATCAATGTCTAGAACATAAGAAGCGGCAGTTTCAGGTGAGATAGCATACCAGAGGAGAACCCATATGCGCACAAAACTGGCATAAAGCCCCAATCGACCCATTCATCGAAGAGATAATACGGTCTGTCGCGTCACCAAATAGCTGGGGAAACAGGATGCGCCTATTATCGCTATTATGCCATCACGCGGTTGTGGGGGGCAGTTGCTTTGTACGTATATCACCTATAGCAACGATGGCTCTCCTCGCGTGGACATAGCGTTAGGGGAAAGTGGGGGGTGGTGGGGGTGAGGGGCAGGGGGGGGGGAGGTGATGCTTAAGCCAATTTCCGGTACGTAGCTACCCTTCTTACCTCGTGGTGATACTCCATGTACGTATCGGGCAGTTGATAGCATGTCGGTGCACCCACCCACCCACCCTTGTCCAGATTCGGTCAACCGCCCCCCCCCCCCCCCCACTTACTTGCTCCCACCAATATCCCTTCCTTGACATGCCCCTCCCGTCCAATGTTTCATTTATTCCTCCGTCATCGTCTCGGGAGGAGCCTTGGCCCAGACAGCCACTTGTGCGCACAAAACGCGCCAATCCATTTCATCTTCCCCCTCTTGCTCGCTTGGCTTGCCCCCCCCCCCCCCCCCCCCCCACCCCCGTCTCTCTCTATCTCTCTCTATCTCCCACGATAACGCGTATTATAATTTCTCCCGGCCATATCGTGTATTATTTGACAGTGTTTACAGAGTTATGAACCCCCGACAGAACCCCGTGTATCTCGTGTGGCCGCTGTTTTCTCCTCGGATGACCACGTGGACACACTTGATAAGCTCGAAGATAGCGGACTGACGAGGGTCAAGATAAGTAACCAACATCTTACGGAACCGACTCTTTACCTGGATCGGGGTAGCTATGTAAGCTATGTAACCAATATAAAGTAAATATAAATAAATAAATAAAACTGCATAACATAAATTACAAAAAAAAACCAGCAAACATGTATACTAATATAAGTAGTTTTCATTATTAATTATAATAATTATTGGTCAAATAAAACAACTTTACCCCCCACCCCCAATTCATTCATCAAATGGTCCGTCCCGGAGACCTAGCTTGCGAGAACGCTCTAGAAGTACGAGGGTGAGAGACGTAATAACTGGAGATGTGCGAACAAACATCTCAACGACTGATGTCTAGAGCCGGTAGGATAGGTGGCCACCCCGCCCCCCCCCCCCTCGCCCCCACACCCTGCCCCATATAAGTCCAGGACCCGGCCAGTGGACCTCCCTCCCACTTATGGCTATAGGGTGTGTATGGTTGAGACCTGGAGGTAATATATCGCGTGTGGCTATAATACGAGGACTGGATTCCGTGGCGTCTAACCCTTGACAATAAATATTGGGATACAGGTAAGTGTATATACAAGCCACAACCGTTGGTAACGTATCGCAGCCATTATTATGCTGTGCTTAATAGAGGTATGTGTTTATAATCTCAGTGCTAAGCTGCAGATAATATAGAAGTATTTTTGATAGTGGATATACAGATACATGTAAGTGACCACAGTTCCTGAGATTCAGATACGTGTAAATGACAACTTTTCCTGAGATTCCGATACGTGTAAATAGTGACCACTGTTCCTGATATTCAGATACGTGTAAGTGACCACTGTTCCTGAGATTCCGATACGTGTAAGTGACCACTGTTCCTGAGATTCAGATACGTGTAAGTGACCACTGTTCCTGAGATTCCGATACGTGTAAGTGACCACTGTTCCTGAGATTCAGATACGTGTAAGTGACCACTGTTCCTGATATTCAGATACGTGTAAGTGACCACTGTTCCTGATATTCAGATACGTGTAAGTTACCACTGTTCCTGAGATTCAGATACGTGTAAGTGACCACTGTTCCTGAGATTCAGATACGTGTAAGTGACCACTGTTCCTGAGATTCAGATACGTGTAAGTGACCACTGTTCCTGAGATTCCGATACGTGTAAGTGACCACTGTTCCTGAGATTCAGATACGTGTAAGTGACCACTGTTCCTGAGATTCAGATACGTGTAAGTGACCACTGTTCCTGAGATTCCGATACGTGTAAGTGACCACTGTTCCTGAGATTCCGATACGTGTAAGTGACCACTGTTCCTGAGATTCAGATACGTGTAAGTGACCACTGTTCCTGAGATTCCGATACGTGTAAGTGACCACTGTTCCTGAGATTCCGATACGTGTAAGTGACCACTGTTCCTGAGATTTAGATACGTGTAAGTGACCACTGTTCCTGAGATTCCGATACGTGTAAGTGACCACTGTTCCTGAGATTCCGATACGTGTAAGTGACCACTGTTCCTGAGATTCCGATACGTGTAAGTGACCACTGTTCCTGAGATACAGATACGTGTAAGTGACCACTGTTCCTGAGATTCAGATACGTGTAAGTAGTGACCACTGTTCCTGAGATTCCGATACGTGTAAGTGACCACTGTTCCTGAGATTCAGATACGTGTAAGTGACCACTGTTCCTGAGATTCAGATACGTGTAAGTAGTGACCACTGTTCCTGAGATTCAGATACGTGTAAGTGACCACTGTTCCTGAGATTCCGATACGTGTAAGTGACCACTGTTCCTGAGATTCCGATACGTGTAAGTGACCACTGTTCCTGAGATTCCGATACGTGTAAGTGACCACTGTTCCTGAGATTCAGATACGTGTAAGTGACCACTGTTCCTGAGATTCCGATACGTGTAAGTAGTGACCACTGTTCCTGAGATTCCGATACGTGTAAGTAGTGACCACTGTTCCTGATATTCCGATACGTGTAAGTGACCACTGTTCCTGAGATTCCGATACGTGTAAGTGACCACTGTTCCTGAGATTCAGATACGTGTAAATGACAACTTTTCCTGAGATTCCGATACGTGTAAGTAGTGACCACTGTTCCTGATATTCCGATACGTGTAAGTGACCACTGTTCCTGAGATTCCGATACGTGTAAATGACAACTTTTCCTGAGATTCCGATACGTGTAAGTAGTGACCACTGTTCCTGATATTCAGATACGTGTAAGTGACCACTGTTCCTGAGATTCAGATACGTGTAAATGACAACTTTTCCTGAGATTCCGATACGTGTAAGTAGTGACCACTGTTCCTGATATTCAGATACGTGTAAGTGACCACTGTTCCTGATATTCAGATACGTGTAAGTGACCACTGTTCCTGAGATTCCGATACGTGTAAGTGACCACTGTTCCTGAGATTCCGATACGTGTAAGTGACCACTGTTCCTGAGATTCCGATACGTGTAAGTGACCACTGTTCCTGAGATTCAGATACGTGTAAATGACAACTTTTCCTGAGATTCCGATACGTGTAAGTAGTGACCACTGTTCCTGATATTCAGATACGTGTAAGTGACCACTGTTCCTGATATTCAGATACGTGTAAGTGACCACTGTTCCTGAGATTCCGATACGTGTAAGTGACCACTGTTCCTGAGATTCAGATACGTGTAAGTAGTGACCACTGTTCCTGAGATTCCGATACGTGTAAGTGACCACTGTTCCTGAGATTCCGATACGTGTAAGTGACCACTGTTCCTGATATTCAGATACGTGTAAGTGACCACTGTTCCTGAGATTCCGATACGTGTAAGTGACCACTGTTCCTGAGATTCAGATACGTGTAAGTGACCACTGTTCCTGATATTCAGATACGTGTAAGTGACCACTGTTCCTGAGATTCAGATACGTGTAAGTGACCACTGTTCCTGAGATACAGATACGTGTAAGTGACCACTGTTCCTGAGATTCAGATACGTGTAAGTGACCACTGTTCCTGAGATTCAGATACGTGTAAGTGACCACTGTTCCTGAGATACAGATACGTGTAAGTGACCACTGTTCCTGAGATTCCGATACGTGTAAGTGACCACTGTTCCTGATATTCAGATACGTGTAAATGACAACTTTTCCTGAGATTCCGATACGTGTAAGTAGTGACCACTGTTCCTGATATTCAGATACGTGTAAGTGACCACTGTTTCTGAGATTCAGATACGTGTAAATGACAACTTTTCCTGAGATTCCGATACGTGTAAGTAGTGACCACTGTTCCTGATATTCAGATACGTGTAAGTGACCACTGTTTCTGAGATTCCGATACGTGTAAGTGACCACTGTTCCTGAGATTCAGATACGTGTAAATGACAACTTTTCCTGAGATTCCGATACGTGTAAGTAGTGACCACTGTTCCTGATATTCAGATACGTGTAAGTGACCACTGTTCCTGAGATTCAGATACGTGTAAATGACAACTTTTCCTGAGATTCCGATACGTGTAAGTAGTGACCACTGTTCCTGATATTCAGATACGTGTAAGTGACCACTGTTTCTGAGATTCCGATACGTGTAAGTGACCACTGTTCCTGAGATTCAGATACGTGTAAGTGACCACTGTTCCTGAGATTCCGATACGTGTAAGTAGTGACCACTGTTCCTGAGATTCCGATACGTGTAAGTAGTGACCACTGTTCCTGAGATTCAGATACGTGTAAGTGACCACTGTTCCTGAGATTCAGATACGTGTAAATGACAACTTTTCCTGAGATTCCGATACGTGTAAGTAGTGACCACTGTTCCTGAGATTCCGATACGTGTAAGTGACCACTGTTCCTGATATTCAGATACGTGTAAGTGACCACTGTTCCTGAGATTCAGATACGTGTAAATGACAACTTTTCCTGAGATTCCGATACGTGTAAGTAGTGACCACTGTTCCTGATATTCAGATACGTGTAAGTGACCACTGTTCCTGAGATTCAGATACGTGTAAATGACAACTTTTCCTGAGATTCCGATACGTGTAAGTGACCACTGTTCCTGAGATTCAGATACGTGTAAGTGACCACTGTTCCTGATATTCAGATACGGATAAATGACTAATTGTCCTGGGATACTGATAGTTATAATGAGTCATCGTCTATGAAACAGGTTTATCATGGGCTCTATTCGGTTCGGCCAGGCTACAAGTTCCTATATTTTCTAGGTATTCAAGTCATCGTGTTGGGTGACTTGCAGGCGTACTTTTCGCCGGGTTTAACGGTGTAACAAATGGGGCAATAGATGAAAAACATGACACATCAGAAACAGTATCGATGTCATGTCATTTTAATAAACATGTGCCCCATTTATTGACGTATTTCTGATGATCAAATGGCCACCTGAGAGCCTAACGGCACATGGATCGATGGTTCGACCCCCGCTGTGGCCATGTCTATGTGACCGCAGGATAAAGACCCCATGTCTTTCTTCGCAAAGAGTAGTGGGTTACCCCCGGGGACATCGCTCCACTCTCCCTTCCTTCTCCCATTGACGCGATATGACCAAAACTGGTTAGAGCGTCCTGAATATACAACCAATCTGACGACCAAATCATTGAGCTGAAGTAAAACTGCCTTCTTCCATATTGCCCAAGTGTATTTTTTTAAATATTTGCATCGAAAACTCGTTTAAGTGTAGTTGGGCGCAGGATTTTATCGCAAATAGTCCATAGCAAGCGATGGGCCGATGAGAGAGAGCCGCCACGGCCTGGGTTGTGTGAGAGAGGACATCTTGACGCCCATCGTGCGCCTTCCGCTGACTGGACTTTGTGCTCAGGAGATCACTTAGATCTGGCATTACTGATACTGTCGTAAGGTGTTTGCTCGATTACACACAGAGACCCCCCCTCCCTCCCTCTCCGCCCCCCCCCTCTCACACCTTATCACACAGACTGGTGTTGCAGACATTGCGTACCTGTCAAAAAGACCCTCCTGCCCCCCCCCCCCCCCCCTCTTAGAAAGCCAGGTAAAACAAAGACAAATCAGGTCACGGGTGTATTGAAGTGCTTGTACCGATACTTGAACTCAGTATTTTTTTAATTTTCAGCGCCGGGGGTCGGCCGACCAAAAGTTGTCTTATCGAAACCGGTTATTAGGTGATACCGTTTGACTGGTCATAATGAAATGATTGTTTTGGGTCCGTTTTGTGCATTTGAGGCCAAGGAACCTCCGAGGACAAAGAATACATTTATGGAAAAATGATTAATGATGTTTGATCATAAGATCTCAAGGTTAATTGTGAGTGTGGATGTGTCGCTGACTCATTCCTGATATAACACTCCAATTGCGGACCCAGGGTTTCGATAATCAGGAGTTCGACATCTAACAATTGTATCTAATCCTACATTATCGCTATGCTCATCCCAGCACTCCTTCAGTCCTCATAAGCCCATATATAACCATATAAATCGCCGCTGGGTCTATAAGCCCATATATCGCCCGTATCATTGGCCGCTGGGCCCACAAACCCATATGTCGCCAATATCACGCGCCGATTGGCCCATAAGCCCATATGTCGCCCATATCACTCGCCACGTGGCTTTCACCGGCACGAGTTGGGTCTCTATATAGAGAGTGTGTAAAGGCATGCAGGGAGTGGTTGAAACAGGGCAAGAGACATGTCCATCAACACTTATTGACTTACACTTACAGAGTAAAGGGCCACATATTGCCGGGTCAAAAGTACTCGCACGCCTCTCGCCTTGTACCAAACATCATCAGCCACAGGTCAATACCTGGGGCGATACTATCGAACGGGGGTGTGGTGGTAGAGACGTAGACATAGGGTGGTTACTTACTGCGAGTTACCCGCACAGCGCAGCTACTATCAGGGGTCTGGAAGGGGCAAACGGCGACATGTGCGACACAGGCATATTTAAAAAAAATCGACATTCGACATTGACCCCCAAATTCGGACACTGAGGATCTGAAAAAGAGTCCTCGACAGAGATTTTCGAAAAAACGACACTGAATATAGCTAAAAGGCGACACGGAAATTCGTGAGAAATTGACATTCGACGCTGAGAATTTTGAAACATCGACGCTTGGCACTGGACCCCCACCCCCCTCTCCTTCCAGACCCCTACTACCACCACGGGGCGCGCTCACCACAGTGGCCATTCACACATATATATACCACAACCATTGCCCAAGTCAGTCCATCCGACTTGGGATGATGATAGCTGCGGAAATAAAAACAGTTCCCTTCCACCCTTATCCCTATTATCGCTCAAGTTTATATGATAGGGATATAATCCTGGGTGGGCGATAATAGAGATGAGGTCAGAAACTGCAGGATCATCTAACTGAAGATTCCAAGGTTTGAAGAAATCTTTTTGAAGCGTCTGTGGTCACGCTAACGGGAAGGAAGGAACTGCTTGGTCCCCACTATATAAGGCGAAAGCCGATAGGACGGTAACTGTATTGGTGGTCAGCTGAACACCGAAATATCGATTTTACCCAGATTGGCCACTTCATCACCGCGGAGTCGGGACCGGTGGCTTGGCGAGCCGCGTCACCCACCACCTGCGATCTGCACAGGGATACTCAGGGTATCAGATCGATAAGTCAGGGTGTCACTGAATATATATAAACCTGGGTCTCTTTAAGTGAGTTATGGCATGTCATAGCAAACTGGGTCGTACCCGGTGGTTGATGTTATTCGTTGAGCAGCAGTGACGGGCGCTCATTGAACATTATATGATATTAAACCGTTAAATGGGCGATTGTGGTCCCATAGCCTGGTGAATTATGTCGTGTAGGTTTTCCATTTCGATTAATACAGGGCTAAACATTACGGGGTTGGTCGGGTTTCGCGTGTCATAAGTCTGTGGCGCTTTTTATGATCATCATAATACATTGCATCATACAATATATATGGAGATATAATTCATTAGGTATATATCGTTATAAAAGGCGGAGGTACAAAACTGAACAAACAACACATCGGAAGATTTTCGCCCGGCCAAGCTAGTTTGTTTGAGATTTATAATATGGTATTAGCAATTTTGAACAATTTTTGGGGTCATGCATTTGAAAGAAAAGTATAGCAAAGAAGGGAAAGTAATGTCAGGTTTTAAAATAAATGCCCCCGGTTAGTGGGCCCAGTAAGCAATACTATATGACATTAAACCCTTTAGCCTCGCTTGCCTAGTGAATTATTCCGTTTTTTTTCTTCATGACATGTTCACTGGAAACAGGATGGCACCTAGTTTCTATGGAAACATAAGTTGTAACTGGACGCTTTTTTGCATAATTGATGGGAATCAAGTATCAAATGCCTGATCACGGCGAATTACCCAAATATCTACGTGACTAATTCCTATTTCAACACAGTATTCAATAGTCACGATTCACACCTTCAAATCTATAGATGACGTAATTCTTCATATATATATATACCACTCTACTATACAATTGAGGTACATAACATATGTAAACTCTCCCTCATTTTCAGTGAAGCAGGAAGGAGGCTACGCCATCACGTTACATCATGGTTATAAAACCGTCTCTCACACTCCAGTGACTGCGGAACTGGCCGGAGACCAGGCTGGTTCACCGCCCCTTGCGCAACCCCAGGAGACATGAGGCGGGGAACCAGCTGTTGCCTGCTCCGGGCAGAGCGGTCTGAAGGCTCCGGGCACCAGCTGTTGCGAGCGACTTGCTTTGGCGAGCGAGCGAGTGATTGCCTGGTTCCCTGGTTCGCGAGGCAACTGCCGGGCACCAGCCACTGACAACTATTAACTAACCGCTAAGCCCCGGGGCGACGGACGAACTGAGTGACATTCCTCCACGCCAGTCAGTGTATCATCTATCGCGGCTTATAGAGGGACCGGCATCTCTGTGTGTCTGTCTGCCCCCTACTACCCCTGACCGTCAGGCGTGTGAACGGATCGCTGTGTGGTCACACCCAGGGGACTGCGGTCTGCGTGGGGGTGCCGTGCAACGGACCGGTATTAAAAGCCGTGGCAAGGAAAACACTTCACCAAAGCTTGATAATCACTCGGTGGTGCTACCTATGTTACATGTCCTACTAGAGGTCAGTGTAGATCCTTGGTACTAACAGAGGGGAAGGGACGCATTGGCCCCCTGGAGCACGTGGAGAGAAGCACGACGCGAGAACCCACGGGGAACCGTGCGACACCGAAACCATGGTAACCGAACCACTCTGAAACCATGGTAACCGGGCCACTCTGAAACCATGGTAACCGGGCCGCTCTGAAATCATGGACAATGAACCACTGGACGCAAAACTTCGGGTTGTCTTCCTGTCCTATAGCGTGATAAGCAGGTGACTAGCCACCACCACATCGGCTGCAGGAACCTCTTCGCACTGTGGACATCAGTGGGTGATAAGGGATCTGGGTAACGGGATTTCCCGGCCACTCAAGCCAGGTTGAGTCAGTCAGCAAGAAACAGACCCCCGTGAACCAACTACCATCTCACGACCAGCCGCCAACAGTGCCAACAGTTACGTGTCATGACTATAGCGCAGCATAACGACATCAATCGGACTGTTTCAACAGGCTGGGCGAGACGTAATAGTCCCAACACTTGTCAAGCCATACTTACTGCACATTATATGATAAGGTGGGTTCATGTTTTATCTCCATCAATATTTTATGATGTAATATGTTATCACGATAATTATATAGTTATCGCTAGTATAATATTTTTTAAAGTCTAAGATGTTATGATGTTTATAGCTCTATCGGTAATACAATACGTGTTAAGGTGCAAGATGTAAATATGATGATCATAGCTCCACCGGTAACATAATATTGTCCGATAGAAGAGAAACATGATGAGGTTACTTCGTTACTAATCTCTGTACAATCGCCTCATAAATTACATCCAGTTAATTAGAGAGCAGACCTCAATAGTGTTGAGTTGGAGAGGCTTTGACACCCTGTTTCCTAAAAACGTATTGTCGATTTTTTGGGGGGATTTGAAAGACGTTTATATCAAAGCTACGGTATTGTACGCTATAGTAAGTGGCTACTACTAAGCCCTTCGTGGCAAGCCCGGGGAGGGGGAGGGGCGGGGGTGGCTCGCGACACAGTCAACGTTGGGACCCATGGTAAAAAAGCAACCTCTCAGCCGCCCTATATCTCACTGCCGAGTCCCTGTTTACCACATGGACGACCGGATAGTCTTAGGCCCCCGTCAGCAGTCACCATCTTACACAGCGTTATACAGGTTATCGACAACCTGTCGTGGACCGTTGCGCACCGTGAGGTGAGAGCGCGGTGGCCCAGCGGGTAGCGCGATCGGCTGGGGTATCCCATAGCGGCCCATGGGGGGTGGTCGGCGTGTCTGGTCTCGAGCCCCACCCGTGCAAACGTCCTCGTTGTCTTTGCAGGATACGGGTAGGGCTTTTAGTATAGGGCGCAGGCCATATCGTTTCGTCTTTTACACTACCGGTTACCTGGCTTGGGGGCCATGCTCTTTTCCCCCCCATGGTCCTTTCCACGTCGTCTCTGTATGACATAGCAACTTATCTCACCTTGCTCCCCCCCCCCCATTCTCTTTGTCAGTGGAAACAGGTATGTCCCCGCACCCCCCCCCCACCTTTTTTTCCTGGAGGCGCCTAACACACCAGCCACGATGTCGAAATGACAACACATCGAGCACGCATGTCTGAAGGGAGATATTGGGAGGGGGGGAGGGGTGCTTCATATCATCGGTGTCTTTACTGTACGAAGACCCCCCCCCCCCCCAACCCCCCAACTGCAATCAATAGCAGATGACCCACACCATTAAATTGCAGCTGTCTATGGGTTGCCAATAATAACGCCAAGATCATTAAGTGAAGTTATAGCCTTTCCTTTTAAACTTACCCCGCCAAACCTATTAAGGCGGTGTATCCGGTTACTCTTCCGAATGCTAATGCACAGCACGGCTAATCATGTCAGAGGCACGGTTTTCCTACCAGTTATCTTTGAAACGACTCAGCTGTCAATACTACACCCCGTTATGATTTTGCCCGTTCATGTTTACAAGGCCTGACGTACATAACATGGGGAGTTCACTCATGGGCCACCGGCTGAGAAAAAATAATCAATAATAATCCATATCTGGAAAAACGAATTAAAATGCCACGGTTGAATCCGCGTGCCGTCTGACTGAATCAGTTTCCTATTCAAGTCTAAAATGGTGACGCACAAAATTCGCTTTCCTGGGTGATAGGGTTATGAACAGGAGTATTGGATACCATTCTCAATCAATACGCCCGCAGCGCGCCACGCGGTGGCAGAGCACGGTGTAATGCAGTGGCTTGTTAGCGGGAACGGTATCGTCTGCTCGGTGAATAATGGCGGGAAACTCGTGACGCGGCGTAACCACGACCCTGGAGAGCGTGACTCACGCACCTCGGCGCCGGCCGCATCGGGTAGTAATAAATGTGGAAACTTCTGGGTTCCATTCACCAGATAAAACCTAGGGGTGTCGTCTTATCGGGCTGTGACAAAAGCGTCCCCCCCCCCTTGTTTTATCATCCTTCAATGATTGCTTTGATATGTCACGGGATACAAAACACACCATTCAAGAATGTCAGCGGTGATTCACAGAGGGGTGGGTAGCCTATATATATTATATATTAAACATGCTACCTGACCTATGTGAGCAGCGTGCAGTGGTGACTCCTCCCCCGGTATTGTAAGGGAATATATAGGGTGGTGACTCACCGACGCGAAACATCAGGCAGAAATAATTCTTCAGAGGGCCACAGCACTTAGCTGTACAATGACTTTTATCTGATTTACACCCGACCCGTTCTACTCATTTGCCGCCACACACACACACACACGCGCGGGCGTACGAACGGACGTGTATGGTATTACAATAGTGGACTGGTACACAAACACACATACACAAAGAGAGCCCTTCTCACAAGGAAACCCAAGCCTCAGCCACGCCAGATGGCTGGCTGTCTGTCTGTCACCGTGTGGCCTAACAAACACGTTATCTCTTGGCCACGTGGCGATACGATTCCCCGTAATATCGCCCACTACGGTTGCGGCGGCAAGCGAGCAGACGACCCGCGTGACCCTGTGACAGGTCTGTGGCGCGCAGTCAGATCGCATGACACCACGGTCGGGCCGCGTTATCTCGGGCCAGGGGGACACCACCATCGCCGAGTTGTCCGCGATCTCACTGCCCCTTATCTTGAAACTCCATCTGGTGGTCTACGGTAGCGGAACGAGACTGCATAAAACGGAACCACTCTGGGGTTGTAAACTAGCCGGACTTGTCCTAACGCCACTGGAACTCGTCACTCATGCGATGGTTGTTGATAACAATACGGGGTTTCCATGACCTCTATTCCTCGCTAATATCATTATAGCGCCATTGTTATTGATAACAATACGAGTTTCCATTACCATTTCTCATATATTTAAAGTCATGTGCTTAATGTTTTTTAGATGGCGGCCATGTTGCCTGACGTCATAGACGAGGACTTCCTGTGCTGCCCGCTCTGCTGTCGCGGTCTGAAGCAGCCCAAGCTGTTGCCATGCCTACACCTCTTCTGCCAGGCGTGCCTCATGCAGCACATTGCCCAGTGGAGGCGGAAGAGCGCCAAGCTCGCCGCCAGCCCCACGCCGGCTCCGAGATCCGGGGAGTCGTCGTCACAGCGACCGGCCGCCGTCTCCAGCCCGCCTGGCAAGGTCAGGAAGGAGTCGGCAACCGCCTACTACGTCCTGCCCAGCTCTCTGCCCGCACCCTCCCGGGGGCCGGGGGCTGCGGCGGGGGGCAGTGACCGAGGCGGTGGATACGGCAGTCAAGGGAAGCTTGATCGGGTCGTCGTCGGTGACGGGGACCGATCTTCGCCCATATCGAACTACTGCTTGGCCTCCGCGCTGGCGGACGGCAATCCCAAGCTGAACCACTCGTCGCGATCGTTGGATAACCTCCTCGACGCCGCCTTACCTACACCGCCAAAAGGTGACAATACCGCCACTTCAACCGTCTCCTTGGAGACCGCCGACCTTGACATTCGGCGTCCCGGCGCGGAAGGTCGGGCCCGGAAGAAGGGAGTGAAGAACAAGAAACGTTCGATCGAGCGCTACCAGAACCAGACCAAATTCACCGCCCAGGGACCAGAGTTCAGGCAAAAGTACAAGGGACAGCCGCTCGGGACCCCGGATGAACCGCCCAGTGACGTCACAGCAGCGTCGGCAGCGGTAGCGGCGGTGGAGCCCGCAAGCGCGCCAATCATCGAGACTGTCGATCCGGGAGCAGAGAATCCGTCGCCTTCAGCCAAGCCGACAAAGAAGGTCAAAAGACGGAGTAGTTCGACATCGCGCGCCGGATCCAGACGCCGGAAGAAGGATCGGCTCCAGGGTTCCGTAGACGACGCGGGGAAGGATCCGGCGGCTGATGGAGTCCCCAGGAAGGCGAGGGTCCCCAAGGCGTCTCGACAGTACATGCCCAAGGACCTGGCGGAGCCCGGGCTGCTGCAGGGGAAGGTGACCACCATGGTGAGGACCTTCGAAGACGCGCAGGCCTCGGCGCAGGCCGCCGCCCCGCGCGCCCAGATCAGATCCAAGGGCCGGGGGCGGCGGTCAGAACCCGCCATTGTGCCGCTGAGGGATCGGCCTCTGCCCGAGCCAGAGGGTCCGACCCACGCCGCCCCCAAGGATAGGGGTGCTACGACTGACCCAGACTCAAAGGGTAGGGGTACTCCCCCCAACCCCCCAGACCTCAAGGATGGGGATGCCACGACCCACCGTGAGGACGCTACGGAAGGGGGTTCCGAGGGCGAGGACACAGTCCCACCCCCGCTGCCGGCGTCAGCGCCGCCTCTCCCGACGAAAACCCCTCCAGTCTCCAGACCCTGGCATCGTCATCTCAGCATCACGTGCGGGAGACCGCCGCCGGCTCCACCCCCGGACGGGATTCCACCCCCGGGCGGGATCCCTGGATTGGGGGCCGCCTCACACCCCACCGACAAGTCAGTGCGGACGTCCCCGCCCAAGGCATCATCACCCCAGTGTGCGCCGAAGTCTAATAGTGATGACACCACGGCGCGGCCGCAGGCGGGGGCTGGGGCAGGGGCTGGGGCTGGGGCAGGGGCTGGGGCTGGGGCAGGGGCTGGGGCTGGGGCAGGGGCTGGGGCAGGGGCTGGGGCTGGGGCAGGGGCTAGGGCAGGGGCTGGGGCCGGGGCTGGGGCCGGGGCTGGGGCGGGGTCAGCCACATTGAACACACCGCCGCCGGCCGAGCGGCCGAGGAAGCTGATCCCGTTACCAGCCTCGACCTTGTCCAAGATCCCGCTTCCCATTCCCAGTCCGGACGCGGACGAGGCGGAAGAGGGGATCTACGACACCATGGCCCCTTCCCCCATGTACGACGTCCCCGCGTTCGGCCAGACGCCGGTGGCGGAGGCGGTCGCGCCCGAACTTCCGCCCAGGAATGTGGTGGAGAATCCGGGTCGGTCCCCGGCACAGGCGGCGCTAGGCGGCGGTGGCGGAGGCGGGGCCGGGGGCGGCGGAGGCGGGGGCGGCGGAGGCGGGGGCGGCGGGGGCGGGAGCGGACACCCGCGGGGCAGTCACGGCTCGGACTACAACGACGAGGGGATCTATGAACTATACGAGGTGCCTCACGCGAAGCGACCCTTCCAGCGGTCCATCACGTGCCCGCCCCCGGAGACGACATCCGGCGGTCTGGATCTGGCGGGGCTGTCCTCAGCCCCCGCCGACTATGACGTCAACACCTCGGCGTTCTCCTTCGACGAGGAGTCCTTTTGTAACGAGTCGTGGGAGGAGGATAGCGCTGATTCCGCCACAGCCACAGCGGCCATGAGTGTGCCCGGGACAGACCCCAAGCAGGCGGCGGCGCCCTCCGCGGGGTCCAACGTCGCCAAGGGACATGTCAGCCACCTCAATGGCGGTGGTGACGTCAGCGCGGGTGTCCCTGGGAACGCCGACGACGACGATGAGGAATACGAACATTTCTATTACGAGATCCCGGAGAGCGCGCATGGTACCCTGAAGCGTGTCTCGGTGCGACGGTCAAAGCGCTCCGGCGAGTGCAAGATTGAAGGCGGTGGCGGTACACCCGACAGCCTCCTCTCCCGCCTGCCGTCAGATACATACATGCTGGCGGGGGATTTCAGCGCCGGAATGGAGCAGTCTGCCTTGAACGTCCCGATTCCTGTCCAGGAGGGGGCAAGGGCCGTGAAGGAAGGGGCCCTGCCGCCGGACCACTACAAGGTCCCTCCCCAGCGCAAGCTCAGCGAGCAGTATCTCAGGATGGACGGCGTAGTCCGCCGCAGCCGCGTCGCCGGAGATGACGTCACGGCCCCCGCCGCCAGTGACATCGGGGGACCACCACCACCACCACCCCCGATAGAACAGCGCCAACCCGAGTACATTAACGGCACCACCGTCGATGACATGAAGATAATCCGTGACGACATCGCGGAGTTGAACATGCTGGATACGCCGATCCCTCTGTACGACGTGGCCAAGGCTACGCGCCGCCCCGCCGCCGCCGCCGCCGACGGGGCGATGTACGACACTCCTTCCGGTCTCTTGTCACGTCCGGTATCGCCACCGGAGGATGACGTCTTCGACGACCACTCAAGCTTCCCGAAGAGCGGCGCGTTGCTGAAGATTCCGTGTCCCAAGTGCAAGAAAACGTTCGTCCTCCCCGAAGAGGGCCTGGACGGCTTGAAGACGTGCTCCTTCGCGTCGCAGCTGCAGGAGGTCGTTCAGACGCAGCGCGTCGAGCAGAAGAACTGCACCAACTGCGAGACGGGCCGGGCGCGCTTCCGGTGCTTTGACTGCGAGCAGTACCTCTGCTCGGGCTGCCTCAACGCCCACAACTGGCTCAAGGCCAACCGCGACCACAAGGTCATCAGCGTGGAGGAGCTCCAGAGCGGCAAGTTCCAGCAGGAGATCAAGGACTTGCAGGTGGCGACGTGCGACGTGGACAAGGTGAAGGAAGCGCAGTACTTCTGCATCCAGTGCCGCCACTGCCTCTGCCCGGACTGCGTCATGACGCACCAGCCGGGCCACTTCTGCGGCCCCATCGACCTCACCTCGCAGCGCGACTGCGACATCGTGCTGGCCATGAAGGACGAGGTCAAAGGTCGCGTGGAGACGTTCCAGGGGGCCCTGGAGCGGATGGACAACTACGGCAGCCACTGCGAGCAGATGGAGGCCGCCGTGCGCCAGCGCCTCGGCCAACACGAGGCCGTCATCACCCGGCTCGTGGCGCAGTGCTTCCAGAGCATGCGCGCCAAGGTCACGGCCGACTTCCGGGAGGAGGCCGAGGCCACTGAGGTCATACGGACCCAGATCGTGGCGTCGCTGGATTCCATGCGGTACACGACCAAGTTTGTGGAGCAGCTGGTGACCCACGGCAGGCCGGCCGACGTGGTTTCTCTGGCAACCCCGCTGAAGGATACTCTGCTCCGGTTGAAGGGCCAGCGTCCCCCTCATATGGATAACGAGCTGGATACCACCTACACCCTGCCGCCCGCGCTGTCTAGGGCGCACGTGGAGCCGCTGTGCGGTCACGTGAAGAGCGTCCAGCGACCGGTGGCCGAAGCGTCCTTGACCTTGCAGATGCGCACCGCCAAAGTGCTCGCGCAAAACACGCTGACACTGAACCTGCTTCGGGAGTTTCCGACCAAGATCGTCGAGGACACGAAGGGCTGCAAGCCGACCGGCCTGGCCGTGCTGCACAACGATGACGTCATCCTGGTGGACGACATCAACAAGAAGGTGAAGATCTTCGACCAATCGGGTCGCTTCCGGACGCAGCTGCACCCGAAGGGCAAGACGGCCTTCGTGGACCCCTGGGACGTGTCGGTGATGGAAAACGGCAACATCGCCGTGACGGACAAGGGGGCCAAATGCGTCAAAGTCTTCAACTCCCACGGGCGCTTCATGTTCAGCTTCGGCCCGCACCTGCAGAACCCCTGGGGCATCGCGATCAACTCGCGGCGAGAGATGGTCGTCACGGACGTGTCCAGGAGGCGGGTCTACGTCCACAGCGAGGGAGGGAACCTGCTGTTCTCGCTTCCACACGAGGGGGACGCCAAGAAAAAATCTAACGCCGCCGCCTCCAAGGTGACCTTCAAGTGCCCGGAGTACGTGTGTGTCAATCACAACGACGACATCATAGTGTCGGATTTCGAGAATCACTGCGTCGTCGTGTTCGACTTCCTGGGGCGTGTCCTCTTCAAATTCGGCCAAAAGGGGCGTGGCTTGGACGAGCTGGACGTGCCCTGCGGCCTCGCTGTGGATCATAACCATGGCAACATCTTCATCGCCGACTACAACAATCAGCGCGTCATGGTGCTCACGCGCAACGGCCAATTTCTCTGTTGCCTAGCGACGCGACCCAAGTCGGGGGGACTCCTGGAGGTACCACAGACGCTGGCCGTCAACCACGTGGGCAACCTGGTGCTGATCGACGGCACCAAGGTCAAGGTCTTTGAGATGCCCCCAGAGCTGTTGGCCAGGACGTCGATCCATGACAAAGGGGACAACGTTAACTACGGCGACATCATCTTCAAGAGCAGCCACCTGGCGGGAGGCGAGGTGGAGAAGAAGGACGACAGAGAGACCACCGTCTAGTCCCCTCACTGTTATACTGGTTATAGTGAAGCGTTGAAGTATAGGAGCCTGGCGGGTGGCGAGGTGAGGATAACAGAGACACCACCGCCTAGTCCCCCCACTGTTATACTGGTTACAGTGAAGCGTTGAAGTATAGGAGCCTGGCGGGTGGCGAGGTGAGGATAACAGACACAACAACGCCTAGTCCCCTCGCTGTTATACTGGTTACAGTGAAGCGTTGAAGTATATTGCAAGGACGTCGTGATTAAGTTATATGTTTCTCAGTATCCCGGTGCCGACCCGAATAAAACAAGGCAAATGTTATTATTTCGTTACTATGCGACCGACCCGAAAAATACATTGCCACGACTGGCTTTTATGCATTAAAGGCTACATTAACCACGCCGAGGGTCGCGGTGCGGATCCCAGTCGGCGAAAGACGGGGCGAGAGTTGTACGGTGTGGCTACGACGTACTTTCGGTAGTAATGGCTGGCCTTGACAAAGCACTTATCTCAAGCTGATCGCGGAAATATTGGGCGTGCAGTCGGTAAAATCGCAGACCTTTGGTGCATGGTCTGAATCATAACGTTCTCCACGATGATCCGTACACCCAGTGCATTATGACTCAACCTGCTCAACCCAACAGGGCTTCAGTATCACACATAGAGTAACCTACCTGATGAGGCGGCTTTGAAATGTACATCATTTATATACCAAAAACCGTCATTACTATTGAATAATAAAAGATAAACGCAGTTATGTCACACTGGGGTCATTTTTTGTTTCGTCTGATATTAGTGGTGGGTACCGGGAGAGAGGGTAAGATACCTGAGACCTTGTATGTAGTAATCTCGGTCATTGTTTACCACTGGTATACACTCCACAAAAAAAACCCTGTATTCACTATCATGGCCTTAAATTGTTATATTGTTTTTTTCCGGGTAACGTGTCATATGATTGTAATTCTAGGCCAATTGTGAACCAATTGTAACCCTTACAACGCAGTAGAGGTCCGAAGGAAAAGTCACCAAAAAATGTAGAATTAAATCAATTGGCACCAAGATTAATAAGCATTTGCAGCATAACAATAACTGATGCTCCCTTTTAAATTTATTTTACAAACGGATTTTTGCAGATATTGCACACCCCGAGACAATATTCGACATGCTTTGATACCAATTATAACTTGCGTGCCCGACATTTACCCAGGAGACTATAATCTTTACCTTTCGGTTTTTCGGGCTGCATGGCCACTAAGCCCCAGCGCTTTCGGCTAGCAGTGTAATAGGGATGTTTACTAAAGATTGTCCAGGGAATGTTTGGTTTGACAACGACAACACAAGGCGTTCGGGGGCCCGAAGGCTTGCTCATTGCTTAAAGCAATATATTCTGTAATTTTTTGTATTTCCAACCTCTTCCCCATGTCAAATAAGTATATTCTGTCTTGAATTTAAATCCCGAAAGCCTGTGGGCTATCCGGAGAGAAGCAATTTGGTCACCGGAGCAGAAGTTGGTGGTCGGCTTTATATCCCTGCGCGCCTGTTCGCCGTTCGGTATTTTGTGTGTGATGTCGACCGCGGCAGCTATCACGTCCGCGCGCGATATAAATAGACCGCGCAGTTTTATGTTGAAATTGTTGTTTTACAGACTCTCAGAGATATAAAACATATATGCATGTAAGATGGCGTCTGTAAGTATATTGCTTTAAAGCTATTTACGCAGATATTTTCAGCTAATCTTAACAAAAATTAAGTGAAATATTAGCATTTAACAGAGCTATTTTTTTTTACTTGTCTGACAGTTGACCGTAAGTTATAAGCTAGGTGCACTACGTCACAGATGCGCGTGTAATTTATCGGTTTATTGCACCAGTTGCTGAGCGGGTTTCAGACAATGAATGGAATGTTGGTGTTTTAGGCCACTTTTGTGCACATACAGGCTAAATTGGGCCAAGGAACCTCCCGAGACGATGAAGGATGAAGAAATGAAACATGCCCCAGATTAGGTGCCCGAGCCCGGATTCGAACCCAGGACCTATTGATCTGCGGTCTAGTGCGCTAACCACTACACCAGGGAGGCCCCCCTTCAGACAATGAAGTTTACTGATGAGAATAGAGGATTCTTGCATTATTAGTCCGGTCATACAAGGATACAATTTTAGATATAGTTGATGAACATAGCGTCCTGTTAGGATGGGAAGAATTCAGAAAGAATGTGTTATGGTGAAATACAAAAAAAAAAAAAAAAAAAAAAAAAAAATCGATCCTGATATGTCGACGGGAAACAACTGTGTGAATGGCTTTAACAGACCAACAGGATTCCTAATGATACACATGCGACACAATGACATTTTAGATTTGTGTTCCATAATAATCAACTGGTGTTTTAGGCCGCGTTTGTGCACACAAGGGTTAAACTGGGCCAAGAAACCTCTCGCGATGTGAATGGACACAAGATTAGGTGCCAGACACGACTTCAAACTGCGAGACATGTAGATCTGCGGACTAGTGTGCTTACCATTACTCCCGGGACGACGAAGGATGTAAGGTTGGTTATTCAGGACGCTTTAACCACTTTTGGTCATATCGCGTCAATGGGAGAAGGAAGGGAGAGTGGAGCCATGTCTCCGGGGGTAACCCCCTACTCTCTACGAAGAAAGACATGGGATCTTTATCCTGCGACCTCACAGACATGGACACAGCGGGGCTCGAACCATCGATCCACGCGCCGTTAGGCTCTCAGGTGACCAGAGCACTCAATGCGAGCGCTCTAGCCCACTGAGCTATCGCGCCGGCCCCCGGGACGAAGAAGGATGAAAGGTTGAAAAATACCCCAGATTAGATGCACGATTAGATTAAATTCGAACCCAGGACCTGCGGTCTAGTGCGCTAACCAGTACACCAGGGACCCCCCCCCCCCCACCAACACACACGTAACCATATCAACGGATGAGACATACCTCAGGTTCTGACCCAGGACTTATTGACCTGCGGTCTAGTGCGCTAACCAGTACACCAGGGAAGCCCCCACACGTAACCATATCAACGGTTGAAACATACCTCAGGTTCTGATCCAGGACTTATTGACCTACGGTCTCGTGCGTTAACCAGTACACCAGTGAATCCCCCCCCCCCCCACACACACACACACGTAACCATATCAACGGATGAAACGGATCAACGGATGGAGATGAAATATGCCCCATATTCTGACCCAGGACCCATTGACCTACGGTCTAGTGCGCTAACCACTACACCAGGAAGGCCCCCGGGACCTACTGATCTGCAGTCTAGTGCGCTAACCACTGGACCAAGGGCGCTGTTCCATAATAAAGACCACGTACCTGGATCTAGCGGTGTGTAGCAATGCTCGCGACACCACTTCATCGTCTCCCGCGTCGACCACACCGCCTGATGCCGGAAGTGGAGCTCTCCACCCAAGGAGGCGAGAATCTTCTTCCGCACGCGACAGGCTCTCTGCCACTGTAAAGGGAATAACCCATAATATAGCCGCAATTCCGTAAAAATTAAAAACAATGTTAAACTTTATCAGCGGACATATGTGGCCTTCACCTTGAGATAACGTCTGACCGATTCCCCACGGAGCTAATCAACGCATTGCGAAAGAGAATTACAGCGTTACAGATAAAAGTGATTAGGAAACTTCAGGTAAGTACAGCGACTGGTTGGTTTATGCCTTCCCGTGGCAGTTAAAGTAATCAAATCAAATTCAAATCAATTCGTCCGGTACGGTACCAGTAGCCCAGTGGTGCAGTCGATGCCAAAACTGCGACGATATCTTTGATTGGATTCATTTTCAATTTTTGCGTGTGAAGGATAATTCTGATGGTTGAACTTCCTGTGGGGCGGAGGGACTATAGCGTAAGCGAAACGCCTTCTGTCGGGAGATCTCTCCTAATGCTTTGAAGATGGTGGATTGCACTCCACCAAAGTCAACCAGGTGTGTATTCCAACATGTCACACATAAATGAACTAGGTGCATATTATTAACTAGAAAATCAGAATATAAAGAATTATGTTAAAACGCGTGTTAACTCAACAGTAATGCACCCCCAAGGGCGGTGGTGTGTGGTCTGTCTGTGTTTATTCGGTGGTTTGGCTGCAATGCCTGTTTGGTTATCGGCGTCGCCAGACGGTCTCCTCTCGCGAGACCACAACGAGATCATTAGCGCCCTCTGTTGCTAGATTCGGCGCCAGGTCTAACTATGTATATACATCAACAACAACGCGTCCATTAAGGGCACCATTAAGGTGGGTGGGGGGGGGGGGGGTCGGGTGATACCACATCCGTTGTAACGGCTGGACGCGTGGGTCAAACAGGCAACCATGTACCTGTTTCATGTAAGAAGGCCGTTTGATCTCCCGCGATGACGTCATCACGGCGGATAACACGGACAAGTATGCCACTTTGGTTTGGCTGCCGCCACGTGACCTCTATCACGTGATCACCGTCATTGAAGTCACGCGAGATAACTGGTACCAGTTTGGAAACACGCAGCTTACCTATGGTGATGCATGTAATTAAGCGTGGATAAACAAATTAACAGTCTCAGATGGGACATCATCCACCGAAACGGTAATTGCCTTGTCGCGCGACATTTTAAATTAACGACAAATAATCCCATCAGCTCCATAAATAATCTCAATCAAAAGTCAGAACGCTGTTGAACGTGAAGGTTATTTGGTTTCATCAAGTAAACTTCACAAGGGCTGGTAAAGAAATTTGAAGAGAGGGGTTTCACTGGATATTTGCGATCGGGGAAGGGGGGGGGGGGGGGAGTCGCGCCTTAGAGGGTCTATATTTTGCATTGAAAAACCCACATCATGTCTGACGCTAAAATATGCTATAGCCAGTCGAATGCTTGTCACTAACATCCATTGCCTGGGGCCGGCCCAGGGTCCCTACAATTGTGCAATAACACAGTCGACTACACACAGATCTGTGACGTAGTACACGAAGTCTCCAGCTAACCATCAGATGTCAAGCAAAACAGACCTTTTCTGACATATTTACCATTCCAAGTGAACAAAATCTCACACTTCTGTTAAACGTGAATGCTACACGTAATTTCAATGCAGTATATTATGCCAATTCTTACTAAGCGGCGCGAAATAAGTTCACCCTGAGAGGTGACGAATGAATTCTAAGGTATTAAAAGTAAACAGTCCCGGAGTGCGGGATGGGTTTATCCCAGACCTGATGTCACAATGTAGGACGTCTGGGCCAGTGGACGTTTCGGCCTAGGACGTTTCGGCCCAGGACGTTTCGGTCTAGGATGATTCGGCCTAGGACGTTTCGGTCTAGGATGATTCGGCCAAGGATGTTTCGGCCAGGTATTTTTGGAAGGGCGGACGTTTCGGTTGATTTGATTGGGGTTTAACGGTACTTTTAGCCTGTAAGGCTATATCGTGCCATACTGGTTCTTCAAAATATATATAAGTCGGCAGTCAACACCAAAACCCTGAAAATTAATACATGTGATATTGAAGATAAAACAATTGCAAAAATGCGGACGTTTCGGTTAAGTATAATTAAAACGGATGTATCTGTAATGTAAGTGTTACGCCAATTTTGTGTTATATTGTATTATTCTGTATTCTGGTATATCTATATTGTTATTTCTGGTGAAAAGGTGTTAAGCAATTCAACAGATGTGTAAACCGGTGACAGGACGAATGAACGGGAGAGGAAGACCATAGGCCCAGCGTCAACCACTGCGTGTCTCTAAACGGCGACCAAAAGTGTAATAAGAAGTGTGAAGTGTGATTATAGTTTTTAGTTTCGTACCAAATAAAACACGTATGACTCCATGACCTAAGTTTTGTAATATTGTACTTGGCCGAAACGTCCACCCTGGCAAAAATAAAACATGTATGACTCCATGATATAAGATTTTTTAAAATATCATATCACGTCCGTAGGTTGAAACGTCCGTCCACCCACACCATGGGCCACGGCTAAGTGAGAGCAAGAACTGGAGCTTTCTTCAGTTTTGAAGGCACTTCCCATTGTCTTCTAAGCAACGGCGACTATTGATCAAGGCCAATTATGTGACGACGATGGGCGGATTGCGAGCCTTCATGGGTTCGATTGGGCCCAGTTACCTTCATGACATGCATCATATAATAGAAAGCAATTACGTGTTGAAAAATGGACCAACTATGTATGCCACGCGTTAAGACAACAGCCTATGGCCACAATTCAGTGAAGTATCAAGGCAGCAAGTTGGCAAGGAATTCAAAACGCTGTCAACCTCGGATGTGTTCATGTGTCACTGTAATTCGTGCACATTGTGCGAAGTTTAAATAGATGATAGAATAGTTGATATATTTTCATTATTATATGTACATTTATCACATGTATCATTGTCGGTCAATATCACTTGGGCTTAATGTTTATTGTTGACTTTTATATACCGACGCTCAATAAAACTTTCTTTTATCTTATCTTATCTTAAACCACGCCGAGGAAGCTCCCGAGACGCCGGGACGAACGGCATGTAAGACATTCACCCAATGCTGTCGTGAATCAAACCCGAGTCTACTGGCCCGAAGCTCGGCGTACTACCCACTGAGCTATGTGCTGGAGCCCCCGACAACACTCGACTGCAGCACAATCAGAATCTGGTTCGAAACCGGGTCTGGACGATCTAATCTGCCCCCCCCCCCCCTCCCTCCCACCAGCATCCCATCAATCTTAATTAATGGCACACCGATCAGACCAGACAACAGACCCGACGTTTTCTCACCTCTTTACGTATATCACCATTAAATTCCCCCAAGGACACCTGTAACTGCACACGCCAAAATAAAAACCCGGCCAGACTCTCTTAGCCGTATCTAGCTATCTATGCTCGCCCCCGCCCTACAACCATCCACCTACGGCCCGCCAAACGCCCGTCTTACACCACCGACACTACAGGGTCCACACGGCTAAAACGGCAGACCCACCGCCCACAGCAGTCCCGCGGCGAGACCCACCACCCACAGCAGTCCCACAGCGAGACCCACCAACCACAGTGAGACCCACCACCCACAGTGAGACCCAACACCCACAGTGAGACCCACCACCCACAGCAGTCCCGCAGCGAGACCCACCACACACAGCAGTCCCACAGCGAGACCCACCACCCACAGCAGTCCCGCAGCCGACGCCTCATCTTTGCTGACCGTCGGGGCGACCCCTATCGGGAGGCCACTCCAGATTAGAGCAGTCGTCATTCCGGAGAATAGTCCGCTTACGGAGAACCAAACCACTCTTCACCAGCAGCGGCAGCAGCCATTCAAGGCGTAGCCACCTCATACGCCAACAACTCGGGGGAGGGGTTGGTGAGTGCTCGCTTTACCGCCTTCCCCTAATACCCACCGAGAAAACGTTTCCCCAGAAACTTGCCAAATACACAGATAAATAATACGAAGTAATGCACCGTTTCTGTCAGTACGATTTCCCCGTAACGCACTCCGTAAATATAATAAATAACGTGATCTAAAACTAGTCAGATAAATAGGACATAAAGCACCCCGTGTACAAATCAATATGACCCGATCAGCCGTGTGCCCAAGGCCCTAATCAGACATTATGAAGTCGTATAACGCAGAATCGCGCTTATTCTTGCCTACTTGGGAGATAGGCAAAGCCATATATTGGCGGCTTTAGTCCCGAGATCTCATATGACCTTCACCGGAAGTGTGGCTAAGTGTGATTTTTATTATTAGTTTGACAATCATTATTTTTAACCATGTTTGAGATGTGAATCTTTTGACATTGGCGGATGAATACATGCCAAGCTGGAGGGACATGCAAAGCCTGTTTGACCTACAGAGCCGTCACATAAGTCCAACCCCCTCACCTGACACAGCAGTACTGGCACCATTGATTTTGTTTACCGAAGATGAAGGCTGCAAAGTTCTTAACAATGGGGGAAGCAACTGGTGAGTTCACTTCAGCTTTCGGTATTTAGTTTTACGAGGCAGAAGTGGAGCAGTCATATTTCTCCCATTCGTCTGACAGGTCGCTGGCCTGTAACGACTGCTCTACGTGTATAGAATATTGAAAAAAAGAGATGAAGGTGGCAAAGCACTCAGTCACATGTTCAGGCTCTTGATGTATCAATATAGCACTGTTTCGCCACAGTGCACAAAGAAGAGGGTTGCGGGGGCTGCGAAAAATGCCAAAAAAATCTTCCGACGACTTTCCCATGAGCTTGACCTAACGAAGAATGTAAAGCACGCATAATCCTATGACTAATCGATCGTTGTACTACTAGTGTGTAGGGATTTTTCTGTCTCGTATGTCACAAATACACACCAATCCATGCCTTTTGCAGTGGCACACAGGGGTTCATAAATAAAATTAACTGGTATTCTAGTTTAAGAGCGTAAGATATTGGGATCAATATCTCCAAAGTTACTTTAGGTCTAAGAACTTGAAACATATAAACATAGATACAACGCCCCAATATAATTGCTTCTGAAGCCCCTAGCGACGGAAACGGTATTAAAGTCTCGTTGTCAGTTAGACTATGACGTCACGGTTTTGAATAACGCCGGTCCTCACTTCCGGCCTGGACACCTAACGTACTGGTCGCGTTTCCATGACGCATAAACGCAACAACAAGGTCAGCGGTTGGGAGACATTGCCTGATTCCATTATCAGTTCGGGGAAGTCCTATTCCCTGCAGCCCTTTGGACCTCCACGTTACTTTTCCCCTCTGTGGCAGCCATACCCCGGGGCTAGCGGCAAGGACGACGCGTAAGGCGGACTGGCAGGACATACCTTCCTCCCCTCCCTCCCTCCCTCCACATATATTAGGCTCGTTCCATTCCCTGGCTTTACATGCACTAGGCTTGTATCCTCCCCCGCCCTCTACGTCCATTGGACTTGGGTCTCTTTCGCCTTTAGCATTCAGGCTTAACATTATCTTGATTACTTCCCTCCTTGCCCTTCAATTTTCTTGTTGCAGGCAGGCAGGCAGGCAGGCAGCACTTGACCAATACATACCCCGTAAGGCATGTTGTTCGTGTCCGTGTCTGCGGGCGGTAACCAAGGACAAACATACACAGGCCCTTGGCCGCCCCCACACGAGTAACCAAGCCATCTGCCCGTCCCCGCAAACACCGCAATAACCTACCCTCCGCCCCACAACAACCATAAGTAAGCCACCTCGCGGTCTCTCAACCCACACACACTTAACGCCTTATAGTTTACTTTGCTTTGCCTTGGGGCGCTTCAGACCATAGACAGAGCGAGGACCCCACCCAGATAGTTACCTCGGGAGCTCACGACTGGTCCGTTATAAAGCCCAGGAAGGAGATAAGGAGACCGGGCAACAAACACACCGTGAATCTTCCATGCTTACCTCATGTCTTAAGTATGTTTTCGTCTTCAAGCAACAGTTTTGTAAAAGCCCCCCCCCCCCTCCGCCCCCAACGCCCTGCAACACGACTTCAGTTTGTTTTTTAAAGCAACACTTCAACATATACTCACGGCAAAGAAAAAAACACCCCTTTTATTTTTGACATATATCATTATTCAAGCAGTATACGATTTCACTAACTTGCACCAAAAAAAACCTATCTGCAATGGTGGTGGGAATAAATTGCTAGACAATTTTCTTCGGCCAAGCCTGATACTAGATATTTTTTACAGACTCTTTACTTTTGTTATGCGTGTCACTTATATGGCTGTACCACTGTTATTAAAATATACCTTCTACAATAAGTTGTGTGCTTCTTTGTTCCACGAGTTTATAACTGAAAGTCAGATTATACACTGAGAATGAATGACCTTGGTTATGACACAGGCGCTGGCGCTGGCCCGTCCAGTGTGTGGAGACTCTAACACGCACAGAAGCCAGCTTCAGAGGAATAGATGGGAAGCATATGTACCTATAATGGTTATAATTCTAATAATCCCATCGGGAGCCCATGTGGCTGTGCTGGGGACGTGGACGAGGAAGGCCTAACCCGGTCTATTACACAGTACTTTCTCCCAGCATTCCATGGCACCAGACGTACTTGCGGCGCGAGCGTTCATGGCGCATCGCATTTGACAGGCGCCGATGTGTCCGTAGTCCAATCGACACGGCAGATGCTTGAAACTGGCGTTGAACAAGATACATGCGGATCAGCCCTCCGCCAGCAGCCTCCCCCCCCCCTCCCCCACACACCCCACCCCCTCGCCCCTACCACAAGGGCCATATTAAACCTGTTTAACTTTACATCCAGTCAATCTGCCACTCGTTAACCCTGGATGGGCAGTGTCTTACCACGCCTCCCCTCTGGGCAGAGTGAGGCGGGCCTGGGCCGGGTACCGCGACTCCAGTGCCGCACCCCCCCACCCCCACCCCACACCCCTCCAGAGCAGCCTACACGGATTTGAATAACAGGTAAGTTTTGAGTCTGAAATAAATATGCGTTTTAACACGGGATAATGACATCTGTGGGTAAACCCCGTACGTCTTCCCATAAAACTCGGTACGAACAGTGCCGCCATCTAGTGAGTTGGCCCTGTCGACATGAGACTTACAGAGACGGATAACCCAGCCTTCCCCGTGGGGGCTTTCGTCAAACAAACGGCCTACCCACTACCCTGAACCCCCCCCCCTCCACCCACCCTCCCTCCTCGCTCTCCAGTCCTGCCCGCCTCATTTCGCTTCCATCCTCTTATCCCTTAAATTCCGTCCACATTGTTAACGGTGTTTAGTAAACACCCCCGATAGGGCCTGGCCGTCCACTCAGGACCAGGCTGGTTCCCCGAACAACGCGACCGGGTCAAGTTCTCTTCCGGTAGTTTACCTACTCGAGAGGAGGCAAGAAGAAAGAGGGAAATAAAGGCTCGCAACCCAGAGACCGGGGGCGACCGTGTCCTTGGAGTGGACTCACCCACCCAATGGGCTCCCCGTGGAATCCACCCCATCCGTCCACCCACCCCACCCCCGTGGAACCAACCAACCCAGCCTAGGGGTTCGCCGTCCGCCCTACAAGGTGCCGACCACTTGGACAGTGTCAATGCGTGCATCGATCAGTAGCACACTTAAGGCCAAGGGCGGCAGACAACCCGACAAAAAAAAATCGATAGATTTCTTTCAATTTTTTTTTTAGTATTGCATATCAGGCGGGCTATCGAAAAATGCAATAAAACAGATACGTCACCGTGCTTACTTTTCTGTATTTAAGCATTTATTATCCAAGAAAATAACATTGACCATATGGGAAAATTAGCCAAAATTCAGGTTATTTCACCAATTTTGTGCCTCGGAAAAAAACTGTTGATAGAAATACCTTAAAAACTTTCTGAATGTTGTCCATTTGTCAGTAAACATAATGACTGAATAATATGTGGGGGTCACCGTACTAATTATGTCACTATGATTTCCCAAAACTGCCCCCCCCCCGCCGTACCAATATGACTGAAAATGGGATCTTCCTCACAAGGTACATATATAGATAATACTTTTTGCCCAAGTTTCACTAGATAGATTTCTCTCAAACTCTCTGATTAATAAATCTCCCTTTTTTTCGCATCAGGCGCCTGCCTGCGTGCTCCTCCATTTTCCTTGATTATCGCTCACAAGTTAGTTCCAGTTCTACTCGCTAGACGCTCATCAGTAGTACATAAAACACTCGCTTGGCGCCTGCCGCACTAGGCCTTAACAATAATCGCATTAGCAAGAGAAAACATTGTATGTCGACATCATAATTTTAATTATAATTGGTGGATGTGGATAATCATAATCATAGCATAGTCTTTATTGTTATAGCAGACGTTGCAGACTATCATTGGACGAACCATTTGCAGTGTTAGCATAGCTCACGTATCACTCACGATGCCAACTGTTTACTGCAATTATCATGTATTTCGCGAGCGCTAAATATAGAAGATGGATCTCGGTTATCGTCTAACATCCGTCATATCTTAGCCAACATCTTAAGCGTCCTGGTTGTTAAGATAAGACAATATAAGGTAAAGCTTTTTTTAACGTCGGTATTAAAAATCAACAGAACATTAGCACAAGTGTTTTTGTTGACCAATAATGAGAATGTTGATAATTGGGATAAATTATGTACAGATGGCAACGAATAAAAAAGAACCGTATCGCACTCCAGTTTGCTACGGTTCACCCATTAGGTAAGCACACTTAACAATAACTGCATTTGCAAGAAAAAAAAACTTCGTAATTCGACAACATCATCAGTCTTAAAATCCAGGCGATAATTGGGGGATATGGATAATCATTGTTAGCATAGTCTTTATTGTTACAGCAGACGTTGCTTATAATTATTAAATTAATGTTGGCAATGCTACGACTTTGTTTGTTCAACCTTAAAGCTGCTCATACAGCAATTTTCAAATTCGATCGTTTTCAATCTTTCATGTTGAAATCATTTTTTGAGATCATTATTGCATAAAAGCAGTCAATAACAAAAAAAGGACATACTGCTATGGGTCACTTTATGCCAATTGAACTCAAGATAAATATGAGAATGTTGACATTTCCTGAAGAGTTAACACTGAAACATATCCTACAACGCTTCCAGGTCATTGCAGTAACTACGAAATAAGCAGAAATGCATTATTCACGGAGACAAATGCCGACCGGGTAACTTTTTGGTTTATTATAATGGATATACGTACTATAAGATGCTCTTAATGGACAAATACAGCTGATCGACCATTTAAGTTTTAAACAAAATGAAATGAAACCAGCCCAGTGATCCTCCAGGGACAAGTAAGGATGAAAAAAATAATTTGATGCCCGGGCTGGGAGTCTTACCCAGGATTCGTGGTTTAGCGCGCTAGCCGCTACATCAGCGAGCCCCCCCCCCACGCCCCCTTAAGAAATCTTAAACGAGTTCATAAGAATTTCCCGCTTGGAGTAGATTTACGTGGGGTTGCAAGCACAGCTTGGCAGTCCGGGTTCCTGGGTGCAGGTTGTATCTGTTGCGCTGCACCAGACCCCGATGAATATACCCCGGTACCAGACCGACCAGTCCATCAAAACATAAAGCTGGAGCCAGAACTCAGAACGTATCCCAGCGCATCCCACGATATGCTGTCTGTTCGGTCTGGTACCGGGGTATATTCATCGGGGTCTGGTGCAGCGCAACAGATACAACCTGCATGGTCTGGAGATTTAGGTCCAATTAATCCAGATTAATTTGACCTAAATCTCCAGACCAACACATCTCAAACAAGACGCGCACAATTACACCGCCTCCCAAAGCCACATGGAGAGCGAGAGAGAGAGTGAGATTTCCCATACATTAATCCTGCTCGGACGTCGCCACGGAGATGAACTGCAGTAATTGACCTCGCGTTTGGCCGAGGAACAGGGCACGGAACCTACCATTAGTGAGAGCCAGCCCCCTAACGAATGAACCCATCACTGTAGTTTTCCACGTGAGCAATTGCTTCCCCAGAAAACTGACTGAATGAATGAGACGCGGGATGAAAGGTCTCGTTGTGAGCTACAGATTTCCTCTCTCCCTCAACGACAAGAGTGGTGTCCGGAACATGTACGTCTCTTCCATCGTTACATGCGGGGAGAAGGCAGCGATTTAGAAATTGAGTTGTGCGGTTCGTACATAAGGGAAATGGAAGAGGGGGAGAGGAGAGGGGGGGGGGGACGTAACTACGGACCAAGAAAATCAATAAATGGACATCGAAAACACGTTTAAGACAAATGAACTTCTATGCCGTCCATTTACATTTTAAACGTCGATTTGAAAAAGGTCTGTCAGTTCGACCTCTAATCGACCTGTGACCTCATTGGCCGCGGAAGGTCAAGTCGCAATGTAGTAATGAAGACTACGTGCGCACTGAGCCACGATTTGACAAAATGGACGTTGTGTCGTTCTTACCAGGTCCGCCTCTTGTAGATTTTTAATGCGTAAACAATGAAAACTACACACGTCGGTTGGTTTAAAGCGGTGTCATTTGTTTCACAACAACCCGTAAACAAAACAAGCTAAAAGTAAGCAATCATTTCGGTAAAATGATAGTTATCAATCTACTTAATCACCACAAAACTACGTTTGCAGCAACACCGAAAACATTTTATCAGTTCGGGAAGGAAGAATTTGGTAAATTATCTTCGGTTACATAAACAAAACAACCTGGTACGCATGACGGATATTAGGAATAGCTGGCACAGGTGTCGAATCATATACAAGAAACGTAATGTTTGTGACTGACCAATATTTGTGTCGGCGAATTTGTAGACGCCAACAGTTCATTCAAGAACGATTGTTCATTTCAAGTGCGTGAATATTCTTTGGGGATCGCGCAATCATACTGATAAATAATAATTCTTTGCTTAGAAGACACATGCGGAATAAACGAATCAATTTTCGACACTGTGGGCCATTTTTGCGTACATGAACGCTACCTTTTTTCAAAGCTTTAGTTAAATATCGCATTGATGATCAATATTATGACCAGCTTCTTGCTTTTGATACAAAACCCGACTTCAAAAGTCTGGAAAGTATATACAGGTTTACTTCGGTCGTAAATCTCCGGACCACGTGGTAGCGATAATAGGCGTACATTAATCAAAAACGACACTAAACGCACGAACGTTTTCACCGCTGATGTTTCGAATTAAACACCAGAGTCGATGGCGATACTCGGACCGCCAGTCCGACAGGGCCTGATCAGCTGACAAATCACCTCAATATAAATCACCAGGCGGAGCCACCAGGAATCGATTTCAACGCAAATTGCCGCAATAGTAAAGTAAAATCCCAGAAATAAACACGAATACCATTGAATTACTACACAAATGGCGGTAAATATATAAATACACATATATAAGACCATGAGGATATCCCCATGATCTTTGTGGTGAGTATGACCACGGGATTTGTGAAGATTTATTATAGACATGTCTCCAGACGTGTGAAACAAACCAACCCTCACAAGAATAACTACTCGTTTTCGTCACAAATTCTGTTGTTAGCACTACACGTGAATGAATGAAAAAAATTAATAATAATACAAAAACATGATAAAAGAAATGTGAAAGGGAAAAATGGGATCATCATTCGACGCTTTCGAGTGAGTAGATATCGTAGTCACGCCGACCTATACCGTAATCCCCCGTGGATGTTGCCATGGCAGCGGGAGTGGCGTCTGGACACGCCCTAAGTGTGAGTGGTAAAGGAACGTCGCAGTGAGGCGCTGGGAAGTGGAATCTGGAGGTCGTCCTGTGAAGCAGCCTAATTAGGGAGGCGTGAGGCGGCGGCCCCAGCTCACCACACACCCCAAGGCCTCCACCCCGCCACGGGTTAACCAGGGATTACCCCGGCCCTAAGTCCCCCCGCCCCCGGCCTCGGGGCTCGTACCCCCCCCCCCCCCTGCCCCGGGCCACGGGCCTCGGGCCTCGGACCCCCGGAAATCCCCCCTCCTCCCCACCCCCACGACCCTCAGGCCGCTCGTCATCGGGACCGGAGTCAATATTATGCTTCACATCGCCAGAAGGGAGTGTGGGAACAAGGCGAGAGGAGCCGGAAGGGATAATCCTTGACCGTCAAGACGGGGTTGGCAATGTGATGGGAGTGGGCGACGGAAGGTTGGCAGGGAGAGGGGGGGGGGGCAAGGAGGTCAGGGAGGGATGGGGGGTAAGGATTAAAGGGGATATGAATAAGAGTGGCAGGGGAACATTCTAGATCCCTCCCCTCCTGATCAACAAACGATGGTTTTACGTTTCCGCTCGACCCCCTCCCCACCCACCATTCCCCACCGTTTCTTGATACGACAACCCACCCCCCTTACCCGTACCCCCACCCACACCGGAGCGCGTCTCAAACAAACACCGACCACACTCACGCGATTTCTAAATTCCTGGCTGTGTACAGTTCAAGCGGCGGACCGGAAGGTTACACCTACAGAGCGATAACACGAGAAGGGACTCCAAACACAAAGCAACAATCGTCGGGGGTAGCCTAGAAAAATGTCAGCCCCGGGGCGGCACACACCCGCCGCCCTGACCCCCCCCCCCCCCCCCCCCCCCACCATCTGACATTGTCCCATCACACCACCGTGAGAACTGACCACGAGTCTAACAACATACACCGAACCGGAAGCGGAAATAGAGACGGGATGGGGCGGTGGCAGCGCTATTGCAGATGGGAGAGAAATTAAGAGAAATTGCGTGAGAGAACTAGGAAACAAGGGGCGAGCCGCCCATGTAAGGTGGGCCAGACACTTACAGAACAAAGTGATGAGCAGACAGTCACTTTGGCCAAAAAAAGGTCAGTTTTATCGGAATAAAACTGATTGTTACGGTTGGTTGTATATTCACGACGTTTTAACCACTTTTGGTCATATCGCGTCAATGGGAGAAGAAGGACATGGGATCTTTATCCTGCGACCACACAGACATGGCCACAGCGGGGCGCGAACCTCCGATCCACGTGCCGTTGTAGGCTCTCAGGTGGCCAGAGCACTCAAGGCGAGCGCGATGATTACGGGTAAATGGTACAAACTGGCATTTCTGTCATCACTGTCACAGTGGATCCAACAGCTAAAACAATTACTGGTAAGGTGGTTTTTCTTTGTGCGAAACGCGCGGCAATGCCCCACTATACCCCGCCCTACCTCAGCCCATCTCCCATTAGGCTCCATGCAGGCTTCGCTTAGAGCTTCCAGTAAATGCATCCTTACTCCAGACTATACACGTTTTGACTCCGGACACAGACTCGGCCAGACTAATGACATTACAAGGCTACCGCGACGACACTCGAGCGAAGAGCGCGTTTTGTATATAAAGTGTTGTATAAAGTGTTAGGGAAACAGTTTACGGGTTGACATTGGCCAGACGTAACATTGGATGGGAATCTCAAGGATGATTAAGTGGGTGAAAAAGACACTGTGCAGATAAAGTCAAACCAAAGAAAGGCTCCCTTTTTGAAATTTGAGTTTCTTCTCCATCCAAGATAAACAGTAGCTGCCCAAAAGCGAGTTTGTCTTTTATTTCTTGTAAGTTCAATCGGATCGCTTGCAGTTTTCCAGGTTCGGTATCCTGGGAAACGTCCTCCAACACGGAAACAAACATGAACTTCAGTGATTGCAACTGGCAAGATAAATTCCGCTTATGGACAAGGTTTCTGAATCACCCCAGTTATTAATGGATGTTTCTGAATCACCCCAGTTATTAATCGATGTTTCTTAATCACCCCAGTTATTAATCGAGGTTTCTGAATCACCTCAGTTATTAGTCGAGGTTTCTTAATTACCCCAGTTTATGGACACGCTTCAGAATCACGATAGTCTACATCACCCCAGTTTATGGATAAGTTTCTACGCCACTCCAGTTTATGGACAAGTTTCTAAATCAGTTAATGGATGTTTCTGCATCACCCCAGTTTATGGATGTTTCTGAATCACCCCAGCTTATGGACACGCTTCAGAAACACCCGCAGGTGTTTCCAAATTCTCCCACTCAAACCACAGCTCTCTTACATGTATGCAGATACCGGCCGAGGCAACGCCCTAAGGTATAGAACCCATGGCCCATGATCCATACACAACGTGGGTCTCCTTGGCCCAAGATACCGTCTTGTTATATACCAGACCCCCACCCCCTTTCCTTTCACAAAGCCTGTCCCTGAACCCACCCCCGCTTCTCCCCACCCACGGTGCCAAACGGAACCCCTATACCCGTGCTGCCCCTGTCTTCCACCCACGCCACACACCCCACACACCCGTTCTCTGGCATTGAACCCCAGTTCTCGGAAGGTTCCCCAGCCCCTTCACACCCCCACCACCCATCTCGTCTTTATCATACAAAAGCCAGCCTCGCGGACTGCCTCGAATGTTTAAAAGCTGCCCACTCGGTCGGCTAACCTTCACACGAACCTCCGCCTTGGTCAAGCCAAAGCCTCGAGTCACACACATACATCGCCAATAAGAAATGTGCAATTAACATCGGCATATGAGGCGCACGAGGATCGACTAATCCTTGTTAAGAACTTATCCGCGTTCACGAAAAACTGGTTAAAATCAAATATTTATTACATTATAATAGGTCATCAGTTCTGTGTGCCATGATATGCTGCCGTAGTCCATTTCAATAACACACGGGAATATCAATCAAACGGCCTTCAAGAGGTCGAAGGGGACATGATCTGTGGGCGATAAAGTTACTTTGCCGGAGCCACAACCAGACACTTAAAGGTCACATGATCTGTGGGCGATGAAGTTACTCTGCCGGAGCTACAACGAGACACTTAAAGGTCACATGATCTGTGGGCGATGAAGTTACTCTGCCGGAGCTACAACGAGACACTTAAAGGTCACATGATCTGTGGGCGATGAAGTTACTCTGCCGGAGCTACAACGAGACACTTAAAGGTCACATGATCTGTGGGCGATGAAGTTACCCTGCCGGTAAGCTGGTACCGCTGCTCATACTGATACTTGCTGAGCGAGCGAAGTTGGGGCCGCGGAACCAGGCTACTCTGCCGGAGCCACAACGACACGTCGCCACCCACGCCGAGAGAGGACCTCCACCATGATAGCCTGTTTCCATGACGACAGCAAAGCCCGGATGCGTCCCCTGATGCTCCCAGACCAGTGCTGACCGACCAATAGGAGGTATGTGCGCGTCACTGTGCTATTGGTGTCTGTTCATTATGTTTTGTTTACGCGACCACTGTCCGGTTATTTTTCCAACGCGGACACAATCATCAGCTTCATGCACTCCGCCAGTGATAGCAACTATCCCAGACGATTCCGTTTATGGACACCTTTCTGAATCCACCCCCCGACCCCTCCATATATAGACACGCCTCTGAATTCAACTCCTCCCCTCTCCCATTTTAAGGGCACGTTTCTAAATATACCCCCTCCCCCAGTATATGGAGAGGTTTTAGAACCCTCCCCCCTCCCATTTTGTGGACACGTTTCAGAATCACCCTTCATTTATAAGATACGGATCGTGGTCACCATGGTAATCGACCGCCATCTTGAATATTTGAAACATGAAAATCTATCCCCGAGAAACGGCCGTTCATATCCCTTGGCTGATGTACGACCCAATGGGTGACCTTGTAATCGATGATATACGAACCTCCCCCACGTCCATTGTTTGTCAAGTTTCATTCAAGTTTCCGATAAAGACATCATTTATAAGAAATAAAGGGGCATAATTATATATATATATATACATATATCTCATGTGCGTTTTTCAATCAAACATAAATATCAAGATATAATGTATGGGGGACAAGCCTAGCTTGCGGTCGAGGGTTCGATTGCCGGTAGCGACGCCACATATCCACGTACATTAACCTCCACATTTTCCCGTATTCCGGAGCCCAATTGGTTCAGTCTCATGCGCCCGAGCGCTTCCCAATAAAACATGTACATATATATTCATATATATTACGGGGGTAGCAGGTGTTCTAAGCCAGGGTCTAACTTAGGTAGCTTCACGATAAGTCCAAGAAAAACAGTTAATGTTCACTTGAATATTATCTACCTGACCCACTCTGTAGAGAGATAGCTTGCGGGCCGAGATCTTCCTCTTCCATATGGCGTTGTGTCGAGTCTGCCGCCCAGTCTAGTTTGACTAAATGCCTCTACAGGATGTACGCAAATGCGGAACACTTGTCACACTCGTACGAACACCTCTCTGAGTCATCATTCCTAGCCGGGCGATGCTCCGAAAAGAAGTTGTCTTTAGTTTAAGAAGCGTGGCGTTATAATAGCCTTGGTTAACTCGTGGGCGAGCTAAGTATGCCGAGTTCCCCGAGAGAGATCGCCGGAGAAAGAAGATCGTGCATGAACGAACGAAGCGACCCTGTCCTGGCGGTGCAGAGGGTAATTCGTCAGTGGAAGCCTATCGCAGAGAAGCTATTGTTTGAACATCTCGCCACCTGACGACGAGTCTGTGAACTGATGAGGGCAGCGAGTGTAAGCGGCCTCTGCGATGGCGCAGAACGCAGACCGACCTGCGGTTTATTCAGTCCATTCATGAAAACAATAATACCATTAAACGCTCAGCAGGTATTAAATAACTCAACAATGATTTTTAAAAACCGAAGTAAATTATGTATAAAAAACAATGATCTTTCAAAACTCAGCAATGTTTAAAACTCAAAAATGATATAGAATAATTCCATCACGATATCTAAAAGTCAACACCTATATCTAAAAATTCAATAACGATGTCTAAAAACTCAATAGTGATGTCCAAAAACACAACATGATAGTCATGGAATTAACAATAATATTGTTACAGTGATTTGTTAAAGAGACAAATACCATATTCAGGAAATGAACAATACCTTTGATAAATTTAATTGAATAAATTCTGAATTATTATAAATTATTCCAACAACAAATCTCAATGTTTCCCCTTTCTGGTTTACTACAGGAGCAGGTGCGACTTCCGATTATAAGCATGGAGCTCTGTCTGCCTCAAGACACCTTCTTATCTCTCACCGACATGTCTCAAGTTACAACCAATTTACAAAATGTATTGCGCTTGGTAATGGTGTTAGTTTCCTCTGCAGCATCTACACCCGCTTTCGCCTCAAGCAACTTGTGAAGTAAGATTCCATTGTGTGTTGCTCTTTACGCCCACCACTCTCGTCATAGGAGGCGCGATAGCTTTGCCAGCTGTGAGTCATGTATGTTTGAACGGAGTTTCTAAAACACAGGACACATGAACCACTACTACCCTTTCGGTGTGTGTGGGGGGGGGGGGGGAGGGGGTCTGACACAACAAAAAAACTCTAAGAGGAGCGACTGGGAAAGAATTAGAAGCTGCTATTAAAGCCACACTGTAGTGTAGGGAGGCATCGCGCAGGACGTAGGGGGAGGGAATCGAGGAGCCAGCGTAGGCCGGAGATGTTCTCAAACACAACATGCAAAGGGCATCCCCAGAACGAAACAACCCGACAAAATCACTGAACAAATAGCGCTTTCAAACGCACCTCGCGGCCAATGTTTTGCTTAAAACCCTGCGGTAAAAATGTTGGACCAGTGGCTTGTATTTATAAGAGAGGGTGAGGCTTATAGCACGCATCATGTAGCATGAGCGAGGGATCACAGACACTGGGAGCCGGAAGCGCCAGACACCGGAAGTGACATCGGACACCGGAAGTGCCCGACGGGGTACACTAGACCGGCCAGTCACTGGAAATGCCAGGCACCGGACACCGGAAGTGCCATACAGCGGACACCGGAAGTGCCATACAGCAGACACCGGAAGTGCCATACAGCGGACATCGGAAGTGCCAGTCACCGGACACCGGAAGTGACATGGTACACAGTGGGTAGCGGAAGCGGAAGGATGGCAACACGGCGACGTAACTTCCGGATGCCGGAAAGTGAAAATACTGGAACAACCACATCATCAAGTCCTGGGGACATCAGATGCCATCCAAATTTGACGGTTAATTAAGTTGACATTTAAGACTTTGAACTTCTAGAGAGTTATTTCGCACCCAGTAGTCAGGATAGCCCACACTATCATGAGTGGCCCGCTTCTAACATGCACACGGGTTACTATAGCACAGCTGGTTATTACAATCCAATTATTTATCCCAGAACAACAGATCACAGGATCGTTTTTGATTGGTTAAGCAAGTTCGTACAGCAACTTCCCACCCACTTGACCATTTACTAAATCTATTGGAGAATTCTCCTTGACGCATTGTCTGACCGTGTAAATGTTATACTAAATTGATATGTTATCATATATAAAAGGCCAACAAATTTTGATGAGGCAGTACAAAAGAAAGCCACGCCATCCCACATCAGATGCATCAATTTATCGCCACAAGTGGCTTAACAATATGCCCGGTGAGTTATCGCACACAATACAACCTAAATACATCATTTCCATTCAAAACATTTGAAAACAAAAAATTGGCAAAATATGAGTCACTTCGATCTAACGTTAACAGCCGAGTTCATTATCATACACAAGTAAGAAGCATCGTAAACTGGAAACTGTTTACCACAACGAACCATTTATCACCAGCGAGCACGAACGTGTTAGATGAGAGACAACCAAGCACCCACACCCACACACAACGCCGCGGAACAGTGATAAGTCCATCAACTGTCCAGGTTCGTGTCAGCAGACATCATCAGACAAAGAAAGCATGTCTGTTGAAGCATGGCATCTGGCACCACGTCGTGACTACCGACCGTCCATTAGACTAATTGAGATCCCTGGTCATACCCTGTTTTATAGAAAGGCAACGGGTGCCAATGCTGTTGTCGTACCTTCACTGATGCCCTGGCAGAAAACTCACCCAACAGCCCTAAATAAACAGCAGAGAGGCGTGTGCATGTTGAAAGTGATGTACTGTGTTGTCACGGAGTGAAGCATCCATTGCACGATGAAGTAGAGTGGTTAGCCCGCGGCCTAGCTGGTAGGTGGCGCGTTCGGTTATCGTCGATTGTGCTTGGCTAAGCCAGCCCAATGGGCCGGGGCGGGACTCGAATCCCACCAGTGCAAATGTCTATCTGAGTGTGGGATAAAGATCTTATGTCTTCAATCGCAAAGCGTAGGTGGTTACTTCACGGAGACATCTCAACCGTGGGCCTCCCCATTGTCGCGATATACCCTGCAGAGGGTAAAACATCCTACTTAAACAAACCGAAACTAAGCAGGGCTGTCATCGGTTCTGGGTTCGAATCCGGGCCCGGGCACCCAATGTTTTCCAACCATTCATCCTTCATGGTCTCGGACTGGAGGTGGGGGGGGGGGGGTACCCGCGAATCCCCAAGGATTCGGGAGAGTAATATCGAATCTTCCAAAATTACGACTGGTCAAAATTGGGCGCGAAATAAAACACCTTAAAGATGATATCGCGAATATAGAGGAATTCGCAGACTGCTTTAACGGATCGCAGCAAATAGGGAAGGGTCTTCGGGTTGAACCAGGAATTATACCGATAACGATCCCCCCAAAATGCCAACAGCTAATCGGGAATCTCCAAGAATTCCTGGATGGAAATCGCGGAGATCGGAAAAGATAGCCCCCACCCGGATTGGCTCCAATTTAGCCTTGTGCGCACAAAAAAGCGGCCTAAAAACCAGTTGATTTTATCTCATTGCAAACTATTTCGAAGTTTGCATGAAGTGTACCTAGCTCCTCCCCTATATCTAGCATGTCACCAGACGACCTTCAGTAATCGATCCACAGAAAGTCTGACAGAGAAGTAGTCATGACCTACTTTCAGGCTACGGAATTATGAGGAAATAGTTTCTCCAATGGATCTACCATGCGGCATTGCAAGAATGTCATCTATTGCATCAAATTAGTAATAAATATTCGCTCGACCGTTGGTTCATCAGCAGCCGATGATATAGCACGCCACGAGATAGGAATTATCACTTCAACTCCACATACCGAACGCTATATATCAGATCATAACAAAAAAAATAAGGAAGAACAAAATAAAAAAGACAAGAAAAACATGATGAACGGAGCTCTTGAAGCTGGAAGCCAAGCTGTGAAGAGCGTGGATTCATCTGACAAGACAAGATCTTTATAGGTCGTTTCCCCGACCAACGAAGAAAGATGGTAATTCACCAGCTTGTGTTGACCTGAATGAATGAAGAAGGCGTTTTATCTGGAGTGATATACTTCTCCCGGTGTGATGGGACGATAGGTCAGCCTGCGGGGGAGACATGCTTTGAAGCGCATGAACTGACGCGTCGGCAATCGCAGGCGTCGGAATGCCTCTACGGCGGCCATTTTGGCTGGCACCAACGGCGCCATTTTCCCCGTAATGTGGTGTCAGCAGTTTAAGCCAAGCAGTTTAAGCCAATTTTTTCCTGCGCATTGATCGCTTAGAATTAACGAAATCCATTTGTTTTCTTTTTTTTTGATTTGTGCTTTCACGGATGAAGTGTATATATATCACAGTCGAGAGCTTTCGTTACTTTGTTTTATAATTGAACTCAACACACCATTCAAACGGTAGTCAAAAACATGTTTTATAATTAGACTTACGCACAAGGCACATGCGAGCAAAACTACCACATGACCTAGAAAGGCAGGAGTTAGCAGTTCATCCAATCACACAGTGAATACCCCTGTCTACTCGTTTAAATGGGCATTCCAGCAGATACTACGTACTATAGGATCTCCGGCTCCAGAAACCGCTTTAAGAGTGTTTGTTGTGTCAAGACCGCACCTACAACAGCATTACGAGTCGGTCGCACCGCAGGTAATTTATTACCCAGCATGCCATTGGCGTGATTGACACATACAAACTTATTCAGTCAATTAATCAAACTCCCCACTCCCCATCGCCAACGGCCGCCAGCTCCAGAGAGAAGTCATGTGCGTTGGAAGACAGAAACAGGGAAGATCATTTATTGATTGGAAGAACGCTCTGCCGGCATGGGTCACTTAATATTTTCAGGAGATTTCATTTAATGCGAAGTTTAATCTAAACAAATTATATTGCTTTTGAAGTTCCCTGTATAACTTGTAGCATGTCAAGCAGATTGGAAGAACGCCCCGCCGTTCATTCAATACTTCTCGGCATTTTATTTAATGCGAAGCTAATTCTAAACAAATTATATTGCTTTTGAAGTTTCCTGTATAACTTGTTGCATGTCAAACAGAGTAGCTCCTCATCGGCCGCTATAACCTGACACTGCCCTCTGTCGGCGGAGACTGATGGCCTAACACATGTTCAGGGTTACTCAATGGATCATACGGAGCTTCAATCTCTGGCCGCGGCGTGGCGCTGATTGACACCTCCGTCCGTGTAGTCTGGTAGAGTATAGGCGGGGGTCAAATCCAGTCGCCATCCCATGCGATCCATCACGAAATGATGATATAAATAACAGTAGGATAGTAACATTCATGCTGATATCAAAAGGTCAACCTGTGGCATTCAGAGGTCAGAGATGCCAGACACAGGAATGAAGCTATGGGTATTAGATGTAGATGGTATGTAAAGCATTAGGCAGAAGCAGGTAGACATGACTATGTGAAGTCCGTGTTTAAAAGAGTAGATCTAGATGATATGTAAAGCATTAGGCACACATGACCATGTAGCTTTATCTATTATCCCGAGTGTTGGGCCAAGAATATGCCTTTCAAACAAAACTCAACTACAGCCTCAACTCAACTCCATGTATAAATGTATAAATCGACTCTGCCTTGAGAGCGCTATCTGGCATCGCTGGCCGTCCAGTGGTCTGCCTTGAGAGCGCTATCTGCCATCGCTGGCCGTCCAGTGGTCTGCCTTGAGAGCGCCATCTGCCATCGCTGGCCGTCCAGTGGTCTGCCTTGAGAGCGTTCTCTGCCATCGCTGGCCGTCCAGTGGTCTGCCTTGAGAGCGCTATCTGCCATCGCTGGCCGTCCAGTGGTCTGCCTTGAGAGCGCTATCTGCCATCGCTGGCCGTCCAGTGGTCTGCCTTGAGAGCGCTATCTGCCATCGCTGGCCGTCCAGTGGTCTGCCTTGAGAGCGCTATCTGCCATCGCTGGCCGTCCAGTGGTCTGCCTTGAGAGCGCTATCTGCCATCGCTGGCCGTCCAGTGGTCTGCCTTGAGAGCGCTATCTGCCATCGCTGGCCGTCCAGTGGTCTGCCTTGAGAGCGCTATCTGCCATCGCTGGCCGTCCAGTGGTCTGCCTTGAGAGCGCTATCTGCCATCGCTGGCCGTCCAGTGGTCTGCCTTGAGAGCGCTATCTGCCATCGCTGGCCGTCCAGTGGTCTGCCTTGAGAGCGCCATCTGCCATCGCTGGCCGTCCAGTGGTCTGCCTTGAGAGCGCTCTCTGCCATCGCTGGCCGTCCAGTGGTCTGCCTTGAGAGCGCAATCTACCATCGCTGGCCGTCCAGTGGTCTGCCTTGAGAGCGCCATCTGCCATCGCTGGCCGTCCAGTGGTCTGCCTTGAGAGCGCTCTCTGCCATCGCTGGCCGTCCAGTGGTCTGCCTTGAGAGCGCTATCTGCCATCGCTGGCCGTCCAGTGGTCTGCCTTGAGAGCGCTATCTGCCATTGCTGGCCGTCCAGTGGTCTGCCTTGAGAGCGCTATCTGCCATCGCTGGCCGTCCAGTGGTCTGCCTTGAGAGCGCTATCTGCCATCGCTGGCCGTCCAGTGGTCTGCCTTGAGAGCGCTATCTGCCATCGCTGGCCGTCCAGTGGTCTGCCTTGAGAGCGCTATCTGCCATCGCTGGCCGTCCAGTGGTCTGCCTTGAGAGCGCTATCTGCCATCGCTGGCCGTCCAGTGGTCTGCCTTGAGAGCGCTATCTGCCATCGCTGGTCGTCCAGTGGTCTGCCTTGAGAGCGCTATCTGCCATCGCTGGTCGTCCAGTGGTCTGCCTTGAGAGCGCTCTCTGCCATCGCTGGCCGTCCACTGGTCTGCCATGGGTCTAGCATATAATACAAGAAAGGCTGTTCATGACCTGTCCAAACGGCTCAGTTCGCAAAGACCATTGGGGATTTATGCGGAACATGGCTCAGTTCAAAAAGATCATATTGAACTCACGCGGCCAATGGATCAGTTCACAAAGAGCATATTGAATTCACGCGGCACGTGGATCAGTTCGCAAAGAGCATGGGAGGTTCAAGCGGCACATGGCTAAGATCGCAACGAGAATATCCCTCCCCTCTGGCCAACAGCGGCAAAGACGCCCCTCCACCATAACAAGCAACCACACACCCAGCTCACCCCCCACCCCATATCTGAACCATACACAACGCATAACCCACAAAAGGTCCCAACCTACCCCACCCCCACCCACACCCTGGTCCCCTCTCCTTATCCTCACCCTCACCCCCACCCCTATTCCCACCCACAACCGCACCCACACCTGTTCCAACCCACACACCCACACACCCAACCACTCACTTCCACACGAACGAGGAATTACCAGAATGAGGAAGTTCTCGTTCGAGGCCAAAGCTAGATGGGGGATTGCAATGGTCTCCACATGGCACTACTCCTGTGGCGCTATTCATCTCCGCTGCTGGGTGCATGGAGCGCAACCTGCCTGTCAGCCATATCAAAAACTGGGTCAGGTCAAGGCCACCCGCCTGTGGAGATGATAGCACGGTGTGACGTCACAACACAACAGTCCGGCGCAACCCAAGCTGCAATGCTAATATTGGTCCTACCATTCCCAGATTTATAGTCAAGAGAGATATGGGGCAGGGGGAATCTGGTCTTAATGTTCCGGCATCGCGGTGGAAGTAAGATAGGCGTGGTGCATATAGGGTAATACAGTCATTACAGTCATATTTACAAGGCCTTTCATCTCGTCCAGCTATCACAACAATTCTTATCACAATAAACACGTTTCAAAATAAATCCTCTAATGTACAGTAACTCAGGCACGATGTTTACTACTGAATGTTTTTAATAGTATGAGTTGTAGCTCTCTACTTTCTCTCATTACATGTTACGCCTCCGCTCGGTTGCAGCAAAAACCACAAATGCTCTATCCCAACAACAGGGACCCAGGTATACACGTAACAAGCTGTCACTGAATGATGATTGACAGGTAACCGAAGAGCAAGGTTCCCTTGGGATAAGGTGGGCAGGAGGCGGGAAAACACACTCGATTCGAGAGGCGAACAAACAACAGAGAAAACGTACGGACCGACAGAGAAACAGCAGCAGACGAAAAGTCACGAAAAACGCGGGAAACAGTGGCGCGCGAGCCATAACAACGGGCATTCGAGGCACGAGCAGCCTGCTAACCGCGATCACCCGTCGAGGACAAATATTTATGCGAGGAAAACCCCTGGCGCTGAAAGCCGGGGAGTCCTGACAGCAGTCACTGCCAGCTCCAATAGCTCTCGCCCAGGACATTCCCAGGATTATAACCAAGACGCGAGGGGAAGGCAGGAAGCGAGGAAGAACCCTCTCTGAAAACACATCGCCATTCACCCAGGCGCCACGGCGGAAGTTATCCAGCAGCGAATGTAAACCCGCGTCTTCATTGGTCGTAAATCGAAGATTTTCTTTTCTTTTTTCACCATCAGTGACTGAGGCGCGTTTATACACAGAACTTTTACTAGAACCATTCGCTGTTGTGTGATTTGAGGCAGTTATTTGTGTACTTTGATTGAGGTAGTATGTGCCACGTATTACTTCACGGGAACGACGTGATGATACCGCACATTAAGCCTACTATATGTATGCGAGAGGGCTGTGAGTGCCTTTATACCAATGGTGTTGTCCCCGATAACAAAGACACGAAACCACCCCAATACAGCGCAAACACTCTCCCCTTGGCATTAGTTACCTGACCTATCAATAGAAGTCATGTGCTTCCATGAGACAATGATATAATCAGGCAAATAGATCTTTGTACCACCATAGCCATACCATTACAACGTACACTTCAACCCCTAGCATCTAACACTAGCATTTCTATCCACTCTCATATCTACCACAACCCCATTCAGGGCTGATCTCCCCTCAACCAATTGGCCTGAATCCGTGAGAAGCATGGGGTAGGCGGGCAACGGTTGTCACGGCGACATGCCACTACAACGGACGGATACACAGAAGGAACATCCTCCTCTTCATCCCTACCACGGTGGGATAGTATACATGACAAATATTTTTTTCGTCTATGCTGCTTATTTGACTTGCATGGCGGAGATACACGGAATCCGAAATGGTGCAGATAGCGACACCATGTGTGGAACTCGGCCATTTAATCTCTACTTCCTCCTGGCTAATGTCCGGCAACACTACCACATAATCCCCCTTCGTACCGATCCCACGCCCAGCCGTCAGGCCAAAGACGATCGGTTGGTTGATTGGTTATTCAGGACGCTTTAACCACTTTTGGTCATATCGCGTCAATGGGAGAAAGAAGGGACAGTGGAGCCATGCCCCTGGGGGTAAACCCCTACTCTTCCTATCCTGCGACCACACAGACATGGCCACGGCAGGGCTCGAGCCATCAATCCACGTGCCGTTAGGCTCTCAGGTGTCCAGAGCACTCAGTGCGAGCGCTATAGCCCACTGAGGTAGCGCGCCGGCCCCCAAAGACGATCAGCATTGGCATCCAATACCTGCGGCAGGAGCACTGCCATCAAACACCCAATGGATTGTACTGCTCTCTGGGCCTCCCGGTGTCTATCTGGGAAATAATACACAGACTGACCCCGTTCCACTACCGACACAACACCCACAGGTCCTGGGTGCCTCCTCTAACCCCCGCCCCCCCCCCCACGGTGGGTCCTGGGTGGGTCAATGGCAGAGGATGGGCACGTTCCGTCAGAGATGGCATGGTGCACCCACGACAAGCTCTGTTTCGAGAAACTACACGTCAAACTAAGAGACTCAGGAATATCTTAGCAGTGGTCAATCAGTTGCTAGAACCCCATCACCAGTAAATCCGGTAACAGCATTCCTGACAATCAATCCTGAGACCCCCCCCCCCGCTTCTCGCCCCTCACCATCCCAAAACCTTCCTTACCCACGTCTCCACTTCAATCCTTACCCCACTCTTTCCTCCCCCCTTACCCCACCCCCCACAAACCTTCGTCTTCCTTACCCACACCTCCACTTCAACCCCCACCCCCTCTCTCCTCTCCCCTTGAACCCACTACTAAAAATTCGTCTCTCTTACTCACACCTCCACTTCACGCACCCCCCCCCCCCCTTTGTCTCGCACCTCGCCACCCCAATTCCTCCTTACCCCCCCCCCCCCGCGTCCACTTATGGCGCCGTATGGCGGAGAAGTTATGGCACTTGGGCGTGAAAGCGTGAAGGAAGTAAAGCCACGTGGACAGAAGAAGCTCGCTGAAGGCCACTTAACAAAGGAACGGGTGGGGGGGGGGGGGTTAGGGGAGGGTCGAGGGATGAAGGAGGCGCTGGGGTGAGGTGGCAGCGGTCGTCCAGGGCAGCTCCCCGCTTTTCCAGGCATCCAGAACTACCGCGCGCACTCCAGACCACGTGACATCACCAGCGTAACCATGACAACAACACGGTCACCTGCGCAAATGTCTACCCATCATCTTTTTCCATTCCATTATCACCAGCCAATGGATGGGTTTGAAATCCGATTTTCGCGTATTGTCCGAGACTAGCATTCCAAATAATGTTCCCGGTTGTCCCTTCAGTCAGCCCACTAAACAAACCTTTCTCGTCACTGACTGTCATCACTGTCAAAATCTGAAATTGAATTAGTTAACTGAATGACCTCGGCACCTTTGGCAATTGCTTCTTCAGGTTACAATGAAATGGTCAGGTCGCATCAGGGAAATAAATATCAGGATTCAGAGTGTCTGTCCACTTTGCAATGCCTATTTTCTATTTTTATTATAACGAGAATACCTCAGCTTTGAGCTAAGGGTAACAACAGCAGGAAGCTTAAATCAATGCTCAGGTTTTCTACCCAATAAAAACCGCACTCAGGCTTAAAATAATGGCCTTATCTACATACAGCTCGACCCAGTTAAAGCAGCTTTAATAATAACACCGGGTACAAAAATGTGTCCCGTCCGACCTAGTTGCAATAACCGTTTTGGCGGGGTGGGGGGTCGGGGGTGGGGGAGGGGGGTAGACTATTTCCAGCCATGTTGCTGCATGGTGTAAAAGATGGGGACCTGCTAACGGGCACTTCATAAGCCATTATATCTGGTACCACACCGCGCCAGTCCAGAGTGAGCAGTGAAAAGTGGAGAGGTTTATCCTGATGTAGCTGACTATAGTATCTTCACCGACATTGGCTCCGGCTACCCGCAACGCCACTTTCCCGTTGATAATTGATGCTATTCATAGCCGCAAACTTTTGAAATGGCATTATTTCATTTCAAGCCCAAGAATAGTGTACCCGTTGGACCGGGAACAAAAAATAAATGCGTCTCCCAAAAATAAATGTTCAAACAAACGGTCCGCCATCGGCAATAAATATGAAATAAAACCCAACGGACGATGGAGAGTGTAGTGACAGCAGGTTCGGTCCAGCGTTAATCTCGGCCCAGGGTTTAATGTCGGCCCATGGTTTAATGTCGGACCAGGGTTTAGATTCAGATTTAATATCATTTATTTGAGTAATATCGAATGCATACCAACACACAAAGGAAAACAAAAACGTGATAACTTAACTAATTCTTCCTCCTAATTCTTAAGACCACGAAGGTCGATAGCATAACAGCCACACAAAAAAACGAAAAAAAACTCTCAGCCCACGGTTTAATCTTGGCCGAGGGTTTAATGTCGGTTGACGTTTGAGTTCGGCCTATATTCTGCACTCTGTTGCGCAATCAGCCGGCAGTAGCCGACAGTAATGTCCCTGCAGACTAGGCGGTGAGGCGCGGTACAGCCCAGCCTGTACACCGGTACTGCGGGACTGTGGACCACAGTGCTTTCCCAGCCTCACGCCACGGGAGACACGCCAAGGCGGGGCATTCGCTGCGGGACTGTGGACCACAGTGCTGTCCCAGCCTCACGCCACGGGAGAGACGCCAAGGCGGGGCATTCACTGCGGGACTGTGGACCACAGTGCTGTCCCAGCCTCACGCCACGGGAGAGACGCCAAGGCATTCACTGCGGGACTGTGGACCACAGTGCTGTCCCAGCCTCACGCCACGGGAGACACGCCAAGGCGGGGCATTAACTGCGGGACTGTGGACCACAGTGCTGTCCCAGCCTCACGCCACGGGAGAGACGCCAAGGCATTCACTTCGGGATTGTGGACCACAGTGCTGTCCCAGCCTCACGCCACGGGAGAGACGCCAAGGCATTCACTGCGGGACTGTGGACCTCAGGGCTGTCCCAGCCTCACGCCACGGGAGAGACGCCAAGGCGGGGCATTCACTGCGGGACTGTGGACCACAGTGCTGTCCCAGCCTCACGCCACGGGAGAGACGCCAAGGCATTCACTGCGGGACTGTGGACCACAGTGCTGTCCCAGCCTCACGCCACGGGAGAGACGCCAAGGCGGGGCATTCACTGCGGGACTGTGGACCACAGTGCTGTCCCAGCCTCACGCCACGGGAGAGACGCCAAGGCGGGGCATTCACTGCGGGACTGTGGACCACAGTGCTGTCCCAGCCTCACGCCACGGGAGACACGCCAAGGCGGGGCATTCACTGCGGGACTGTGGACCACAGTGCTGTCCCAGCCTCACGCCACGGGAGAGACGCCAAGGCATTCACTGCGGGACCGTGGACCACAGTGCTGTCCCAGCCTCACGCGACGGAAGAGACGCCAAGGCGGGGCATTCACTGCGGGACTGTGGACCACAGTGCTGTCCCAGCCTCACGCGACGGAAGAGACGCCAAGGCGGGGCATTCACTGCGGGACTGTGGACCACAGTGCTGTCCCAGCCTCACGCCACGGGAGAGACGCCAAGGCATTCACTGCGGGACCGTGGACCACAGTGCTGTCCCAGCCTCACGCCACGGGAGAGACGCCAAGGCGGGGCATTCACTGCGGGACTGTGGACCACAGTGCTGTCCCAGCCTCACGCCACGGGAGAGACGCCAAGGCGGGGCATTAACTGCGGGACTGTGGACCACAGTGCTGTCCCAGCCTCACGCCACGGGAGAGACGCCAAGGCATTCACTGCGGGACTGTGGACCACAGTGCTGTCCCAGCCTCACGCCACGGGAGAGACGTCAAGGCGGGGCATTCACTGCGGGACTGTGGACCACAGTGCTGTCCCAGCCTCACGCCACGGGAGACACGCCAAGGCGGGGCATTCACTGCGGGACTGTGGACCACAGTGCTGTCCCAGCCTCACGCCACGGGAGAGACGCCAAGGCGGGGCATTCACTGCGGGACTGTGGACCACAGTGCTGTCCCAGCCTCACGCCACGGGAGACACGCCAAGGCGGGGCATTCACTGCGGGACTGTGGACCACAGTGCTGTCCCAGCCTCACGCCACGGGAGAGACGCCAAGGCATTCACTGCGGGACCGTGGACCACAGTGCTGTCCAAGCCTCACGCGACGGAAGAGACGCCAAGGCGGGGCATTCACTGCGGGACTGTGGACCACAGTGCTGTCCCAGCCTCACGCGACGGAAGAGACGCCAAGGCGGGGCATTCGCTGCGGGACTGTGGACCACAGTGCTGTCCCAGCCTCACGCCACGGGAGAGACGCCAAGATGGGGCATTCACTGCGGGACTGTGGACCACAGTGCTGTCCCAGCCCCACGCGACGGAAGAGACGCCAAGGCGGGGCATTCGCTGCGGGACTGTGGACCACAGTGCTGTCCCAGCCTCACGCCACGGGAGAGACGCCAAGGCGGGACATTCACTGCGGGACAGTGGACCACAGTGCTGTCCCAGCCTCACGCCACGGGAGAGACGCCAAGGCGGGGCATTCACTGCGGGACTGTGGACCACAGTGCTGTCCCAGCCTCATGCCACGGGAGACACGCCAGGGCGGGGCATTCACTGCGGGACTGTGGACCACAGTGCTGTCCCAGCCTCATGCCACGGGAGACACGCCAAGGCGGGGCATTCACTGCGGGACTGTGGACCACAGTGCTGTCCCAGCCTCATGCCACGGGAGAGACGCCAAGGCGGGGCATTCACTGCGGGACTGTGGACCACAGTGCTGTCCCAGCCTCACGCGACGGAAGAGACGCCAAGGCGGGACATTCACTGCGGAATACGTGGGCAATGTTTAAAATATACTGGACATCCGCAATGACTTAAATACATTAGCACAAGCTACAGTATAAAAAAAAAAGTAAAGATTTGTTCTCAACAATACTTTGGCGCATGCGTGACCGTTACCGGGACGAGTCGACCGGCGGCTATTACGCGTCACGTGGCCCGTCACGTTGTACGCCAAGTGGCACGTCACGTGGTACGTCATGTGGCACGTTATGTGGCACGTTATGTGGCACGTTATATGGCACGTTATGTGGCACGTTATGTGGCTCGTCACGTGGCACGTCACGTGGTACGTCAAGTGGTACGTCATGTGGCACGTTATGTGGCACGTCACGTGGCACGTCATGTGGCTTGTCACGTGGCACGTCACGTGGTACGTCATGTGGCACATTATGTGGCATGCAATGATCTCGGAAGCGATAAGTGGACACTGGAAGTGGAGGACAGGGTGAGGGTGAGGGTGAGGGTGAGGGTGAGGGCGAGGGTGAGGGTGTCGGTGTGGGTGAGGGTGAGGGTGAGGGTGAGGGTGAGGGTGAGGGTGAGGGTGTGGGTGTGGGTGAGGGTGAGGGTAATGGTGAGTGTGACCCTCAGGTCAAGGTGAGGGTCAAGGTGAGGGTGATCGTGATGGTGGTGAGGGTGAGAGTGAAGGTGAGGGTGAGGGTGAGGGTGGGAGGTTAGGATGCAGATGAGTGGGTCACGAGGCAGGCGGGGGTACGGCGGGGGGGAGGAGGAGGGGAGTGGGGATAGGGGGAGGATTTGCCCATCACAGTTTTTACACCAAAGTCACTTCTAAAGATTCGCTTATCGTCGTGTGGTTTAAGTTTTGGCGTAAACTACCAGCCCCATTCCCTCGGGCGGTACAACATGTGAGGGGGAGGGAGGGAGCCTCCTCGGGCATAGAGGCAGGATACGGAGATAGGGAGAAGGACGAGTGTAAGGTGGGCTATCGAAACAAGATGGCTGTCGGGGCGGGAGCGGGCGTGGGGGGGGGGGGGGTAGATAGGTGAGGAGCATGTCTCCACCAAGAGTGAAGAAGAAAGGAGAATTGTTGCTGGAGATAACGACAAGTTTAAGACCCACACACTCTAACTGTGCCCCGAGGGTAGAGAACAGAGGGCGGAGGGGGGGGGGGGTGCAGGAGCGGGGGCGGGGGCGGGGCGCAGCGGAAGGGGGTAAATTAAAGAAGGGGCAGCGTAAATAATACGCCTTAGAGATAAACAAAAAGCACGCATCTGAGATGGGGGTAGGGGGGCAAATTCGACGCATGCAATTAGATTATATTTGTTATAACTGTTATATAATATCACGAGGCGTTAGGTAATTTTATTGGTCCGACATCAAGCTGCAGCAGCCCGCCAATTTCATTACCTGCGTATAATGAAAACAAAAGGTTGCTACACTACATTTTGATGAAGGGCCAATACAATGCCGAACGACAGGCAAAACTCACGCTATTATTACGATTCAATTTACCTCACATATGTGCTGGGCGTTAACATGTCTGCTTGCTACTTTGGTTTAACTTTCGCATACAACGTTTGACGTAAAATGTTTAGCGCTTACAAGCCTTCCCACATCTTGTCAGCCAGTCGCCTTCTTTACACCATATCAATATATATATCGTGGCAAAGAAACGTGACACGTGCAGCTACGCATGCCCTTTTAAATCTATAATGACAATTCGTCTGTGCGTGACGTTATGTTTCATTGTTCTATGCAATGTCACTATGGCAACGATTGCCCATTGAAGGGGCCACATGGCGGTTTGGGTCAGATTGCACAATTTTAGCCGCGTTCAGATTGTATTAGTTAACACTGCTGCCCCGGACGACCGCTGCCACCCCAGGTCCCAGCGCCCCCTTCATCCCCCGACCCTCCCCTAACCCCCCCCCCCAACCTGTCCCTTTAATAATAAGGAAAATGTATTCACACCTACCAATGCCATTTTATCTGTTATAGAATTTTATGTGAGAAGACTTAACAAAGTTACTAGTTACTCTTTCAACAAACGCCAAAAAAAGATCTGGTCGGGCCGCTTGAACAATATATTTTGATCAGTCTTAGAATAATAATAATTACGATAGAGGATGGGTTAGGAAATGCGAATATTCGTCAGATAGAAGTGAAAGACAGACGGATAGCATAGACAGAAGTGACAGACAGACGGATAGCATAGACAGATAGACAGATGGAACAATTGGGGAAGGATGGATCTGGTGAACAGAGGGATGCCAGCATAGGAAGGGTGGATAAACGAAACGAGGGATGGATGGCTGGACCAAGTGGTGCGGGAAGGATGAATGGATCCATCTCGTTACAGGCTGATAATTATGATAATAATAACTCTGACTTCTATGGCGGTCATTTATCCCTGTATACGGTTTATATACTGAGTCTTCCTTCGCCCACCTTGGATCTCCCAATGGCGACCATACAGGTTCTGTACAGATGGGGTGACGCAGCACTCACTCTACGGCTAACCCGCCACATGTATCCCAGCCGCTACACAAACCTGACTAGCTTGACCTTCACTTGATCTTCAAAGGAACCTACGAAACATCCCCTTCAGATCCGCGAAAAAATACATCGATACAGAACTTATCAGTGCAGTGAAAAAACACAAAAAAACGACAGGTCTTTCTTTTTGGGTTTGCAAAGGGGCCGTCAACTGCTTTCGAAATCGGGCCATTCCGCTGCATTACACATGGTAAAGAAAGGGAAGGTAAATACACAATGGTCGTCATTTCAAGTTGTCGGTACCACTCGTATGTCCAGTGATACTATTTCCCCAATAACACCCGCATTTCACGCAGCCAGTTTTGTTTTCTCTCCCACTTTTTCCCTGCCGTATTATCCACGCCGCTACCCGGCTTACTTCTTTCTTACGGTCCTCACTTTTCCGTTCACGGAAATATCGAGTCCCGCATATTCGCACTTATGAATCGAGGCGGCGATGAAAGAAATTGTCAAAAACCTATCCCGAGAGTGTACTTCTATTACACATTGGCTAGGCGAGAAAACAGGTGTCGATTAGCGCTGTAGATACAGAGAAATGGTTTCCATCCGTCCGACGAACCACAACGTAGTAGGGTGGAGGAGAGGAGGGTGGGGTGTGCTAAATCCCAACTAACCCCCCCACCCCTCCCATCGCCCCCTCCACCCCCCTAAAAAAAACTGAAAAAAAAACGCCACACCCTTGGCGTGAGCCTGGCCTTCCGGAAGTACCTACGTCATTGGCTGCAAGCAAACAAGCGACGACGGCGGCGGCGGGGCTATCCAGGGACCTTCCGAGTGGTGGTGGTGGTGGTGATGGTGGAGGTGGTGGTGGTGGAGGTGGTGATGGTGGAGGTGGTGGTGGTGGTGGTGGTGGTGGTGGTGGTGGTGGTCGTGGTGGTCGTGGTGGTGGTGGTCGTGGTCGTGGCGGCAGTGGCAGCGGTGCGAGGGGCCCAGGGATCTGCCGGCCGTCCTGCCGGCGGGAGGACGGGCACACATCGGCCCCCGGGCGCCCCCGAGCGGTATGCCGCCATCGATACTCCGCGGAGGTGATAATCCACGGACATATTGCGTCAATGAGAATCAGGAGAAGTGTTAAGTGATGGAAGAAACGGGGACAAGGAACTGGGACGGGGGGTGGGGGCGGCGGGTGAGGGGACAGGGGCGGGGGAGATTTCAACCAAGAGGGCCTATCAAAAGCTGTTCCAGGTTCATTTTTGTTCTACGAAAAAGGTTACTGTTCACCAGTTTGCACCAACGTCGTCCTGTTTATCTCATACGGGGAATCGAACCAGGGACTATTTTCCGTCGATACACTTGGTGGCCCTGATAAACCTCTGCCCAACTTCAAATCGGTCGTAAGGGGGAAAACGACCCAAGCAGTTTCTATCTGAATGACGCTGTGGTATAAGTTGATTCCTTTCATTGGATTTCAGTATTTTTCGGTGAATAACTCACTTCTTGTTTAACTGATGCTAACCGTTATACGGAAATCATCAATGGATTTATTTTCACGAATCCACGTCATTGTTTTCTCGTGAAGATGACGCATGACCTGTTACCCGAAGCTGTTTGATATGCAATCACTTCATGATAACAATGTACGCGATATTAAAAAAAAAAAAGTACTAGAATTCCATAGTTTACTAATACACAAGACGGATATATTAAGTTCAGCGCTAGCGGAAAGCCACCGACGAAGTTGTAGTAAGGACAAGAATTTCTGTTTTATACCGTTTTTGTGGAAGCAAGGGTTAACATGGGTCAAGGAACCTCCCCGGACGATGAAGGACGAAGGGATGAAACATGCTTCGGATTCGAACGCAAGGCCTATTGATCTAGTGCGCGAACCATTACACCAGGGAGGCTCCCCTGAACTAGTAATAGTAGTAGTAGTAACCGTGACAGCAGCCGTAGTAACAGTGGTAGCAGTAGTAGTAGTAGTAGTAGTATTAGCGCAGGGACAGTGAATAAAGACCAAAGCCCGGATCACGTGATGGCAACGTTCTCCATGGCGGCCCAGCGCGAGCAGAGGTAGCGTCCCTCGCGGCAGTCCTGTCTTCAGAGGCCCTTTGAAGCCCTGGCGCCGACCTCGGGGACGCAAAACAGATACCAGGGCCCTCTTCTACGGTATGCGGGGGAGGGGTGGAGGTGGAGGGTTCGAGGCGGGTGGGCCAGGGCAAAATGGGGGGGGGGGGTGTAGAAAGTTGTGGAGGGAGGGGGGAGGGGTGCAGGTGCGGGTGGAGGGTTCGAGGCGGGTGGGCCAGGGCAAAACGGGGAGGGGGGGGGGTGGAAAGTTGTGGAGGGAGGGGGGAGGGGTGCAGGTGCGGGTGGAGGGTTCGAGGCGGGTGGGCATGGGTAAAATGGAAGGTGGATAGTTGTGGGAGGGGGCATGGTGATAAGCTAACTGGTGTATAAAGTTGGGAATGCCGTTTTCTTACATATGTGGTGGTGGACATACCACAGCCACAGCAAGCAGGAAGCAGAGGTCATTTTAGTGTGTGACCACGCCACTGGGGGGCAGTGCTGTGTGGGTTGGCATGTAGCATGCAGCGCCTGGCCGGTAGCTCAGCGGCTCAGCAAACAACAGCAAAAAACGATTAAAAACAATATTTGTCGTCAAAAACTGTTAGAGCTCAAGACACTGACTCATATGTACATCGATAGAACTATAGGGAACTAAAGTGAAATGAACTGTTGGTGCCTTTAGCCCGCCCGTGTGCGTATCAAGGCTAAATTGGGAGAAGAAATCTCCCTGGATAATTAAATGAAATGGGTTTGGTAATGAAACGAACTGGTGATTTAGGACACTGTTATGCACACACAGGCTGAACTGGGCCAAGGACCCTCCCGGGACAATGGTGGATGAATGGAGGAAACATGACCCACATTCGGTGTCCGGATTCGAACCCACGACCTATTGATTTACGGTCTAATGCGCACACCACGAAATGGGGTCGGGTGAAAATTGCCCCAGATGCATGAGCCAGGGTTTGTTGGTCTGCAGCCTAATCCGATTACCAACAAAGAGGCTCTCCGGGACTATACGAGAATAACATTACAATAGCAGGTCTAAACAACTCCAGTTTACGTGAGAAACATATTTGACCATGGATGACCGATGTTTTAAACATCGATATTGAGGACTACACCCGAACAGTCCTAGAGCAGCTGTACTTCGGCCTAGATACACGACGTATGCATCATGGCGGCCAGGGTTTACCGCACACCTGGTCTATTTGCCTCGCTCTCACTCAGGCTCGTTACCAGTTTAAGGGTTACAGAATGGTATATTAGTGGAGATTGCGCGAGTCCTACGTTAAGCCACAGGAAGCAACAGCCGTGAAGACATTATTTTTAGCGGTTAACGGGAGGGGGTGGTGGGGGTGGGTACTCTGCTCGTGCGGTAATGAGATGAATGACTTGGGAGGTCACCCCCCCCCCTCCCCTCACCCCAGGATGGGGGAGAGGGGGGGGGGGTCTCAGGCCCGGCCGGTCTGTTGTCTGAATCCCGGGGAGCTACCAACTGAGGTATGAACGCTCACTTATTGCGGAAGCAGAAAGATACATTTCGTTGGTTAGTGGGGGTCGGGGCGGTTTGGGCGAAGCCTTTGTCTTAGCTCAGCCATGGTCTTGTCTGATCATTGGTCGTGGCTGAGCCATGGTCTTGTCTGAGCCATGGTCTTGTCTGGGCCTTGGTCTTAGCTCAGCCATGGTCTTGTCTGATCATTGGTCGTGGCTGAGCCATGGTCTTGTCTGAGCCATGGTCTTGTCTGGGCCTTGGTCTTAGCTGAGCCATGGTCTTGTCTGATCATCGGTCGTGGCTGAGCCGTGGTCTTGGCTGAGCCTTTGTCATGGCTGAGCCATAGTCTTGGCTGAGCCTTGATATTGGCTGAGCCTTGGTCTTGGCTGAGCCATGGTCTTGTCTGAGCCTTGGTGTTGGCTGAGCCTTAGTATTGGCTGAGCCATGGTCTTTGCTGCGCCATGGTCTTGGCTGAGCCATGGTCTTAGCTGAGCCATGGTCTTGGCTGAGCCATGGTCTTGTCTGAGCCATGGTCTTGTCTGATTCATGGCCTTGGCTGAGCCATGGTCTTGTCTGAGCCATGGTCTTAGCTGAGCCATGGTCTTGTCTGAGCCATGGTCTTGTCTGAGCCTTGGTGTTGGCTGAGCCTTGGTATTGGCTGAGCCATGGTCTTGTCTGAGCCTTGGTATTGGCTGAGCCATGGTCTTGTCTGAGCCTTGGTATTGGCTGAGCCTTGATCTTGTCTGAGCCTTGGTATTGGCTGAGCCTTGATCTTGTCTGAGCCATGGTCTTGTCTGAGCCTTGGTATTGGCTGAGCCATGGTCTTGTCTGAGCCTTGGTATTGGCTGAGCCATGGTCTTGTCTGAGCCTTGGTGTTGGCTGAGCCTTGGTATTGGCTGAGCCATGGTCTTGTCTGAGCCTTGGTATTGGCTGAGCCTTGATCTTGTCTGAGCCTTGGTATTGGCTGAGCCATGGTCTTGTCTGAGCCTTGGTATTGGCTGAGCCTTAGTCTTGTCTGAGCCATGGTCTTGTCTGAGCCTTGGTATTGGCTGAGCCTTGGTATTGGCTGAGCCTTGGTCTTGTCTGAGCCATGGTCTTGTCTGAGCCTTGGTATTGGCTGAGCCTTGGTATTGGCTGAGCCTTGGTATTGGCTGAGCCATGGTCTTGGCTGAGCCATGGTCTTGTCTGAGCCTTGGTATTGGCTGAGCCTTGGTATTGGCTGAGCCATGGTCTTGTCTGAGCCTTGGTATTGGCTGAGCCATGGTTTTGTCTGAGCCTTGGTATTGGCTGAGCCTTGATCTTGTCTGAGCCTTGGTATTGGCTGAGCCATGGTCTTGTCTGAGCCTTGGTATTGGCTGAGCCTTGGTCTTGTCTGAGCCATGGTCTTGTCTGAGCCTTGGTATTGGCTGAGCCTTGGTATTGGCTGAGCCTTGGTCTTGTCTGAGCCATGGTCTTGTCTGAGCCTTGGTATTGGCTGAGCCTTGGTATTGGCTGAGCCTTGGTATTGGCTGAGCCATGGTCTTGGCTGAGCCATGGTCTTGTCTGAGCCTTGGTGTTGGCTGAGCCTTGGTATTGGCTGAGCCATGGTCTTGTCTGAGCCTTGGTATTGGCTGAGCCATGGTCTTGTCTGAGCCTTGGTATTGGCTGAGCCTTGATCTTGTCTGAGCCTTGGTATTGGCTGAGCCATGGTCTTGTCTGAGCCTTGGTATTGGCTGAGCATTGGTATTGGCTGAGCCTTGGTATTGGCTGAGCCTTGGTATTGGCTGAGCCATGGTCTTGTCTGAGCCTTGGTATTGGCTGAGCCATGGTCTTGTCTGAGCCTTGGTATTGGCTGAGCCATGGTCTTGTCTGAGCCTTGGTATTGGCTGAGCCATGGTCTTGTCTGAGCCTTGGTATTGGCTGAGCCTTGGTATTGGCTGAGCCATGGTCTTGTCTGAGCCATGGTCTTGTCTGAGCCTTGGTATTGGCTGAGCCATGGTCTTGTCTGAGCCATGGTCTTGTCTGGGCCTTGGTATTGTCTGAGCCTTGGTCTTGTCTGAGCCTTGGTATTGGCTGAGCCTTGGTATTGTCTGAGCCATGGTCTTGGCTGAGCCTTGGTATTGGCTGAGCCTTGGTATTGGCTGAGCCATGGTATTGGCTGAGCCATGGTCTTGTCTGAGCCATGGTCTTGTCTGAGCCTTGGTATTGGCTGAGCCTTGGTCTTGTCTGAGCCATGGTCTTGTCTGAGCCTTGGTCTTGTCTGAGCCATGGTCTTGGCTGAGCCTTGGTATTGGCTGAGCCTTGGTATTGGCTGAGCCATGGTCTTGTCTGAGCCATGGTCTTGTCTGGGCCTTGGTATTGTCTGAGCCATGGTCTTGTCTGAGCCTTGGTATTGGCTGAGCCTTGGTATTGTCTGAGCCATGGTCTTGGCTGAGCCTTGGTATTGGCTGAGCCTTGGTATTGGCTGAGCCATGGTATTGGCTGAGCCATGGTCTTGTCTGAGCCATGGTCTTGTCTGAGCCTTGGTATTGGCTGAGCCTTGGTCTTGTCTGAGCCATGGTCTTGTCTGAGCCTTGGTCTTGTCTGAGCCATGGTCTTGGCTGAGCCTTGGTATTGGCTGAGCCTTGGTATTGGCTGAGCCATGGTCTTGTCTGAGCCATGGTCTTGTCTGGGCCTTGGTATTGTCTGAGCCATGGTCTTGTCTGAGCCTTGGTATTGGCTGAGCCTTGGTATTGTCTGAGCCATGGTCTTGGCTGAGCCTTGGTATTGGCTGAGCCTTGGTATTGGCTGAGCCATGGTATTGGCTGAGCCATGGTCTTGTCTGAGCCATGGTCTTGTCTGAGCCTTGGTATTGGCTGAGCCTTGGTCTTGTCTGAGCCATGGTCTTGTCTGAGCCTTGGTCTTGTCTGAGCCATGGTCTTGGCTGAGCCTTGGTATTGGCTGAGCCTTGGTATTGGCTGAGCCATGGTATTGGCTGAGCCTTGGTATTGGCTGAGCCATGGTATTGGCTGAGCCGTCTTGGGAGTTAGTCTAGGAGACTGGATCCTCTCTCCAGAATCCTTGTGAATGGCACTATCAGTGGCGCGAGGCAGCGCAAAGCAAAAGACAACAGCTGAGCATCCCCAGAACTCCCTCCCTCCATTTAAAAGTGCTCCCCCCACCAAAACTCCATCCCTCCATTTAAAAGGGTTCACCCCCCCCCCCCCTTTCGTGACCCAGGCAGAGAGCAGCGTGTCTTTCACCCCCCCCCCCTTACCCTAAGTGTAAAGGGGCGGGGGGGGTGGCAGATGGCGGGCGAGCAGGGGGAGCAGCCGTTGCATGCAGCATCAAAGACACCTGGCCGGCGGGGAGGTATCATGCGTGGGAGGGCGGCGGGGGTGGGGGGCGGGGGTGGGGGGGGGCGGGGAGGGGTGATAACACTTGAGTGAGCTTGGAGGGTTAGGGGGGAGGGGCAGGTTAATGGAAAAAAGGACACAAAAAAACAAGTGTTAGGAAGCTGAGGCGTTGGGGGTAGCTGGCGAGGCGCGGAAGAAAGAGGGCACCAGGGGAGGGGGGGCATAAGAGGGAGAGAGGGCAGAAACCGAAAGAGGAAAAGGTAAGGGTGAGGGTTGAGTAGACCAGGCAAGGGGCAGTGGGTAGCACGGACGGGATGGCGGGAGGATGGGGAGTGCAGGGGGTCAGAGCTGAGTGAGAAAGGGGAAGAGAAGTGGGGGAAGACGAAGGGGAAGAAGTGAAAGAGGGAAGAATCCACTAGGCCCGGAAGCCTTTGTAGCATCAACCACAGTCTCTGCCACAGCCCCATCCCCAAGGCCCCAGCCCCATCCCTATCCCCAGCCCCTATCCCCAGCCCCAGCCCCAGCCCCCATCCCCACCCCTATCCCCAGCCCCAGCCCCAGCCCCAGCCCCTACCCCAGCCCCCAGCCCCAGCCCCATCCCACCCCAGCCCCAGCCCCAGCCCCAGCCCCAGCCCCATCCTCTCCCGCGCGGTAGCCGTCAGCCCGGCGGGTCAAGGCGTCGGTTGGGGAGCCCGTGGACTTGCCGGGCCAACCCCCAGTAGAGACCCGTAGCGTGGCTGGAACAGGAAGCACCACCACCACGCCGCTGCGGACCCACGAACACTTGAACAAACAATTGTTCCACAGGCGCTAACCCCCGGGAGCTGGTTAACTGCTTCACCACCACCAGCGACTACTTGGCTTGGCCCTCAATGATGGCGAGCGGTAGTGGAGAAAGCAGAGGCAGAGGCAGAAGAGGACCAATGGTCTAACCGGCGACCGACCAGCGTACGTGGCCCGGTAAGGTCAGCTGTTAGAGTACTTCTCATCACGCCGTAACGCCTTCTCCCGGCAGAATGCTGCCGTTGGCCGCAACCGTCGGGTGGTTTTAACCGGTGATTAGTTTACAGGCGCCCACTTTGGCCTACGCCGATGATACACACACAGATTTGTCACAGAGAGCATTGAGCTTCTCCGCCACAAGGACGAAAGACGCGGAAGATAACTCTAAAAGCCAAAGGGCCATATGGACACTATACCCTGTGACCGCAACGTTCAATCCTAGACTGACCTCGCGTATCTACCGGAGGAAATGATGTAGCAGACATTTTATAACGTGGATCCCGTGACAACGGAAGGCTAATCCACAGCGACAACCATTCGCAACAAAACAAAATCGCTTCACAAGGGTTACTTCCATTAGAAAATGAAACTGCTTAGCGGATCTGTATGTCATGCAGGGACAGACGTGACAGCGGCAGGTACCTCCTTCCGCGCGGTCAGGCCGTAAGGAGAACATCGGGGAATATCACGTCGTTTTTCATAGCAACGAAGGACGCGTCCATGGGGACCGTTGTCATGGAAACATATAACATGGCGTCGTTTCCGCGTCGTTTGGCCGCTGGATATCCCAGAGAGTGTTCACACAGCGCAGGTGAGTCTGGTCAACAAAACTAGCGAAATTCCTACTCGGTGTAGGAGAGGAGAGGAGGAGGGGGTGGGGGAGGGGGGGGGGTGGCTCATTGGTGTAGTGGTTAGCTGCACTAGACCGCGGAACAAAAATCGGTCCTGGGTTCGAATCCGGCCTGGACTGCTAATCTGGGACATGGGACATTTTTTCCTCCATTCATCTCTCATCGTCCCGGGAGGTTCCTTGGTCCAATGTAGCCCGTGTGTACATAAAAGCGGCATAAAATACCAATTCCTTTTATCTCAGTTTGGACAGGTGACCGCTCTGTTCAGTTTGTAGCGTGTATAATGCGTGACTGTAGGCAGGCACTGGTATTGGAGTGGGTACCTCGATGAATCACGTGACCGTGAAATAAAATGAAATAAAATGATTGTTGCCTAATGAAGATCGTTTTGCGTATATAATCAGCCACATAAAGTTCCAAATCCGTTAATAATCAAACACTAAATTAATTATCAGTCTCAGTCCAGGCATAAACTCATATCTATGTTCGGCCCCTGCGAACCATTCACCCAAGTCGTACAGGACTCCTGAGGGACCCACAGCACGACAGGGATAGAGAGAGACAAGGGTCACACCCCCGGGGCATGCCTCCACGGCTGCAGCAGCGTGACAAAGGCAATAATACCTCGCCTGTGGAATGTGTACAGATTACCGTATTTTTGCATTTTGTGGGTCATAAAGCGATTGGATTATGGCAGGGAGAGGGCCGGGGAAGGGAAAGGAAGGCGGGGAGCAAAGCGGCGGCGGGCGGAAGGCGGAGGAAGGTAAGGAGCAGGCGGGGCAAAGCGGGGCTATTTATCTGCGTCGGGGTCCTTCGGTGAAAGCCACTAACTTATCTTTCTGACAAAAGGTGAAATATAGATGCGAGTTTTTCCGCACTATACAGCTGAAAGCCGGAGAGGTCATCAAAGCAATAAAGGGCCCTAATCCCGTAAAATGGGGACTTCAAACGGCTTTCATCTCACTCGTTCTGCTAGCCCAGTGCTAGGTGGTGCGACCAACTCGTTCTGCTAGCCCAGTGCCAGGTGGTGCCACCAACGAAGGCAGGGGGCTGGGAGGGTGTAACCTCAGCTCAGGCCGTGGAACCAGGCCCGTGAGGGTTGACACCCCGACCAACCCCACCCCGCCCTGTACCCCCGACCCACAACACACTGACACCACCCGACCCCGATACTCAGACCCATCCCGCCCTAAACAGTATGGTGTTCACGGTGGACATCCAGAAATGCCAAAGTTTCCTTACATGGCTCGGGGGCTTCAGCTGACAGATCCAACGGTGGCGATGCGCTAACAGTACTCTCCGTAGCAGATACCATCTGGTTCAAGGTGGAAGCCGCTTGGAAGGGGGAAGGGGCAGGGGGGAAGAGAGGGGGGGGGGGCGAGAGGGGAAGAAAGCCCCAATCAACTGAGCACAAAAACAGAACCGCAAAACTATATATCCACTGATAAATACGTGACGTGACGTGAAGTATGATTTAAATAGAACTGGGCTGATCTCATCACCATGCCAGTGGGCCCCACGTCTGATTCACACGTGAGGGCCCCCCCCAGCCCCCGCTCTCGACCTCCCCCCCCCCCCGGGCCCCACCCCCAGCCCCGATATCCCTTATTCACCCCGTGGCAGCGGTTGCTCCACTCCCCAGGCCAGCAGCTGCCTACAGGTGGCCGCTGAAATCTGACTCATTCTTTCAAGAACTGCCGACCTTTTCCCTCCAGGTATCGGCCTGTTGATCCAGAATATCACATCGAGTCCGGATCCGGCTGACCGTATCACGACCCCCTGGCTACCAGATCCGGGGTGGGGTTGGGTCGGTCTGGCGGTCTGTGACTGCCGGTATCCATCCATACGCACGGCCTCTCGGGATCAGTAGGTCGATCCGGGAATTCAAAAATGTGTTCTACAAGTTATCGGGGACTTTCGTGGAAAGTCCTCCTGATGTGGTGTCCGCCCTCAGCGACACAACTCCCAACGCCCTATGGATCACGCCAATCTTTGTCCATGTGGCCATATTGTCCACCCGCAACGGAAAGGGGTCATATCATAACAAAAAAGGTACATAATATAATAGCCAGATTATGGAAATGTTTTATTTTGATATCAAATACGAAAGTGACGCGAGGAATTGTTTAAAATGGCAGGCAGCTCATCTCGTGCATCCGCCGAGCTCCCCACCTGCAGCGCACATGGCGGCAAACACACAAACTACCCCGACCCAGACCACAGATTCTCTTCCCCCGCTCTGCCACCTTCCACCCTTCTTTTCCGCAATAGCCACGCACCTAACGTTCTCACCAGGAGGTGAAAGGAACAAGAAAGTTTCTTTTAATCACGATAAAAGCTGACAAATAAAAAGTTACCAACGCAGGACCTATAGTGGTATCTCTACCTATACTTAATTGGTATTAATCAACGTTGCCACAACGCCAGTGCTGTTGGACACTATGCCCCCTCCCCCGCACCCCGAGACCTGTTCTTTAGTCCGGTCACCACGTGCGGATTGCCACCCAAGTCTCACCCCAAGTCCCGTCAAGGGATCACGTGACATAGTCCCGCAGGCTAGAGTGAAATGGTTCAGTGCGTTTTTGTTGATTCGAGCACAGCCATTAAACCCCGCGGGGCCTGGTGTCCGGGCTGCTCCACGGCTTGGTTCCCGGCAGAGGAGGAGGCGGAAGAGGCGGAGGAGGAGGAGGAGGAATTTCACGGCCAATAAACGCCATATACCGGCGTAAAACGGTGTCAAAATGCATTAACACAAGCTCGGTACATCGACCGCTTGAGACAAGAGCCACAGAACCCCCACCCCCACCCCCGTCCCCACCCGAACCAACACCACCCCACCCCACATCTTCCCCTCCCTCCCCATCACCCCTCTCTCACGTACTTCTTCAACTTATCTCAAATGAACCCCTTGGCCAAAAAGTAAACCCTCGACACCTTACCCCCATCGCTTCCCATTAGACACAATCATAAATACACCAGGCCCCCCTCCACCCCTCCCCCACCCCAACCCCAACTCCACCACCCCTCCTCACCAGTGTCCCGCCACAAATCACCATCATACATCCATGAACGTGTATTAACCGCTTTTAGTACTACCCCTAAACGACATTCCACCAGTTTTTATTGTGGTAGATAAATTCGTTACATTCCCTATGTGATACTCGCCCGGTGTAAAGTGTTGTCTTTCCGCGTGCTCTGGGGACACAAGGTCAGATTGGTGCGAGACACGTCCAGAAGACGTATGGAGCGCCGTACATGGTACAACTATTGCTACCCCCCCCCCCCCAGCTGACAGGTGTTTATCGCTCATAAAGGCTGGTGGTATAGGGGAGCAAATCTTATACTGGCTCCACGGCGCGCTTAGCCACCGGTTATTCTACACCATTAATTACCCGGAAGGGTGGCGGAAGAGGTTCTGTCTTGTGTTGGGCTGTCAGGCTGAAGTCCGTGGTGTTAACATCATGAGATCTGCCAGAGCGATACCAGCCGCCCATAACAATAGCGGGGCAATCACCAAGGGGGGGAATAAGGCATTCCAGTCGTGCCATAGTCGGGGTTACGACGCCCTGCTGCACCGAGACACACCTGAGCTGGGGCGGTTTGCGCTTATGACGACTGATTAAGGCAATCTTGTGACCGGCAGAGCTTGCGTGCAGTCGTCGCATCGATGACTCGTCGCTTGGTTTGGTCACGTCGTTTGACGTTCACGTGTAATGTTGGATACAGACGTCGGCGACGAAGGAGTTTACTCGTCCACAAGTGATAGGGACAATGGGACGTCCTCTCCGTCTCCGTCTGGCGGGCCTTGCCCCCCCCCCCCCCCGATCTCCCCCTCCCCCCTTACCCGCGTCCCCCTCTAGCCAGCCAGTGTCAGTTCACCCGCCCGTTAACCTGTACCGGGCCCCAGGTCAGGGGCGTGCCGTTAAGTCCAAAGTGTCATTAGCACGTCATCCCTCTAGCGGTTGGCCGTCGCCGCCGGGTCGACGTCTGTCATCATCCGTGCACCCCTCACCCCCCCCCCCCCCCACCTCCACCCTCACCTAAACAAATACACACCAATGCCTGCAGCACACCGGCTCCCAGGTAACTTCCTCACAGACAACGCGGACTGCGAATGCGGGGCGGGCTTTGGGGGCGGGGGCGGGGAAATCAAAGAGTGCTGTTTTTTCGCCCCGTTTTGTGCACACGTGGGCTAAAAGAATTAGGCCAAGGATCCCCGGGGACAAGACATGATTTAGATGAAATGTGCCCCACATTACATCGCCCAGACCGGGTTGCAAGCCAGGGCCTTATTGAACAGCTGTCGTTTTAGTTCATTTTTATGCACAAAGGTTAAACTGGGCCAAGGAACCTCCAGGTTTCCGATGAAGGATGCATGGATGACACATGCCCCAGCATTGATGCCCGCGCCGGGATTCGAACCCAGGACTTATTAATACCCCCCCCCCCCCCAATTCTACAAGACGCCACGTGGCCTAACGCTCACACACACCGCATGTGTTCGCAGCGAGGGGCGCGTCGCCTCTCACCAGGGTTGGGGCGCCACCTATTGGGTGAGATTGATGGGGCTGGGCCAGCCGACGGGCATTCCAGGACACGCTGTCCACAGATGAGATGACAAATAGTCCGGGCGGCGGTCTTCCACTACATACTACAGGTGTCAATGGGAACCGGCTGGACCCAACATGGCGCCCGCCATTGCCAAAGGTCACGCCAGGACTCCACCGTGGAATCCGTCCCGTAAAACAGATCCAGGAGGCCACAATGGCCGCTCGAACCGCGTCCGGATCAGTCCATCCCGCCCAGATGTAAAGGTTCGCCCAGTCGGTACAGGGGCGCACGTCCGACCAGGGTGCCAGCGCTGTATCCGGCAAGGGCAACTCTTTAGCATCACGATTTACGATTGAAAGTAACCCATTATAGTGAACATGATATACATATCCTACAAATTCTAACCTCCGCCTTTAAAAATCACCTATTGGTCAATTACTGAACATTTCTTTAGTTTTCACGTGAGCGTGACTTTAGTGTCGTTTATATGGCACAAGGATGTCATTTTATCCCCCATAATCGTCAAGCAATAGAAAGTCGTAAACATGCTCCGCACAATAAAAGACAGATTATAATAAAATATGACTTCCACTGTCACTGCTAGAACTACACCCACATTGCTAGAAATGGACTACAGTAGATTTATTATCATTAAAAAGGGAAACAAATAATGTTGTTGAAGTCTCGCAACCCAATAGGACAGGGACGTACGTTGGAAGTTGAATCCATAGTTGCGGCTCTAAACCCTCTGCCCACCTTAAGGTGCAGCGCTTGGGTAGCCCCCTGGTCGGCCTGCCGCTCTACACGCCTGCCGCCAAGCGGGGGAAGCGTGCGTAAAAACATACGGTATTAAGTGAAAGGCGGAAGGAAGAGGCTACCAACGGCAACAAACGATCGGAGCAGAGTGCGCCACAGATGGAAAGACAACAAAATCCCCTGGCACCTTTCGACCCTGTTCGTAAGCATTTTTTTTCTCCGCCGCCCAACACTCTTACGGTTCTGGAAGAATCTTAGGTCTTCGATGGGCCGGTGGGGGTGGGGAGGGGGTGGGGGTAAGTTCTGCAGAGCCTGCAGGCAGAGAACTATGTCCCGGCTAAGCAGAAAGAAGAGAGACAGCCCCCACATGCTATCGCCCGACAGAGGTCTCAAAGCGCCTTGAAGTGTGCTTCCACGTACGACCTTCGCGTCCTTCAGGGCCGTCTACCGGAGAATGCCGTACACGGTCAGTCCTTGGCCTTCCCCCATTGCCTCTGTGCTGTCCCTTCCATCTGCTCAGCCTCCTCATCCCAATCTCTTAGTCTCTGCATTCCAAACTATCAGCCTCTCTTTCTGCATCTCTTAGCTTCTCCCTTTTCATTTCTCATCCTCTTCCTTTATATCTCTCAGCCTCTTTCTACATCTTTCAGCCTCTTTCTACATCTCTCAGCCCCTCCCTTTCCCTCTCCCAACCTCCCCATCTCAATCTCTCAGCCCCACCCTTTCCATCTCTCAGCCTTCGCATCCCAATCGCTCAGCCTCTTTCTCTCTATCTCTCATCCTTTCTCTCTCCATCTCTCAGTCTTTTCCTCTCCATCTCTCTGCCTCTCCCCTTTATATTTCTGTTTTCCTTCCCTATTTCTCAACTTTTCCTTTCACATCTCTCAGTTTCTCGGCCATCGCCAGGTCAAACTCACGTCAACTGGCCTCGTTATACTTTGGACCAGTTAGTCAGTCAGTCAGTCAGTCAGTCCGACAGGGTGCGGGGTCACGGGAGAGAGGAGGAGAGGGGAGGGGACCGGAGTGGCAGGGGAGGCGGTACATACGGAACCCCCACCAATGAGTGACCCGTTGTTGCGCCTATGTTTCTCACCCCGACTAGCCACCGTCAATTAACCAGTCTGGAGAATGCCAAGCCTCCCCGTTATGCCCAAACCACACATACACAAACCAGGGGCTCAAAGGCCCGGACTTGTTTACCATTGACAACCGAGAGGGTAGTCGGTGGATATGATTCAAAGCCAGGCAGTTGGTTGAACTCCCAGCTGGCCCGTGTCGACCATCATTGTGGCTGTGGAGAGCCACGGCTCAAGCCATCACAGCTTCCCGTTGTATGTATATCAAGACACTTTATACCAAACAGAAACGAGATGTGGCACATTTCAGGCTCCCAAAACATCTATAAATTTATTCAAAATGTAAACTTGCTGAAGTCTTGTGGTATGAAAAGATTCAGCAGAGAAACAAAGATGCCAAAGGATTCATTCGTTATAAACTCAAGCACCATGCACATTTTTATACAGTGTTTGAGTCTCTCTACCTCTCTCTCATACACATACCCACACCATTCGAGAAAGGTTGTGTTAACGCCCTGTTCTTGACCACCCCACCTGGACATTCTCAATCCTTATCGCCTGCCCCCCCCCCCCACCCTCTCTCCATGCACCCACACCCTACCCCCACGTCGGTCTCATTTCATTCCAGTCCCGCCGTATCGATAAGAGGTGAGCGCAGTCCATCCATTTCTGGAACACCGTAACTAATGAACCGACCCCGGAAACATCTTGCTTATCACCTCAGCCCCCCCCGCCCCCCACCCCCACTTTTCCTGCCAGCTCACCGCCCACCCTCCCCCATCCTAACGGCGTAGGGCGTGGGGGGGGGGGGGGCGGGGGGAGACTCCACCCAGGCCCGTCACGGCCGAGTCATCTCCAAAGCGCGCAGTACGAGTACAGGAGCAATGCCACCGAGGGCCAGACTCGGCCTTGAGACAAACCGGAATGCGGAAAACACCGCTGATTATAAACCATGCACATGTGACCGTAGAAAAGGCATGAGCCGCCTATTATAATGTATAACGTGGGCTCTTCAATGAGGAAAACTCGATAAGGAAAGCAAATCAAAAAAATGTCTGACATTGGTCAAGTCCCCCCATCACGCGCCATACCACACAACGCGGAAACGAACATGCGCTTCCGGTGAATCAATTCATCCGCCGTAGTAACCTTCGCGGCCACAAGGAGAGCTCCTGGCAGTTCTTGCTGGCGGGATAACTCACTCTCTGCCTTCGACTCACTCCGCTAGGGCTCCATTATATCTCTGTTGTCGCCTACGTCCTCAATGCATTTTCGCACTCGCTCACCAGGTCGGCGCTGCGCAGATTGATAGGAAAAATGCGTCGCGCATTTCTACAAATTAGTGCTGGGACCCAGGCTAAGCCTAATAACGCATGAAATCAGGTGATGAAAAGAAAGAGTTCTGTCAGAATTATAACTTTTTCGAAAGGGTACAAGATGTGCTTTGCTGTATTAAATACGCAAAGCTCGTTATTTGTATGTTTGATTGTTGAAAACTATAATGATGCAGAAAATTACAGCTGATTTGACCGTTTTTCAAGAATCTTGAAATTTGCCCCCGGCCGACAGCACCGGTAAAAGCGTAGCTTGCGTAGCGCCACCGTGCGGGGAGCTTGGGGATAACTAGGAACGAGCAGTTGACATTTTACATGACTTAGCTCTCAGTAATAACCAATGACCCCTAAAACGTTTCCTATGCAGCAATATTTTCCATCAGAAATGGTAATGAATGCAGGATGTATGCAATAAATATTAGAATATGTTAATAAGGCAATTTTTGTTGTCACAGTGGTGCATCTAGTGTGGGAAAGTGCGACTTTGTTGTGTCTTACGTTCACAAAACGTGCCTTTTACCATGATAACAGATATATATATATGTCGTACATTGACACAGTCAGACAATGTGTCTTTCTCCAAAAGATCATTAAACTGGTCAGAAACTGGCACTTTGGGTTCGGTTAATGCGTAATGGGGGGAGGCCAACATCCAGGTGGTATGGCTGCCACCTGAGGAAGCCTGAGGTAATGGCCCGAGGGGTGCCAATCAATGGCGGGCCCAGGAGCCTCGTTCTGAAAGTGTGGACCGGGGTGGGCGTCGGGATCCGACACACGTCCGGGAGGGGGCAGCACTGTAACTACCCTTCAAGGTCTTCCATGAGACATATCCTCCACCCCCCCCCCCCTCAACCCCACCCCCTCCCTACAATCATAGGGCGCTGCCGGACATACACGCACAAAAAACGACTCCCCCCCCCCCACACACACACACACCCTAGGCAAGAAGGAGGGGGGCATGTGGGCATGGTGCTACAGCTGTCCCTGCCTATCACCCCGGTCATCCCCTCCCCCCTGCGCATCCTTCCTGCTCCCTCACCCCCCCCCCCCCCCCCGCTCACGCCTAGTCCGGCCACCGTTACAACCGGCCATTCCTAAAGCAATCTCTTTCCGGTCTTTAGACGAGCCCCGAGCCTCGTTTCAGCTGCGCTCTTTGCGCAACCATTATCCAACCATCATCTCGTTGGCAGAGGCCATCCCATCCCAGCGTGGTGAGGACGGGTCTGGTGAGGACTGCCAGCCGTGAAGACCGGGGCAGCCCACCGGTATACCAAACACCCTCCAGGTGTGCCCGAGAAACCAACAATCTCTCACGAATGTTATCATTTATATCAAATTTGCCGCATTCGCATCCGCCACATATCTCGGATAAGTAGATATACAATAGATAAATAGATGGATCTATTGCAGAGGTCACCTGCCATGCATAGTGTATTTACAATGGATCGTGGTGCAACACGATACATCCACAAATATACACAAAAAGCATACAAAACATGCAAATTATCAGCTACAAATAATACGATAGCCGGTGGTAGAAATCAGATCATTTTGAGTCAATTGAACGACGTGGGCGGCTCGCCTGTTGAAATTGGTAGCCAGCCTTGGGGCGATGATGAGATGATGCGCCGTTACGCTATGCCAGCTCCCACTAAAATGCAGCTAAACAGGATACACCAACAAAAATGTCCCGAGGTCCAGAGTCTGATTTCTTTGGTTGGAGCGATAGGAGGATACCGTAACGCGAGAAATTATCGGCGCAAATGCATAGACCCTGGCGGCATTTGTCTGGCAACCAGACCAGACATGAGTAACGGCCGGTGCCTCGGCAATCCAGACCTCAGTTCATCCTCAGCGTGCCACCGTGGCCTACGGTGCCTCATCATCTACAGGTAGCAGCAGAACCAGCGCCGGGGTCCCGTCAGAATTCCTCCGGAGTCTGCGAGTAGATAGATACGCGGAGCAGGAGGAGGAGGAAGGTCGCCGGTACTTATTAAGCATCGCCTTGTAACATCATCGCCGTATCAACGTCGCCTCGGTGTGAGGCGCACAAGGCCTCATCTTTCACTCTGGTGACCCCCATGGTATCTCCTGGTGGAGGGTCACTTTGCGCAGAGGAAATGGTCCAAATTGTGTGCGGGCCCAGTGCAGTAGACTTCAGTTTAAGAGAAACAAATCAGCATTTACACAAATGGCGGGTCCGTTTTATGCACATGAGGGCTGAATTAGGCCAAGGACTCTCCGTGTTCAATGAATGATTGGGATGACATGCGCCCCAGATTTTATCGCCCATCAGGTTTGTTGGACGCACAAACTGAAACAGATTCCAGTGGAATCCCCGAAACAATGCGACGGGGAAAACGCCCAGGGCTTTTCTTCCTTTTTTAACATAACCAGCTCATCAAACGGGTGGGAGGGGCGCCGGGGGCGGGTAGAGCTTCCAAGGCCATGGCCATAAACAACTGCCATGAAAGAAAGAATTTCAGGCATAAAAAGGCATTTTATTCTATCCTTCGTTTACGAATCACTGTTTGCCCACGGGCCTGTTTTTGATCTGCGCACGTTGTTTTGCGAGGGGCCGACTGCGAACACACCTTGAAAGAAGCTCCAATAACTGTTATCGACGACCTTTAAAATCTGTCTTCTATGCATATCACAGTTCATAAACTTCCGCCGTAGTCAGCGCCATCTTGTGAGCAGCGGGATAAACTAAATGGCAAAAAAAAACGATGGATCACGAGTTAAAGAAAACACACAAGAAATGGGACACGAGGCGTAGGGGGAAGTGGGGGAAGGGGGGTGCCTTGTGGGATATAAAGCAGGAACGTGGTGCATTGTTGGATACGGGGCAGGGACGTGGTGCATTGTGGGATACGAGGTAGGGAGGTGGTGCATTGTGGGGGCACAGGGGATAGAGGGGGACGCGGGGGACCGAGGATGGAGGGTTGCGCAATGAGTCTGTGTGTGGGGGGGGGGGGGGGGCGGGGTGGGTGAAGGCCAGAGGGTAAAGAGGATGGGGTATCTACTTTCAAGGTTGATGCAAGGTGAAGCGAACACCGGGAGGAGTGGGAAGGGAGGACGTCGGGGGGTGGGGGGGGGGCGGCTCAGGTGGATGACGAGGTAGAACACCGAGACATAACACGCACTTTTTTCCTCGCTGCCTAAAATTCCACGCCTTCTCGGTGTGAGCAGTTACATTAACATGCTCCTCTCCCACCCATCCACACACCATGCAACCCTCTCTCGTTCCGTTTAGGGTGTTGGGTCAGGTGGTATGGTGCCAGCAGGGTAGAAGGAACAAGCGCCCCGATGGCACATATACTTGGCAGCCAGGCATTCTAACCGACCCCAGGGAAATAGACCAAAGGGATGCGCAAAAAAAAAGTTGATGAAGGAGAAAGTGGTGCCTCCCACAGAAAGTTCCCGCGGAGATGGAAGGCATACAGGAGAGTGGGTGCGGGCTAAAGGACAGATGAGATTCGGAAAAACTATTGATCAAAGTCAGATAGGCAGGAATGTTGCCATCAGTCAAGTACCGCTAACGTTAGCCACAAAACACGTGTTTCTACGACTCACAGCCGTCCGTTTGTATATAACGTGGGGTCTTCACCATTCCCGATGGGCAAGTCCCACAGCGGACGCATCGGGAACCCTGGAGAGACACTTCTCCTCTCATTACATAAAATGTCTTATGTTCTTTTACACTAAGAACCTAAACACATCATTTCTGTTCAGAACCTCTTAATTTGTTGTCTAAAGTTATTGATGCATCATTAACATTAACCATGCCCCCACAACACGGACAATGGCAATCTCACCCATACGCTATTTTTTTTTAACACCGTTACACTGTGGTTAGAAGACACGGTCAGGCGTCGTCCGTCATAAAAACGGTTTGGATCCAATCAACCTCACTGGTTGCACTGCCCGCCCCCCTACCCCCCCCCCCTACCCCCCCCCCCCCTTTACATATTATCACGGAGATGGAGCGACGAGCGATCTGTCATTCCCCACAGATCGCTATATTCCCCTATAACGTGACACGCCCCAAATACCAGGCGCAGACATCCAGATATCAGGTCATGTCATAATCGGTACCATAATATTTCCCTGGCAAATCGCTGGCCCTTGGGAAAGGCATGCTAACCGCATGCTAACCCAAAGCATCAGGCCCCGGGTGTGGGGTAGGGTGGATGGAGAGAAGGGTGAGAATAGGGGGGGGCCGGAGGGAGGAGAGGGAATAACTGGAAAGGGGCAGAGGAGGGAGGAGGGAGTAGGGAGAGGATGGGAAACACAGCTGCAGAGAAGAAAGGAGAGTTGAGGGGAGGGGGGGGGGGGGCGTAGAGGATGGGGGTGAGGAGTAGGAAGACGAGGAGCTTTTCTGGAGTTATGTCGCTCGCCGACCCATATCTAATGGAAATATTTTTCCCGAGAAAGACATCGAGAATCATCGTGGGTTACGGGGGCGCCCCCTGGGGGAGCGGAGAGTGATAGGCTCGGGTTGCTGCCCGTGGAGTCCCCCCCCCCCTCCCAACGTGGTCCCTCCCCCACGTGGACTTCCGGCCGAGCGCCCCCTGCCGGGAAAATTATCATCGACGGAGGTCAAGCCTAAAGGCTCAGATAGTTACTTCCCGTTAAACTGGAGCAGAGTGGGGTCAAAGGCGTGGCTGGTGGAGGCGGCTGGTGGAGGCAGGTAGGAAGGTAGGGGAGGCCTCTGGCATTGTCCTTCACCAGTCTGTCGACGCAGATCATCCAAGCTCGCCGCTACGATGGCCAAGCTAACTGGCAGAAGGCACCCAGAGAATAACCATAACTCACGGGCAACTGCCAGATTGTAGGTTAGAGCGTTGGGGGGAGAGTGATTCTGTTATAATATTGTTTTTCTCATTTTTGTTTTTTTTTGAGGGGGGGGGGGTTAAAAGCTGATTCTCCCTGGTCCTTATCCCTGACATAAACCCATGACCCAGACATAAACCCATGACCCATGTCCAGGCAGATCATCAAGGGCCGCCTCGATAGCTCAGTGTGTTAGAGCGCTCGCCTTGAGTGCTCTGGCCACCTGAGGGCCTAGCGGCACGTGTATCGGTGGTTAGCGCCCCGAAGTGGTCATGTCTGTGTCGTCGTTGGATCCCATATCCTTCTTCGCAAAGAGTATGGGTTTACCCCGGGGACATGGCTCAGCTCTTCCCTCCCTTCTCCCATAGACGCGATATGGCCAGTGATAAGTGGTTAAAGCGTCCTGAATATACAATCAACCACCCACCACGTGGGCTGCCTACAGCCATCATAACCGTGCAGATCAATCACCGATGAGATGCACGTTAACAATTAACTTGACAGGCTAACAACACTTCACACGCCACAGGTTAATAAAACAAATTATGAACCTTATGAGAATAAAAGATCGGTTGAGATAATTCCATACCAACCAGCCATCAAGAAATAAATACTTTTTACTCGCATTTAAGGAGCCAGTCTACTCGGCAAAATGTTGGCCAGGGGTGATGATGTCGCTTTGTCGTCGCTCCCATTTCGGCTTTCTGGGGTTTGTTGACATGGCAGCGTACATGGGGATCCACTTCTATACCACAGAGGGTTCGCCCGTGACATTGCCAGGTGGCGAGATGAGACCGGCTGCTACTTAAGCAGGGCAACACAGACTTAGCTTTGGCCTTTTCAGAAGGTCAGAGGTCTTGTTATGTGGCCGAGAGAGAGAGAGAGAGAGAGAGAGAGAGAGGAGGGGAGGGAGGGGAAGACAGAGAGAGGGGGAGGGAGGGGAAGAGAGAGAGAGAGAGACGGATCTGGTAGATCAGGTCATCCTGCGAGCTCTCAAACTCACGGACCGCCCCTACGATGGCCAAGCTAACCGCAGAAGGCACCCACAGAATAAACAGAACTCACGGGCAACTGCCCGTTTGTAAGCTGATTCTCCCTGGTCCTCATCGCTGACATAAGCCATGACATGACAAACTACCCAGACCTCCTAGACCAATAACCAACCGGAGAGTATAGTTGTCTTGTATGAGGCGGATATAAAATGCTCTACGGAACAATATCCTAACATTTATAATGATATAAAGGCGAAAAAATAATTTTAATTACATTAACAAATATTGGTTACTGTTATGAAAACATGTTACCTTTACTGACAATGGCAGACCATTATGTCAGGTCAAGGAATATATTTGATATTCTGTGAATACAACATTAAAGCAATATGCTTACATGCGCCATCTTAGATTTTTTACATTTTAGAATCAAGACTAAAGTATCTCAAAATTTAGGATGCATATGTTTTTATATGTATTTGAGTCTGTAAAACAAACATTTCAACATAAAACTGAGCGGTTTATTTTATTGCGCGCGGACGTGATAGCGAGCCGCGGTCGACATCACACACAAAATAGCGAACTGCGAACAGGCGCGTAGGGATATAAAGCCGGCCACCAACTTCTGCTCCGTTGACCGAATTGCTTCTCTCCGGATAGCCCGCAGGCTTTCAGGATTTAAACTCAAGACAGAGTGTACTTATTTGACATGGAGAAGAGGTTGCTAATACAAAAAATTACGGAATATATTGCTTTAATTTTAAATGTCGCAAATTATCAGTAGTCCATCAGCGGGAAAGAGGGCGCATGGTGTGGTTACCATGGAAACGTACAGCCGCACCAATAAGCGGCAGGCGTGAGAGGTGGCGAAGCGAGGCATAGAGGGTGGGGGGGAAGTGGGCGGGCGGCGGGGTAAGGGGGGGGGGGGGGTGCGGGGGTTCGGCGACCGACCCACCTTAAGGTCAGCCAGTGTTGGGTTAGCGTTTATATTACGCACACAGGGCATTGTCTTATAATTCCGGCAGCCGGCCAGGTAAACAGACCAATTCCC